>VFFE01007088.1:1368492-1421182 GCA_008921705.1 Burhinus oedicnemus
CTTTTTTTATTTTGGTTTTTTTTTTTTTGGGGTTGTTTTTTTTTTTTTTTTTTTTTTTTTTTTTTTGTCGGTTCTGAAGTTATTTAGGGAAACCCCAGAAACAACGTACGCAGAAAGAAGGATGCATCCTGCTGACATGCTCTTCCTTTTCCAGGAACTGACGTTCTCTTCACCTTGACTGACAAACATAAGGGATATTAAGTTTTTAATAGTTGTGGGAAATAAAATAAAAAGGAGGAGGGAGACTGCAGTGTTTGAGAATTTGAAGAGTAACTTCAGTTGCAGTCTCAGAAGTTTTTTCATTTTATAATTAGACTACTAATTAAAGTATGCAGTTTTAAAAAACTGTAACTGAGCAAAGTACAGAACAAAATTCTTTTGGTTCCACAAAGGAAAAACTATGCCTTACTAATCTATTAATATTCTCTGAGTGCATAAACCAAACAGCTGAAGTCACTGACATCGTTTATTTGAAGATTCCAAGTCCTTTGCCAAATCCCTTCAAAATAGGTCAAGGAAATTACAAGGCAAGGGGCAGTCAGGAATCAGGTAGTGATCAAGAGAGCTGAAAGGAAACAAAAGATTACCTAAATGTTCACCACAGCAGAATTGTGCCTTGTTAGTGATGGGAATGTTTATATGCAATAAAAATTAGCAAAATTGCAGAGAAAACCCTTGGGGGAATTTTGGGGGAGCCAGTTAGTTGGATGAATAGCAAGATGGCAGATGAAATTCAGCACCGATGAATGCAAAAGCATGTATATTGAAGGAAGTAATTTGAACTGTTCAAAAGCTTTACTGTGTTATGAATTAATTTTACAAATTTAGAAGTCATCTGAACAACATTTTGGACAGCAGAGTTGAAGATCTCTGTTTCGGTAAGCAACAGTGGTCAAAAAAAGCAAAAGCCAAGATGTGTTAAGAATACCATTATGGAAATAAAACACATAAACCAATAGTTCCGCTGTTGCCTGGAACCACAGAAACAAGAAATTTGGGAATGATTACTAGAATGACAAGGTAGATGAAAAGCTTGTGGAGGTGTGTGTGTGTATCTGAACATTTGGACCTTGAGAAGTAGCTGTTTGAAGTTTGGGAAAAGTACAAAGACACCTTTTTGTTCATGTTGAGTAGGGGCAGTCAGTAGAACAGACAACTTGTGAATGCAGACACCCCCACCCCAGCCCCGCATTAGCTACTGCACTGCGAAGCCCACAGCTATGTTCTGACAACCGTTCCCAGGGGTTTATTATGGAGGTCAAGAATTTAATTAGATTTAAAAACAATTTCTTGGTAGATGCATGAATGTAGGCAGTAGTAATGGCTCAAGAGAACAAAATTTGAAAAAGTTATAACTTCTCTGTGCAAGAAGTCCAACACCTAATCACTAATAGGTATAAGGAAGCATTTATTAGGACTTGTTATTGCATTGCAACACCCTAGCTGGGCTTTTGCTGTGTATGGTGGCACTGAACCACTACTCAGATTTGAAATAAGAATGAGAAATAGCCAAGCTGTTCTGAATTACAGGTTGTGTATCTTTTCCATCAAATCACCTCTCATTTCTGGAATGTTTTACAGAAAAATGCTACTTGAACAGTTTGAAAATATGTTGTATATATCTTTCCTTATCTTCTGAAACCTGGTATATTGTTATCTCTTGTATAACAAAGAGGTAGCTTGGCAAGTCTGAAGACAAAAATTGAAGCAATGATAAAATGCTCAGGAAAACATTTTTTGTACAAGACAAAGTAATTGTAAGATGCTGTGATGTGTGTAGGAGAAGAACAAATTCCTTCTTTTACACCAATAGGTTTTTATATTTGCATTTTTATATAGGAAGCATTCACTGTAGTTGAAAGATTTTCAGGTTAGTGAACACAACCTTTTAGTTCTGCTGAAGTAAATTTTTTCAAATCCTTTAACTCAGATAAATGTAATTTTGGATAGAAATTCCATATGTAGTGGAATGGCTTTTTATTTTTTTTTTAATTTAAAAACAAACAAAAACCCGCACTAATTCTGTCAGAGCTCTGAAAGGTGTACTTTATTCCAACAGTTAATAATCAATGGCATAATGAAATATTTCTTTTGTACATAGCTGTACAAAATATGAAGTCTTGCCACTTCAAAAATAACTAATATAATTGCTTGGGAAGCAATTTGTTATCCTAATTATTTGATGATGATTGTAGTACAGACACTTAATTGTCATTGTGTGTCCCTTAACTGTATGTGCTGTACTTTTGTAACAGCCTGTACGATTATGTATTTGGAATGTAGTACATGTATGGCACTCAGGCTGGTGTTGGACATTGTGTTCGTACACTATTAGGCAACCTCCTCACTTTCTTTTTCAATACTCATCTTCGTGCCTTAGCAACTGGTGGTGGCTTTTTGATTTATAAATGAGAGTTTATTGAAGGACTTGTATCTGAGCATCTCATGTGATTAATAAATGCCTCTCTTCCTGCTTGGAACAAGTGAAGCAGATATCACATTAAGAATTACAGTGCTAATTAAAAGATGTGGTGCTTCTGATTTAAATCATGTCTACAAGTAATTCCTCTGTAATACTAAACAAGCTTGGTAGGTGCCTAGAAATAAATTTGGGCTTCACAGTGAATTTTAGGAAATAGCAAAATGCAGCAAATATGCTAGTCTTATTTCTGAGTAGCAGAAGAACTATTTTGAAAAGACTTTCTGGCTGAGCCGAATTTCTGCTAACGTGTATTTTGCACCCACCTTCTCAACATTGAGAATGGTTGTTAAAAAAAAAAAAAAAAATAAAAAAAAAAGCTAACTACCGTGTCTATTGCATACCTTTTTAATTCAAGGTCTTCACTTGGCAACATTGCTGAAAAAATAAACCATCACAAAGATGCACAAGGTACTGTCTTGCTTTACTAAATGATGCAAATGATTGTAGATAAAGCAGGTAATTCTGAGATAAACGTATCTGTTACTGATGATTCTGTTGTACATATTTTTATGGCATAGATGGAATAAGCATTGGTTTGTTTTCTAGAAATTGTATGTTTTGGAAGAGAAACTGGCCATACAACAGTTTCTGCAGGAAATTACTTCGGAATCCGTGTGACTGTATGATACATTAGATAAATAGTGATGACCAACTTCTTGAGAATAATTTCTTATTATTAAAAATAAGTGTTCTTCATATGTTTCTAGCTGATAAAGGATTTTACTTTTTGGATTTCTAAAAATTTGTATTGTAAATGGAAACTTCTCATATTTAGTGTGTGTGTGTGTTGGTGACATTCTTATGCGTGAAGGTGTAACTAGTGAAATAAAAGCTTGGAAAAGTCAGTGCTGCTGCTTGATTTTGATCCAAGCCTAACATACTGTTTGCCAACTTTCGTTTCTGAATGTGCTTTTTTTGTTTTTTATCTAGTGTGTTTCACTTTACTAATTAATTTTAATGTTTATTATGCTCACATTTCTTCTATGTGTATCTCTTCTAACGAAGCTGTTAGAACTCAGTCTTTGGTTCTGGGAATTGCTGGGAGCATAGCTCTTGCACACTTACCATTAAGGATGGCCTTCACTGTTAAAATACTTTTGTAATATAATGAGTAGGTATGTAAGGAGCAGAGTGACCACTTTGATTTTTCCAATAGTTAATGTAGTGGTGTGGGATAGCAGACAAAGAAACTGTTTCACATAAAACTGGATGGAATGAAAAGATCATCCTAAAATACAGACCAAGGTGTTGTAGCCCTTTCTTTTCTGAAGTCAGGAAAAGGAGTAAGAAGGAACGCATCAAGGAAGCCTTTGTCAATCATCAGATGATTCCAACAGTTACACAAATACTAGAGCTCCTTATTTGGCAAATGAAGGTAAGCCGCACTTGGAGGATATTGTCATACAAGCTATTCTGGCCATGAAAGAGAAGTGGGTAGCTGTCAGTATCTGTTGTAGTTCTGCTGTCTTAGTCATTGGGTTGTTCTTCCAGTTCCATTATCCTCACGTTATCCTAAAAAACCCAGGTTGCAGTTTACCCCCAGGGAGGGTAATATTTAATGAATAAGATTATTGCAGTTCTCAGGCTTGATGAATCCCTCTATTTAGGGTTGTACAGCTATATTTGATATCCCCCAAATCAGGTTACTTTTTCAAAAATCTCTTTCCTGCATTCCACAGCACGGATTATCATGTAGCTTACTGACATGTCTAGAACATGTTTTTCTGAAAAACAAAGCCTGCTTATCATAGATAAAAAGCACAAACCTAGTAGCAAGTGCAGAGATTTGCTTAATGTTCCCAGTTGTTTACACAGAGTGCTCAGCTAGTATAGTATATCACCTCCCCTTTTCAAGAGCTGTGGACTTTTCTTTGAGCTCCCTGAATGCTCCCTTTAGTTATCTCAGCTTTTCATTCTGAAATTGAGCTGTTTGATGCTTTGTGCCTCAAGGAAGCAACTCCTGTGAGCAGCTCCCTATGCTTCTTCTTAGATAGCTTCCCCTACTTAGGTTATCATTGATTTCCTGAAGAGGATATTGGGTCCACCTCTTTGTGCCTTAAGCGAGATGTCTCTAAAATATCAATCCTTTTTCATGTTGGTAATAACTGTAATAAGGGAAGTCTTCCTCTAGGGAGAGAGGAGGTTATGGCAGCATGATACTGTCCCAGAGGCTGCAAGTTAAAAATGGGACCAAACAGAAAAGCCTACCATCACCAGCCAGAAAACCCTTAAAAATCTGTGAGACTTCTCCGAGCCTCATTAGGTTTGGCAACAATAGGTGAACTTAAGGGTGGATATATAATGCATGTGCCAAAACAGTAACATGTACGTGCAGGTAAGTGTGAAGTATTTAACAGTTAGCATCCCTATTGGGCAGTACAACAGCATTGGTAAGCTATAGGTAGCAGGTTAGTTCAGTGGGATGGTCTCCTGAATTTTGGTATCAGTTATATGTATTTGGCTAAGAGTGTACAAAGAGCTATGTTTGTTTGTGTGATAAAGAAGCTCTTTTGCTTATAAAGCTGAATTCAATTTATATATGCTTATGTGTGTTTAAGTCATGCAGAAATGATAAGCCTTTGTGAATTGCCACCTGGTTTTAGTTAGAGGAAATCTAAGGTTGTCTGAAATTACATATTTTCAGGCCTCGTTTTCTTTGGCAAAAATGCAGGCAGGAGATGCATATTCATCTGTCGTAAAAATACTGACTGGTTACATTTAGGCACCTTCTTAAATTCTTGTATACGTTGTATTTAACTATGTAGTAAAACTTTTCAGTCTTTGTTAGAAGACTAAATATTTTTCTCTGCGTAGCTGGTTAATGTCTGTTGTGAATGTATGCATTTCAGTTCTGTCATCAAGAACATTGTTTTTTGAATCATGTTCACATCAGAGTATCACATACTAGCTTTGATTCAGTTGACAAATTTAGGATATGAGAATACACCTGTGTGTGTGTAATTTCACTTATGTCAGCCTCTTTAATCCAGAATCCTTATTAATACTAATACTTGAGGGTTGTTTTTTTTTAAAGTATTATAGTTACGTAAAAAAAAAATTATCCCTTCTGTATTGTATCAATTTCAGGCACGAGTGACCGCTACTAAAAATGCTCTGCTAATTAAAAATAACATCTCTCTTTAAATGCTTACAGTACTTTACAGTACAGACCAGTGATTTGCATGGAGGCGGTCATATTAACGTATTCATGCCAGTAGCATGTTTTTAAACATATATTGCTTGGAGGATTAAGTGTTCCTTATCTTATGGAGCTCTTCATAAAACAAACAAACAAACTTCAAGGTTTGGAATGTAGTCTCTGGTATCACACTGCCTGTTTGTCTCTGTACTGCAACTGCCTATGCATTGTGCTTTTTTAGTCAAAGGAATGCATGGTGGTTAATTTAAACTTTTGTTTTCAATGTACTTTATAAGTATAACCCAATTATTTGTCCTTCTGAAAGAGAAGAAACTGAAGGTACATAGGCAAACATTGGAACTATGCTTTTAAAAATCTGATATTACTGTACATGGTAAAACCTGGTAAAAATTATAATTCAGTGAATTATACCATGTGTCTTTATTTTTGATGCTGAAACTTGTCAGGGAAGATCCCTGTTGACTGGAGAAAGATATATGTTGTATCCATCACCAAAAACTGTAAAAAAAACAAAGTCTGGAGGAGATAGACTCCAGCACAATCAGATTTGCAGATGATGTCAAACTGAGGGGTGCAGTTTGATGCACTCAAGAGCAGATGTCATTCAGATGAACCTGGCGAGGCTAGAGGAATGGACTGACAGGAACCTTAGGAAATTCAACAAGAACATACACAAGATTTTTTTTTTGTACTGGTCATCTCCATCTGTATAAGCTTATAGAGCTAAATGAAACTACTGCTCATGTCCAAAACCCCACTGTGTTACACACACCTAGTTCGTTTTCAGATTCCATGATATATTTAAAGTTTTTAGAGCAGTTCATCTCGGTTTCTCTCTTTTGGGTTTTGGAAACCCATAAAAGTGTCCTGGTGAGTTGCTATCCTTTTTCAAAACAGCCATGCTTCACTGATCAGCAACTCCCAGAGGTAGGACAAACAGCTAAAGGTGCAAACTCTTTGGCTTCTTTGAGCTTTCTACTCTACTTTTATGAACTGTGATCTAATAGGTGTGATGCTTTCCTGTGTACTTCTTTGTAGAGACCAAATTTCTCCCGTCCCTCTGTTGAGTTTGAGTTTATTCTTTCACTTCAGGAGCCTGAGAACCACTGACCAACATGCCTGGTGTTGCGTGCTTCATCACCGATAGAAGCACAGAAGATTTTTATGTGCTGGAGACTCTTTTAATGCTAATGAGTAGAGGTTTCACTGTAGCTATGAATGGTTTCCATTAAACGGAAGGACTTTTGTTTCTGCATGGCTTGACTGACTAAAAATAACTGTCTGATATGCAGAATTTATAGCGGTAGTATAATTTTTGTATTTATAATGCCTTTCTCTCAGTACTAAAAAAAGAAAGTTAATTTTTCATTTATATTTGCTGAACTTGAAAATTGCAGAATGTAGTAAAGATAACAGCAAGACTATGATGTGCTTAGTCAGTATAAATATGCATCATGATGGTTTTATGCTTTAGTAAAGTCTGCTAAACCTTCAGCAGCCCATTGAGAATCATCCAAAGTGAATTTTTATTACACTTATCCAAACAATTTTTGTAATCTCAGTGAACATACTCTATCTTGAGGTTTATTTAGATGAGTAATGTTTCAAATTTAGCTACTCGAGGTAACTGCTTGAGAAAAAATAGCTCTTTATGTGGAAAGATTGCTGTCCTTTTCAATGCTTGTCTATATATTTGCTGGTACTGGGCTCAATAAAAATAACTTTCTTCATCAATACAGACAGGGTAGGCGTGTGTTTCAGAGCTACTTGCAAGCCCAACTCCCACTGAGTGCAAGTCCAGTTGTAAGAATGCATGTTAGTCCAGCTCAGGAGAAATTCCAGAGCAAACTGGATAATCTCTCTGTCTGTTCAGCTCTTCTGGCTGTTTGGTGTTCTCTAAATCTTAACAGGAAACTTCCCCATCACTGCCAGTTTTCCAGGATTCAACTGTGGGCTACCCCCTATAGAGCACTGAAGACACTTTATTGGGGAAGGCATAACGTGGCTTTAGCCTCTCTGGCAGACTTTAAACTATGCATGGTTCTTGAGACTGTTTTTCTATAGGCATCTTCTCAATTTTAAAAGAGAAGAATATTCTTGGGAAAGGCTGTTGTTTTCAGGCCCTGTGCCTAGAGGACTTTGCAGTGATATGTCTAGGATCGCTTGGGAAGATGGGAGGAGGCAAAGCTGGACAATTTGGGGAAATTGGACCCTGTTGGAGTGATTCTTCTTTCAGGCTGGTTTGCTTTCCTCTCTTGTCCAGCAGAGATTGGGGTTGTGACAGGGACAGCGTTTGTTCCTGCAGTCACTTGCTGTTTGGGACTCCAGATACTAGGGTGTTCTTGCTCTTTCTCCTGGTGTGTGAGCTTGAAGACTTACCTGTGTGCTCGCTGGTCCACCATGAATCCTGTTCTCAGCTTTAGTGCTACACTAAGCTATTTGCTTCGCCAAAGATAGATGGCTTTCCAGAATTGTAATTTGAATAATGGAAATGTGGTCTGTAGTGAAACTGTAGATTTGAACTGTGCTGGGGACCTGAAAAAGAAGGCATGCTAGTTTTATTCTGCATTCCATAAAACAAATGTGGTAAAGGGGCCAGACTTGCATCTTCAGAGGTTTTGTCCTGTTCACACTTTTTTCCTAGGAAAGCAAACTGTCAGTTCTTGCTCTCTTACCTTGCCTGTGTCTAGTCATTTGAGCCATGGTAGGGGTGAGAGAGCAGTGGGCAGCAGGAGAGTAAAAATCCTTTTCTGGGCTGCACAGCCATTCTGTGATCAAACAGCCAGCTCCTTGCACAGAGCTGTCCATGCTTTGAGCGTTTGAGTTGCAGATTAACTATGGTCTTGATGCAGTTTTGTGAGGATGTTACTTTCCAGCTTCTATGCTAGGCTGCTTTGGGAAACAGTACCACGCTTTTCTGCCTGTGTGGAGGGGAGGTCATACTGGCCCGGGGCTGAATTTGTCTAGAATCTTCTGGGAGATCTGTGCATTGTGTTTCAAGATCTGGAGCAGTGGCGAATGCAAAGCAGAGATTATCTCAATGGTTTCTGCATTGTCAGCTGGAGTCTCACGGGGTTTGTTAGCTTCAGGTGTGAGCTCAATCCTGGTGAGAGTATTCCCACAATATTCACTTTCCAATGCACAGACTCAGGCAGGCTTTCTAGAATTGGTCTCGTCATGGTCACTCTTGAGGTGACATTGGTAAGTTCCACCCTGGAGACAGTGTAAAAGTTCTTCCCTGACGGCAAGGTGTGTTGTTCAGGGTTATTGATCTATAACAACTTCTGTTATCAGTTTGTAACCTAACAGAGAGGAAAAATAGAAAACTTGAGTCTCTAAGTAGAGTTGAAGGAGGTTTGGGTTTGTCCCCCCCCCCGCTTTGTTTCTGGGCTTAGAAAGGAACGTACTTGATTGAATTCACATCTGGTTTGCTGATTTTCTTCATGGAGAAACTCCAAATTCATTGTGAAGATTAGAGTAAGCGTTTATGGGTTTTCAGGATTTTGAATGGAATTTGAAGTATTGTGTTTTCAAGCAGTGGACAAATCAGTTTTCTCATAGGTATTTGTTCATGTTCTAATTTTGGCATTTCTTTATCTACATTCTAATTTTAAAAATTGTTTTATACTTCATGGTTGTGTCTTGGGATTTCATAATGTGCTCACTTTTTGCAGAAATGCACGCAAATCCATTGAAGTTCCTCATGACAGAAAGTTCTCATCTAAAACATATTGCCAAGTTAGTTGGAATCAACTTATTTATCAAAATAAGCTGCTTATTAATGAGAGTGGAATTTGCAAATCATAAAAAAAATTGATGTGTGTATTAATATGCACGATTTGTTTTAAAGTAATACAAACATGCTGTCTTACTGTTGCCTTATATTCTTCATAATAATGGTTAACAAATGTATTTCTATCCAGAAGAGGTCTCATGAGCAAGATAAAGAAAAAATGGTTAGCCTGTAAAAAATACTTGCCAGCTAAAAATGTCGTTCCTCTCAAACTTTATGAATCCCCTCTTTTGTATTTAAACTCATAAATTGCAAATTATGTAGCTTTTTTCTGTAAATTGCTCTGGAGTTTTGAATGTCCAACATTGCAAAACTTGAGAGTTTGCCACGATTTTGGTGTTACGTTATTGACTCATTTCTGGCACGTCCTTCCATCTTTATTC
Source organism: Burhinus oedicnemus (assembly GCA_008921705.1). Lineage (NCBI taxonomy): Eukaryota > Metazoa > Chordata > Aves > Charadriiformes > Burhinidae > Burhinus > Burhinus oedicnemus. The sequence continues at coordinate 1,378,311 of VFFE01007088.1, forward strand.
ATTTATATTTCTTTTAAATGTGCTGTATTCCAAGAAGCTCAGAAACTGGAATCTCCCAATAAACTTTTCTTGATCTTCTCTGTTTGAAAAATGATGGTTTTTTCCTTGATTAGAATTAGTTCAAAGTAATATCTAGCTTAGGTTTTCCTGTGCTTCACGGTTTAGATACCTGTTGTTTCTAAGCCGTAAGATTTTATAGTAGTTGTTGTCCTGTCTATGCACCTGTCTGCTTATACAGTAGCCTAAAATTCTGGTTGAAACTCTATGCTGTCTCACGTAGGCAGACCAGTTTGTCTACATTATTTCATATTAAAAACAAACCATTTGACCCTTCAGGTTGATAAAAATATGTGTCTTTACTTGACTATAAATAAAAAGAAATAGTTGTATGTTAAGGATACGTAAGAGTGGGATGCAGATATTACTAAAGTACTTAATTACTCATTTTGATAATTGTGATGCAAATAGCAGCCACCTAAAATGATCATGTGGTCATATTTGAGATTTGAGTTGGTTGGTTGAAGACATGTTGTTTATTCTGGCAAAAGAAGAGGATAAAACTTTAGATTGGAAGTTAATGTTCTGAAAAGCCGTGACAACATTTTGTTTTCTTCAAACTTCAACATCTTTGGTTTCAGCAGGAACTTGAATATTGTCAACAGCTTGCTGCAAAACATCTGTGGACCAGGAATCTAAAGACCAAGTTCAAGAAGAATTTTTGCTGCCAGCTCCAAACGTTTTTAGAAGGAAGACTTGAGGAGGTTTAATTACTGGAAGATTTCTGGAGCTTTTTCCCAAGTCCTCCATCCACATTATACAAAGTCATTGTAGGAAGCATTTCTCTAAAAAGCTGTCGTCTTTGGTTAGCCTTGTCAAAACAGAAAAACCTTCCTGAGATTTTTGTTACAGTATGTTAATCTAGAGACAGAACTGCTCCAAACAGTCACTCAGTGGATTCTCTTTCTAATTCCATTTTAATTTCCATGCTGCGTTAGAAAAGAAGATCTCCAAACTTGTTTAGGCCCTTAACTGGTTCAGAGGAGGGTATCAATGGAATGATGCTGTTCTGGATTGATGATCGAGGCCATGTGGTACAAATTCTCTCTCTGGTGTTGGTCTGGTCTCCTTAAAGTATTATCACCATTGAGCTGTCACAGTTGATGAAATGAACTTTAAAAAATATCTTTTAGAATTTTTATTTTCATTCTGCCTAGAAACTCAAGCAGGCATCAACACCATCAATTTATTTTGGTCATGTTTCCATATTTTTTCTTCACAATTCTGTGGATATGTAAAGTTTTTGTTCCAATAGAGGTAGTGGATCTATTTGCATTATATTACCGTACAAAGAGCGGTTTGAGGCATGACTGATGCTGTAACATTGTTCTAGAAATGGTTGTCATCACTTTGTCCTGCAGTTCTCTCTTTAGAAGAAGGGGTGTTTTGTGTGTGGTTTTTTTTTTTGTTTGTTTGTGATTATTGTTATTTTTTTTTTTGTCTAAGGTAAGTATTAGAAAGTCTTAACTTTTTATTGATTAAAATAAATTTTAATTCAGTACTTAGACTGAAATAGTGAATACCTTAGAGATGGTCAGGAACAAGTAAGATCATGCAAGATCCTAGATAAATCTAGGTTGTCATCTTCTACTGTAGCCTCTGATGTGTTGAAGCCCATTGTGGAAGGGTATAAAGTCACTTTCTTTGCTGTAAATGGTTGTTTGCTGGCACAGGGGCACTTCCTTAGAGCCGCTGTATTCAAGGCTTGTATCACAACATCATGTTTTATTAGTATTTGACAATTTTAAGTCTGCAGCAACTTTGGTTGCCAAATCTCAAATATCTGCGACCCATTTTTTTCCAAACTGGTAATATTGCTGAGTTTCCTGCCAAATGAAAATATTGTCAACAGTATGGTTGCTCAGCACTTCTGAAAGTGCTTCTGAAAGTCTGGCCCTGTGACTGTGGTGCCCAGTTGTAGCAATTACGGAATACCTATAAAAAGTGGCTTTTCAATATCACACGGAAAATCACTGGCAGAGGCATGGGGATATATGCTAGTTCCTCTGGTAGCAACTGGTCAACTGTGTGACTGATCAAACACGTCGTGTTTTACCGGGCAAACACTTCCCTTGATTTCTTTTCTGCTTATAATTGCCTACCTATTGCAGCTGTTCTCTCCTACTCTTAGAAGCAGTGAGTTTTCTCTGGAGCATTTACATGATTAGCACTGGAATTAAGAAGCACCTTTAAATTTCAGCAATGTCGAATACAGAATTGTGCATTTATCTTCCTTTCTTTACAACTACTTCACAAATGCTTCTAGAGCAAGGATTGTTATGAAATGTGTTTGGATTGGTTTTGCCTTTTGTTTTTGTTTGGTTTTGGGATTTTTGTTTTTAACACTGATTGTGTGTTGTGGCGTAAGGGAGAGTGGCCATTTACGTGTTTGTTTCCATGGCAGTCTTCATTTCATAGTCTTAGCTGTAGGCAGTCTTAGTTTCATTATGTAGGTTGTACATGGAATGAATGTATCCTTCAGTGGGCTGAGGTGCACATCAGCATGGTCCTGCCGCAGTGGAGTTGTCTAAAATCCACATCAACTGTCAGTAGGAACTTCACTGATGTATAGGAAGCTCAGTGTGCATTATACTGTCAGTGTTTTCTATCCAGCTCATCTCACTTCTTCTAACAGATGATTTGCACAACTTTTTCTTGCACCTTCACTTTTCTGAAGTTCCTTTTGCTCACTTACAGGTGACACATTTAGAGGTGATGAATTTGCTAGTAAAATTGGTTTGCTGTGCAACAAGGAATTGTGAAGCCGTCTTTATATTCCATCTGAATTTCTCATTTCAATAAAATGTTTCTAGTAAACTCATTAGCAAGTGGCTGTAGTCAGTTGTTCAGGGAGATGAGTAATTTCCAACTCCCAGCTTTCTACTACTGGGAAGTAGTAGCATCAGTTTATACCCTACTTTCTGGAGTTTGGAACAGTTTCCAAATCAGTGTGGAAATACTGGATTTGAGATAATTCTCTAGTTTTGGACAGCTTTCTGATGTCCTGAAAGGTACAAAGTATGTAGTTGAGCATTATCTTGTCTCCTAAGATGTGTTTTGAACAGTAGTTTTGAAGAGGGGGGGAGAAGGTGAAAAATAAGGTATTTTATGATTCTGGAATGATTTTAGAAAAGTGAAAGGCATTAGAGCAATTGAAAACAATTCTAGTTGCATTTAGGCAGTGCAATAGGTCGATTAGTGAAAATGTTACCTAAGGTGAAAATATGCTGCAACTTTTAAATGCATCTTGAAGATGCATTTAATGTTACTTGAAGGTTTATAACTTTTTAATCCTAAGAATATTGACATCAAATCACAGAAAATGCATCATTAAATCTGCATTTCACTCATTAAATGTATCTGGTAATTATATAGCTGTTAGCAAGTCATGGGTTTTGTAGAAACAAGGATATGATCTAGGCTTTGTGTTTGTAGCATTTACTTCCCTTCTAGTAACTTGTGTTGCAAAACGTTGAGTTGCAAGCTATAATTCATAGATGGACACTGACTTTTTTAAGGCACATATAACTCCTAGTATCAAAATATGGACTGTTTTTTCTTTCTCAGCTATGGAGTTCCTACTTCATGGAGAACAGAATGTTAACCTTTAGAAACTTGTAAGAGTATCAGTCAGTGTAAAGTTTCCTAACTTTTTTGTTTCGTTGCTAATTTAAATCAAAAAACCCGAAGTAGTTTACTTGTGCGATTTGCTTTTTACTATATTAGAAGCAAGACACTGTTCTTGATCTTTGTTCTGTGCTGTACTTTTTACTTTACCCTGCAAGCATAGCTTAATTTGCTACGTAAGCTGTCTTTGCAGCTGTCGTTGACCAGTTGGAGAAAATGGACAGTAGAATGATAATTTTGAGGAGCAAGTGGACCTAAAGATTACTAGGATAGGAAGAATAACCCTAGTTTTAATTGTAACCACATTTATTGGCTAACATGCTATTAAACATCATTATATCTGGGGATTTACATTAAATCATGCAGAAATATATCAATTTTATTTTGGAGAAAGAAGAGCTGTGTTTTTTGTTGCGTATATTGTAAGACGCAATCTGCTGACATTGCACTGGTAGCTGAGAACACACCTGATAGAATATGCCACATTCTCAGTCTTGAGGCGGTTCCTTTATTATTTTGTGATATGTTTTACCACGGAGTAAATCAGAGAAGTAAGGAAAAGTCTTCAACAACTGAAATTGAAGATGTTAGTGAAGATCCGAGTTATTTCATCCAAGGATATTAAACAAGTGTTCTTAAAATTATAAAAGTCTTAATGCATTTAGCTAAGCACAACTGCACCTTACTAAATGCACAGTCACCCCAGAAGTGGAAGAATGCCCGAATTGTTCCTGTCATATCATTCCACAAATTGTAATCACTATTATTACGGTCAGAGGGTGGGGTCAGTGCTTCAGGAAAGAGGCCAAGTAACATATCGCTGTGCCAGTTCTATGAAGATGGGTTTGCAGAAGAGGACAGTGTTAGGCAGTTCAGTTCCATCAGTTTAAATTGTACATAATTTTGGTATTAATGTTGTGCGTAGGAAGATCTTTGTCTTGTAATCTACAACTAAAGAGCTGAAATATGTAATGCTATTTGTTTCTTATTGGTGTGATTTCGTGTTTAGGAAAAAGATCATGGATTACTTTGTTTCTGAGGCAAGGTCTGAGATTTTCTTTCACAGCCTATCATTTTCATTTTTACAAGATGTGAATTCTATCTAGGAATTGTTCATCTCTGAGATTCTTTTGTGTAGGATACTCAATATATGCAAAGAAACATCAAATAAGATTCACAGCAGTACAGGGGAAAGCAGACAATTCTCTCGGGATTGAGTCACGGCTACAGCATTGCTGTCTCTCTGTGGTTTTGGGGAAATATTTTTTTGGAATGGGCAGCTTTTGGTGAGACATAAAACCGAGGTCTACCCACTGTGAGCACTAAAGATCTGTCCATGCAAATGTAGGAGTGTTATCCACTTTGTTTTCTTTAAACTTCTATCTTGAGTAATGACATTCTGCCTACATTTCTCCAGCAGTTTTCCCGTGATGAAGTCTGTTGTGACCAGCTTTAAAATAGTTTTGAAATTTCCTGAATGGAGGAAAAAAGTTTCAAAAAGGACTTGTTACTCTTCATGAGTGGGACACCACCAAAGTATGTGTGATCAACGTGAGGCCTGTTGAAAGTCAAGCTGATTTGGATTGCAAAAGTTAGTGACGAGAGAGTTCTTTAGCTGTACAAATGGCTACAAAAAGAAATAGCAGTACTCTGTTACACTGAAGTGTGGATTAAGATGAAAGGTCTTTGTACAGTCCCAAATGAAATTGTCTGCTGCAACTATCCGTAACTGCAGTGGTAAATGGGTTCAAAGGCGAGATGGCTAATGAGAAAAGAATTGTAAAGTAGCTTTGCATCTTGTACCTCACTACTAACAGAGATGTGATTTTTAACATTTCTTGCACTGCTGTTGGTGGCAGTTAGCTGATGGAATAAACTGAGGACTTAAAAGTAAGTACTGCTGCAAAAATTAAGGAAAATCATTTCCAGAAGTCTTAATTTAACCAAACCATTTCACAGGAGGACAGCTCAGAGATGAGAAGGTTTAAGGCATGCTTGAAGGTTTTCCAGTGTATATTGATTTTGGGAAGTGTTGAAGAAAATGAATACCTGCATCAAAAAGAGTTTGTTATTCTTAAGTGTGTGGTTAAATAAGAAAAATAGTAAAGAAAAGGGGGGGAGGGGGGAAGGGAAGAACATATATAAGAGTGTGTAAGGGGAAGGTAAAGTCTTGGTCTCGTTTTTAAAATGTTGATGTTGCTGTGTAAGAGAGAACCCAAGAAAGAGTTCCACAACGGAGCTGCTGCAGTTGGAGCAAGGAAAAAGCAGTTGTTCAGCAGGATTTTTAAAAATCAGTTAAAACTGTAGTGCTTTAGTTGTTCAGTATAATGATCAAGGGATGTGGTATTGCAAACCATGTACTTATCAACAGAATGTGAAAGAAAGATAGTTATTAGAGGAAATTAAATTAGAAATTAGAGGAAATTAAAGGAAATAGTATAAGACAAAGCAAGATTAGAGTTGGAGGTAAGCGAAGAATGGGTAAAAAAGATGCGAGTCACTGGGTGACAGGAAGAGTAGGTGGTCAACTATGGCAGAAAATTACGTTTTCCTGGATGCTAGTGGGAAGACCAACTGAAATAGACTTTGTGGATAATGATTCAAATTTTGGTCTGCCACTCAGTCTGTAAACATGTTTATATATCCAGTTATTACTCTGAAGTGCTGATATATCTTTCTATATTGCTGATTTCTTTTGGCTTAACAATAATGAAATAAATTACATTTTTTGGTTGACCTTTCCCTCTTTGCCTAGTGTGGTTGTTATCTTACTGGTTTTGAACCATAAAACATCTGAATCAGTTGGTGAATTGAGGGCATGGGGACGTCAGTTCTGTTACTGGCAGTGTGGAGGGGGCTGTTTGACAGCTTTGCTGTTACATGTGGATATTGATGGCAACTTCTGTGACTTGGAGATACTGTTTAGCTGTGGTTTACAAATTAAGAACACCAGTCTGTGAGCTCTCTCATAACCTATAGTTTCAGATAACATTGTCTAGGTCCTGGCAGAGCTCTTCTTTCCTTTCCCTCTGCTTAATTTTGACCTACTATGTGGTATGTTTTTCTTTCCTGTATCTGCTGCTCATCTGCTTAAGTCACTTTTCTCTTGCATTCACTTGTTTATTTTGCTTCCACTTTTTTTTTCTTTTTTAAAAACAGACATGCGGAGGAATGTTTTTAAAATGTGTCAGTTGTTCCATGGTAATGCAAATGAAAATTTTTAGGTTTTAGCTATGAGAGGTTAAGTTACGAAAAGAGAGCTTAAAATTTTGATGTTTTAGTAGATTGAGCCTAATTGCTTGGGGAAGGCTACATACGTTTTCAGTAGGCTTGTATGTCAGCCTATCTGTGTCTGCTGTAATTGATTGGTTTCCATATTTGCAGGGGGACAGAACGTTAAACCAGGTCTCTAAAAATCACTGTAGAGTAACAATTAAGTCAATGTACTTGTATAGTTTTCTTTTGAGAAATTCCTCCCCAGGTGCAGGACTTCGCATTTCCCTTTGCTAAACTTGATGAGAACTTTATACGTGAATCAAGGAGAATTTTTGGATACAAATTGTTTGGATCCAGGTCAAATATTAAAAATAATAAGTTAGCATAGAACTATAACTAGTGTCATCTAACAGGCATTTTCGGTATACACATATTATAGCTTTTTGTTATTTCAGTATGGGCTATCTCTGAAAATATAAGCTTCACTCTTTCAAACCAGCAGTGCCAGTGTGAGTTTTTTCACAATAATACTAAGAGGAGCTGGCTCTTTTTTAATGTATTTATTTCCTAGCCCTAGGCAAAATTTGGCAAAAGATGAAATTCGTTAGGACATTTGACTTTCAGCCTTATGTTCATGTATTCAAGATTTGAGCTCAATTAAAAAGAAATCAGAACATAGTTTTGGCTTTACTTGGAGAGTTCTTTTTGTTCTGGGTGAAATGTAGTTTATGAAATAAAGTACAGTAACTTTCTGACTACTTGTAGAAATGAGTAGGCCTGTGTTTATGACTTGGTCTCTACACAACCAGTGTATTCAAGTTGCTGAGGCATAAATTTTTAAGGACACAGTTATTATTCTGAAAATCTGGGGGGGGTGGAGGATGCTATTTCTTGAAAAATAGTCTGTTGGTTTCTGTTTTGGTACAAATCTGTGCATAATTGAAAAATCATTTTGGCAATCTACTCTGAGTTTATCCGTGTTGGCCAAATCCGTTAGGTAGTATCTACTGCCTGATAGGCGTTTTTGTGAGGAAAAAGAAGTTGTTTCTTAAATTGCATGGTGTTGACTAGCAAATATGGAAATAGCAGAAAATTTCTTTGAAAGAGCCCTTGAATCCCAAAATGCTCTGAATAATTGCTTTTCTTTTATAATGTTGTAGGTTGAGTGTAGGACAGTTCAAGTGTTGTGGGTCAACACGTTTCCTGGTATGCAACTGTTGAAAGGAGTTTTTTTTTCACTTGTTTTTCTGTTCTTTTTTTAATGTAACCCATACACACATTGTCAGAGCTCATATATTATTCTTCTAATGTTTGTCCAGTACTGCGTATTTATTTTCAAATTTTCACTTAATTTGTTTGGAGTTTACAGCAAATATTTTTCATATTATTTTTCTTTAGTATGATCTGTTTCATATTTTGGAGACTTAGGAATGTAGGAAACATTGATGCGTCAGGAAATGCTGCATGCAGTAGGATATTTCTGCTCATCTTGTATCATTACTCCTGAGACAAAATGATGAATACACTGCTATATTTGTAGGCAGCTTTGCAGTCCTTGCTGTTCAGACAAGACTGTGTCTGAGATGTTGTCATCTTCGGCACTTATGACATCATCATCATCTTACCAACATAGGTTGTATCTTGTAGTGGCACTTGATAAACGTCTTCCTGACATACTGAATTTTAGTTTTACTGTGAGTGTATAGCTAAGCTATATGTTGTTATTTCTCTTTTGAAATATTACCTGACATTTTTTTGTTTTCTAAAGCAGTGGCTTCAAACTTTCATGACCTTGTAGGTGTCAATGCTGAACTACTAATGCTTTTTAGACCTTAGGTTTTGGTCTCCTTTCAAACTTGACCATAGCAGCAGTGATTTGCTTGGCTGTGGGTAACCTCAAACTTTTTCACAGTCATCTAGAGATGGCTTTTGCCAATATAGTAATATTTTATGTTAGATGAGGGGAAAAACAAAAGAACCAAAAGTAGATCAGTGTTTCACTGGAACACTGTATAATTTATTCTTAAGCAGTTAAAAAAGCCTGAAAGTTTTCAGGTGACTTTTATGTTGCCTGTCTCACAAAAGAATAAGTAGTCATTCTTTTAAAAGAACATGCTGTCCTTTTGGATAGCTGTATTGCACAAGTGATGTCCAAGTCAAAAGTGTGTTGTTTTTTTGTTTGGCTTTTTTTTTTCTTTTTCTTTTTCCTGCAGATGGCTTCCTCTTGGGTATAATTTGGAATAAAATTCAGTACTGTTAAGTGTTTTGGCTCTTTATTTTATTCAAAGTATGTAAGACATTACAGATGTCTTGAAATATTTCTATTTCCTCTGTATGCTTATGGGACAGTAGAAGGGAACCCCCCACGGTTGACTAGTGTTTCTATTTTTATATATAGGAGTGCCACTAACATTTGATTAATTTGGGGAAAGAAACATGTTAGTTATTTAATGTTTTCAATGAGAATATGATCTTTACAATTTAATTTTCCATGTATTTATTTCTACTGTTCAATAGATTCTTCTGTTGTGTAACAATTATTTGATAATTTAACAAATGTATAATAATAACAACAATATATTTTCCCCATCTCTTGTGCAGTTTACATGAAAATATGTGGCTTCTGTTCCTACTGCCTGTATTCGATGAAGTGATCTATAATTGGTGATGTTCAATGATGTTCAGTTTGAAAGAACTGTAAGCGCAGCCCAGGTGCCTTTGAATGTCAGAGTCTGGAATTATCCCACCAATAAAGAACTAAGAGAGAGCCTTTTCTGGGCATGCTGTCACTGCAGAGGACCCTTGTATGCAGTTGAAGCGTGCAGGTGTGCTTACAGGGGATATTTTTTCTGCACTTGTTAGCTGTTTTGCGACAGAGGGGGAAACATGTTTTTTCTGAACATTAAACAGCTTACATTTTTCTATGCTCTGAACATTGCATTGTTTTACTTTATTACTAATAATTGGCATTTTTAATCAGGAAAATATTTTACCAGTATTGAGTCTGACCAATTATTTTGTATTAAATTATCAAGCCAAGATAGAATTATCTAATCCCTACCAACCCACTTGAAAAAATATTTATTCCTTCATATCCAGTCCTACTCAGTACTGTCCAAGAACCAAATTTTACGATATGAAATGATATAACATTTTGGGTATGTTGCTCATAAACAATAAGTTTTACTTTCTTTTTAAAACATAGAATCATAGAATCGTCTAGGTTGGAAGGGACCTTTAAGATCATAGAGTCCAACCATCAACCTAACACTGCCAAGTCCACCACTAAGCTATGTTCCTAAGCACCACGTCTACCCAGCTTTTAAATACCACCAGGGATGGCGATTCAACCACTTCCCTGGGCAGCCTGTTCCAATGCTTGATAACACTTCCGGTGAAGAAATTTTTCCTAATACCCAATCTAAAACCTCCCCTGGCATAACTTGAGGCCATTTCCTCTTGTCTTATTGCTTGTTACTTGGGAGAAGAGACGGACCTCCTTTTGGTAGTTGTAGAGAGCAATAAGTTCTCCCCTGAGCCTCCTTTCCTCCAGGCTAAACAACCCCCATTCCCTCAGCCACTCCGCATAATGCTTGTTCTCTAGAGCCCTCACCAGCTTCGTTGCCCTTCTCTGGGCATGCTCTGGCACCTCAATGTCTTTCCTGTAGTGAGGGGCCCAAAACTGAACACAGTACTCAAGGTGGGGCCTCACCAGTGCTGAGTACAGGGGATGATCGCTTCCCTAGTCCTGCTGGCCACACTATTCCTGATACAAGCCTGGATGCACTTGGTCTCCTTGGCCACCTGGGCACACTGCTGGCTCATATTCAGCTGGCTGTTGACCAACACCCCCAGGTCCTTTTCCACCAGGCAGCTTTCCAGCTGCTCTTCCCCAAGCCTGCAGCGCTGCATGGGGTTGTTGTGACCCAAGTGCAGGACCTGGCACTTGGCCTTGTTGAACCTCATACCATTGGCCTCGGCCTATCGATTCAGCCTGTCCAGATGGCAGGGCCATCCCTACCCTCAAGCAGATCAACACTTCCACCCAACTTGGCCAGTTTAGTTTTTAAAACTTGTTTTTTCTCCTCTTTCTGGCTTCACAGAGAACATATGTAATACATCAGTTTGTTTAGTTTGACTAGTCTGTTAATTAGCGCCACTGATTTGTGATACAGCGTCCAGCAATTCTAATTCCCCTAGCTAGTTTCAGTTCTGTCCAAATTGATAGTGTTCTTGAGATTAGGGTGAGAGCAGAGCATCTCCTGAGCTTAAGGGAATTGATTGCATGGGTGATACCAACATGCCATATGCTACAAAGAAAAACAAACAAGCAGAAGAAATCCCTGAATCCCTCTCAGCTTGATTTGGTAGAAAATTCCTTCTCCGCTCTTGGTTTGGCATATTGCATTTAGTCATGTAAGCAAGACATGGTAGCCAGACTTCTCTGCAGTACCTGCCAGCCTCATGAAGTGCTGGATTGCTGCTGCTGGCTCTCTTGCAAAAACTCTGATCTCTATTTAGGTATTCAGGTGGAAATTCTGTCTAAATCACTGTGCTTAAATGGTTGAAGCTCTGAAGTATGAGATCTAATTATAATCATATCATAATACAGAGCTTCAAGTGTTATGAGCATGTTCAGGTCCTGAAAAGGAAAGAACAAGAGGTTTTGTATACAGATTTCCAGGTCGCACACCAGTCTGGGCTGACTTGTGCCAACACACATGGACTGAGTAATTTCTTCCAAAAGCTGTTCAGTTCAACTCCAGCTGAGGGGAGCCTAATGCATACCCTGAGAACCTGTTCCAGTTTTCCATCCCCTTCACTGACTAGAGAGTGACATCTTATTTTGAGGTTTGAACTTTTATGATGATGACTTCTGGATCTTGTAATACACTGGATCTGGAACACTCTTACCCGAAATCCTCTTACTCGCAAACACCTTATCTACATATAATGACTTTATAAAATGCTTCTCAACTTTTTCTGCAATAAACTAAAGAAGCTGAGCTCTTTCAAACTCATGATATGACACTTGTTTTCCAGCCCCAGGTGTTGGGGTTTTTTGGTCTTATTTGGAAAACTGTCTACATAAATAATGCTTCTTCAGTAGAGGTGAATTCACTGATGTGTGTCCCTGCCAATGGTTATCTTGTCTAGTCTGTCAGCAAGCTGGTCTTTTAATCCATGGGATATATACTGTACTAAGGTCATCTGATGTACTTTTAAAATATAATTGTCACAAAGCATCAAATCAAATATCTTTAATAAGAAAAAAAGAAAGAAGTCCAAGTATGCCATGTGATTGTGATTGCATTTCTTAGCTGCATGGTATTTCTATTACCCCACTCCCCCAAAATTGTTTTAAGGGCTTGTTTTCTACAGAAACATACCAGTCATCAGTCTATCTGTCTCTTTGATTTTTTTTTTCTCTCATACAGCTTCAAATTACTTTCTGTGAATTTACCCAAGTTGACTGTTGTGCTGAACTAGTCTGTATTTTCCTATGGACATTCTTTTTACCCTTTTAAAGCATAGGAGTGATGTTTGGAGTCTCCAGTTGCCTGGGATTTCCCCCTTTTGGAAAACTTGTGGAATACTAACTTTAGTGGTGAAGAGCTCGTCAGTTCTTCTCTCTTGTGTGCAAGTTACTTCAGCCAGTCTGAAAATGTTGAATTCTATCAGATGTTCTCACATTTTCCTTTCAAAAATCTTTTTTTTTTTCATTCCAGTAACATGACAGAAGCATGCTCCCCGTAAAAACTGTTAATGCTTTATTTTGCTCTGTTTTAATTATCGTGTGGTGGAGAATGGAGAACATACAAGTTGCAGTCTTGTGGTGATTATGCAAAACTCAAGTTTAAGATGTCTTCCAAACATGTCGTATGCTGGAGAAATGCCAAAAGGGAGGAAAAGCAGTTGCCACGATAAAATAGGAACTTAAAAGTACAAACTTTCTATTTGCTAAACTTCTCTGAAGTTTCATTTTGACAGATTTTGGAATCTCTTACCATCTTAGTTCAAAAACTGCTGAATTCTGCAAACCTGCCTGGAGGAAATACAGAATATTCTATCAAAATAGCTGTTTACGGGCATGCCAATGGTGCACATGAAAGCATCTACAGTGGCAGAAAGCCTTTTTTGTTTATACTGGAGCTTCCGCAAAACAAACTCTCTTACTACGCCCATTGAAGACATCCTGTAATGCAGTCCAGTAGTAATGCCCACTGGTTGTAATCCAGGCCTCAGTTTTGTGGGAAGAGAGGACAAATATGTCTCATTGTTGATCCTGTTTTTCTGCACAGGAAACTGAAACTTGATGGAAAGCACCAAACTTTTCAGCTGTCTTTTCATGCTACTTGTTTTACTGTGCTCTTCATGAGAGTGCTGAAAGGAAATGCATTTCATATTTGTCTTAATTAATGTTGTGGAAATGTAAAATTCAGTAGTAGCAGCCAAAGTACAGAACTTCACTAATGGGATACACTCATCTTGCAATCCAGTAAATTTTTTTTTATTTATTTCAAGTCCTAGTCTAGGCTTTCACTCACATGAGAAGATGTTTCTTTGTGAGATTTTTAGCCACATTTCATTTTCCTGTGTTTAGGTATGTTCTCTTCTGTTTCTTTGTGGAAACTCACACCTGCAGAAGGGGAAAATGATTGTGACTGTAAGTGGATAAATAGTAACATGAGGCATTTAAGAATTATTGCTAAAATTCCCCAAATGAACAGACCAGAAATATACCACTCTGTGTAATTTCCTTTGCTTATTTTTAATTTACGTTCTTGTAGCTGAATCAAGGTTTTGGAGCAGTGAGCTGTTGTAGTTATCTCAGTCCCTTGCATCTTCTGCCAGCTTGAGGGCAATGTGGAGCAGGCAGGGCGAGGTGTTGTGCAGTGGCTGGTGGGAGTGGTTGCCACCACCTTTGGCAAGTGGCAGGCTGTAGGATGTGGTCCTGGCTGCACTCTGCTATTCCCATGGCTAGAGGGGCTCATGCTGGGCTAGGTACTACCAACACATTTAAACTCCCCCAGACTCTCCAAAAGCCCCCTCCCCATGCCAGCCATTCCCGCATCCTTTCCCTTGATTTCCCCTTAGTAGGTGTGAGTGGTGGTGTTGGGAGGGACGCACTCTCTCTGAGCTAAACTGGCAGAAAGCTGCTTGAGGGGGGTGTTGTCTGTGTTCCAGATCTTGGGGGCACACTGGCTTATAACAGCATTTGGATTTGAAAATAAGAGTAGGACAGGGTAAGGTAGATTAATGTATTTTAACTCGATGTCTGGTATCCAAAACAGTTAAAAGAGGTAATGATGATTCATTGGCATAGATGGCACCACCATTTTGCTGGCGTGATGTCTAGGGGATGGTTAGACCAGAAGACTCAGATCTGCCCTCAGGAAACCCGCTTGTTTCAGTCCATGGAGGGAAGGTATGAGGCAAGGCGAGATTCAGAAGTTAGCTAAATCCTGTGCAGGTTGAGTAGGACCTACCACAAAACATGGAGGTTTTATATAAAGCATGGGAGCTTTGGAACAACCTTCCCGAGAGCCAGATGTAGAAGCATATATCCCTTCCCGGTATTACATTCGTTAACTTGCAGCCTGCTGCTTCTGTTGATGTCGTTTCCTGTCATTCTTTTTGCTGATCCTCCAGGAGGTTTTTGGAACTCAAAGGGAGTTTGAGAGTTGCATTATGAAGGGGTATATTTCAAAAAGAAATTGATTATCATTTTGTTCTGACCAAGTGCATTTTATTCAGGGGTTTTAAGATACACATTGCCCTTTTTTGTGGTTTGTTCTATAAGCACATGTTCTAGTCTAATTTCTGCTCTCTATTTTAGGAGCAAATTCTGACTTTTAAATTCATTTGCGTATTTTGAGACTTCCTGTTCTGTATTTTGTCATCTTGAGACTGTTGGCATCCCTCTTAAATCTCTTAAGTCTATTTTGCTGCAGCAGTCACGGGCCTTTTAGTTGCTAGGCCTCTGTCAATTCTGATCAACGTACTTTTTAGTATACACTGCATTACCACATACTTATGCACCCCCCCACACCCATGTGCTTTTTTCTAAGTGTTGAGTCTTCGAACCCTTCTCTGGTAGATATATTCTAAGGAGTTATAAGATCATGAATGCAAAAATCTTAACGCAAGGCTGCTTGCACTTTTTTTACAATTGCTGGAGAGCGACAGAATGTATCTTCAAAGCTGGTAGGAAGGCTGGATATGGTATTACCAGTGTGTTTTAGTACCTGATTGTGCAGGTGTAAACTATAAAAATAAGATAATGAGGACTTTGTGTATTACAGTAGTATTTTATATAATGTTGACCAGTTCCTCTGGAGGAATATTTAAGCATTAAAATGTCAAATCAAAATTTATGATCATATAAGTAGCTTACTGTGTGCTGACTGTAGTTGTTGAGTGATGTACATTAATTACACTGCTATACTTTTTTTTTTGACATTCAACCAATGCAATAATTATACTTGTACATGCTGTATATCTTTTGAAAGATAGTTTATAGCATTATCTAGTAAAGGAGGTGGGACGTCATTAAAGACTTGAAAAACGTCACGGCTCCTGTTGTAACACAATGCTACTACTGTCAAAAGAGAAAGAGAAAAGGCAGGGGAGAGAGGAGGAGAGAAAAGACTGCATTAGGCAAGGTTAGTGTTTCATGCTTGACTGATAAATTAAATATGTATAAAATGCTTGTTTATGTTTCTAAATGCAAGCTGTTTTTCTAGGCTTGTATACTTGAGATGACTGCCAATCTTGTCAAGTGTATCGGCAGTGGTCAATAAAAATAGAAAAATACCAAAACAAATTAATCATTGTCTTAGTGTCACAGTGCATTTTGGAAACCACTCCTGAGCACTGGCTGTTGAATAGGTTAAGAGGGACAAAGATGCTTCTTTATACATTTTGTGCTGAAAATTAAAACACAAGCTTTTAACATAAAAAAAAATCAATATCTTTGATAATTATATTCTTTTTTAGTGTCCTTTCAGTATTGCTTCAGGAATATTCTAAGTATCAGATATTTTCCACCCATGCTGTCTCTTTGTCTCATACCCAAGCACAATTCATTCTTTATAGACCTGTATTCTTCAAATTGAAGTATAATTTACTGAAGTCGTGCCTCAACTGAATTTATTGCTGCATTGGAATTGTCTTTTCTGCTTTCATATTGATTATTTAGTGTCCAGACTTCTCATTATTCTTTTGACCAACGGTATCATTGGCAACAATTATTGCTGACAAACAAGCATTTCTTGGTAAGAAAAATTTTGGAGGCAGGCTATGTGTTCCTGAATTTCAGTTGCAGGACATGAATTTAAATTTATGACTTTTTAACTTTTTGATGAAGTTTAAAATGTATGTTGAAAATAATAAAAATTCCCTGGCATAAAATACTTGCTTCAGACACCTAATGTATTTGTATTTGGTTTGACATATTGATGTGTGTCTGAGAATTTCTGGTTACTGTCCACAGCTGTCTCACTCTCTTTGCCTGAGGTAGCCAAGAGCATGGAGGGTGTGTTGGGTTTTGTTGCGGTTGGTGGTAAAAAAAGATTCTGGGTCGAAGGGTCTCAGAATTTTTAAATTGCCATAAGATTATCTTGATGGGCACTTGGCTGAAAACAAGAGGAAGGAGCATTGTTTAAATAACTGAATAGAAAGTCCAAAATATTAATTATTTGCACGAGCCCACTAATGTCATTTTCTTACTAAACATGATTAGAATAGAGATGTTGGAAGTTCATTTTGAGAAGAAAACCCCATTCAGAACGTGATGATTTCTGAAATAAAGGCATTAGCGTACAATAGTTATTAGTAAATCAGCACATCTGTAGTCTAGGTTGGTTTTGTTCAGAAATAGTCAGAATATTATTTGCCAAGTTTTGTTTGTTTGGTTGGTTTTTGTTTTTAATAAGCCACTGGGATGGAGATATTAAGTGTTCTGAAAGCAGAAAAATAAACTGGTTTGCCAGTGGGTGTAATTTTTTTTCTAAAAGCCAGTTCAAGTATTTTTACAAAAGACAAACTAGGTCCTTGTAGAAATGCTTTTTACAAGTTTGAGTTTTCAGTATAGCGGTTCATTGTGTAAAGGTGTCTAAAATTACACAATGTTATGAGGTTTTAAAAAAGCAAAGCAATGAACTAGATACTGATTTTTTTTTTTTTTTTTTTTTTCATGTGCCTGTGTAGGTGTACACCCAGACTTACATATTTACCGGTATGTTGGCGAGGTTAACTGGGTTCTTGATGAATTTCAGTAAAAGACTTCTCAGTCTCTATGACTTTGGGGGATGAATTAGCTGCTTTTAGTTGAGATGTTCCCAAATATTTTAACTTTTCTTCTTTTTTTTGACTTTTGCTGCAGCGTCTCTGTGACAAGCTTGAGTATCTGATTATTGAGGATCACTTTAATCTGTAGCTCGATTTAGAGAATACCTTGTCTGTCACTTGTGCAAGATTAGTGCTATTGAGAGATCTTTCAGCCTTAGGAAGCCCAAGAATGTGGTTGAGGATCTTTTCTCCGAGGGGAAGTGTTTTTTAATGTCATTTTTGACATGGTTTTTACGTTTGACGGAGGAGCTGACTACTGAGGCAGAAATGTCCACAGTACGTGGGGAGAGTCTGTCCCAGGCAAGGAGAGGAAAGATTATTCACCTGTAACACTTGTAGGACAGGATGTCACCTGTAGTCAGAAACAACTGTCCTGCTGCTTCTAATGTGATTCCCCAAAGTATTTCAACCAATTTCAGGTGTGAGAGGCTACGGGGCAGGTAAAATCCAATAAGGCCAGCATGTGCAGGCACCTAAGAGTGTGTTTTCAATTTGCTAAGGGGAGAAAGCAGTTCCTTGATTTCAATGGACACTGTGTGTTTGCACTCCTTTTGCCTTCCCTCTGTCTCTGGTGTCATAGGTTAGAAAGTCTGAAATTAATGAAATATATTAATGTTGGCTTCTTAACCTCTCTTCTGGCTTCAGCACCCCACAAGCCTCTGCCTGGACTTGACGGGAGAGGTGGGCAGCTGGTTTGCATGCACCTTTGTGGGAGATCCTGGCAGCAGGTTCCAGCAGTTCACGGGTGTCATGAGGTGACTATGTAAAGGTTCATCTTGGGGAACTCTGTGTTTCAGTGCAGTCCAGGGTAGAAAAGGCCTTTATATTTCTTTTATGATTAAAAGCTATTTTTTCTGTATTGAGTGAGTTTAATTGTTTACGGTTGATCATCAGAATATTCCACAACACTTGAAACAGACTTTTACCTGGAAATAATTTGGACTGTACTTGAAGTGCGCTAGTTTTATTTTGGAGTAGGCTAAGGATAAATACGCAGTTTCTTAGATGCGAGATGTTGAAAGGCAGGAAGATGTTATAAAATTCAGTGTATATTTTGTATTCTGTTTACATTCAGAGATATCCCCAAAGCTCCAAGTATTTCCTCAGATTTACAGCTTCATAACATTGCTTTTTTATTATGCCAGTGAGCATTGTAATTGTTTTGTTTTGTTTTAAGTAGAGGTATGCATCTGAAAAAGAAAATTCCCTTTGCCAAAATTCCATACATAAGTGAATGGTGAAATGGTGAAATACTCAGCAGCTGGTGCTAGGTCTTGCAACTCCAGATGGAACAAACTTCCTTCACATAATGTCCAGAACATGGTCCTTTATTTTCAGGGAGGTTTGTGGGAAAGATGATGATAATACATGTTAAAAACAAAGTACAGTTATTTGAAAAGTAAAATAAAGCCTACAGAAGCAGACTTAATAAAATGAAACTTTATGCCCAGAGTGATCCAAGGGAGAATCAAATGTTTGGGAAAGAAGTTAAACTAGGAAGGAAGGTGGATATCTTTGTCAGATGTTTTACATTCTAAAGTCATTTTGGGATCTTTTAATTTAAGCCTTGTCAATAGAGTTTTCCATTTTATGTGCATCCAGATGGCTTTGGATTTTGTTTAGCAAGGAACAAGTGCACAAATATATTTTGAAGAAAATACTTAGTGTGAGAATATATTTTAAATATCATTATTGAATTATTTAAGTGCAGGGTTCTGTAATGGTGTATCACAGACGTTGTTTTCTGTTCTGTATAAACTCTTCAAAAAATGCCTTCAACAGATGACTTGCAAAGAATGTATCATGTCATAATCTTTCTGAACAAGCTTTTTCCCCTTTCTACTTTAGTAGTGCCATCAGAGTTAGTGGATTTCTGATGGAAAGCTGACCAGATTGTTGATACAGAAAACAATGTAAAGTGCAGAGAGAGCAGTCTTCCTGTCTGTAGCTACACAGACCCAACTAGAATATTGGTTTGAGTTTTTGTTACGGACTTGCTTGTGCTCGGGGTGCAAGCCCAGAGGTAAATGACAAAGTTCTAACATGCAATTCATTAAATGAGTAATTTCTGATCAACAGATATGGAGGACAAATAATATAGTTCTGCCATGTTAAGGATATAAATGACTAAAATTTTTCTGTAATGAAACTTGAATGCTATATAATTACTGTTCAGTATTATAGTAGTATTTAGTCTTCACTTCCACAGTACCCGGTAAGCCTTCTTCCTACATCTTAATTCCTCCAGTACTTTAATAGCCATTGTGACTATTTTCACATTTTCTTCAAATTTTCAACAGGCTTTAGAGGTCTCCCTAGGGAAGTGGTCATGGACTGAAGCCAGTTGAGAAGTGTTCGGATAACGCTCCTACATGCATGATTTACCTTTTAGGTTGCCCTGTGTGGAGTCACTAGTTGGCCTCAATCCTCACTGGTCCCTTCCAGTTCAGGATATTCTATGATTCTGTGATTTTAGACACCAAAGCTGTATACAGTATATGTAAGGTATATGCTGATTTGTGCAAATGATTTAATAGAGAAGGACAAGGCAAAGAGTAGGAGTACAGCTATGGCTCTAGGTAGGAAAGAAGGAACAAATTTATGAATCAAGAAAAGACGATATTTTTGGCTTATAAAAATTAGAAGAAACAAATGTCACTTTTAAACATTCGTTAATCATGTCTAGGCTTCAGAGACAAGGCTTGCCGTGATGACATACCAAATTTTTAAACGTAACAAACCCAGCAACACTGTTTTAAAACACTGTGCGTCATTTTTAAATCTGTGTGGTTTCTTGTTTAGTATGAAAGCATTTGTGGGAGTAATTAAGGGAAAGTTCTTTGCTTCAGTGGACACCTGCAGTTTCAAACAATGCTTGAAATGTCATTTGAGCACCTTGAATATATGATCTGTTACATATTCTTCAGCACAACTCCTGGATATTTGCACCTGATTTTAGAAGACAATCGATTGTAATATGGAGCCCATTTGAAGCACTCGCCACCACGAGAGGCTTATTTCTATAAATAGTGAGGTGGACAATCTGATTCTTTCAAATTTTCAGTGTCTTTGATAGACGCTATGTTCTAGTTCCAAGAATTCTGGCAAATAAGTGAAACAATATGGGAGCGTGCTCATTTTTAAACTTTTTTCTTGTTTACTGAAGAAGCACATGACCTTTGAATTATATTCACAGTGGTGCTTTTGTCTGTTTTGGTATAGCATCTGGTTGGTAAGGAAACATTTTTGTGTTCTTAGTGGCCAGACTGTGCTGGTAATTGTGCTGGATGGTAGCTTATATTTATACTAATTTGGAAAGTTTTTCTCAATGTTGCTTGCATTTCAAATATTACGCTAATATTTATTACCTTATTTTAAGGAAACTGAGAATCATTCATTGTTTAATTTCTTGGAGGAGCATGTTGTCTTTATCCTCAATCTCTATATTTATAAATTCCTTCCAGTTTATTTGAAAACACAGATTCTCTGTGTAGCCAGTGGTTGTACTCTGCTTCAGTTGTTTTCCTTAACAATTACTAATTGTTGTTTTCTAGTAAAATGGTTAAATCTAGAAAGTATATGTTATACACAAGATCATTTTGAAATCAGGAAGAATTCTCCCTGACATCAGTAGGGTTTAGACATGCATAAAGGTCGAGAGCAGCCTGCCCAGATCAACAGTCACTTCTGATAGTTAAAAATCCAGCTGTTGGTTTTACCTTTACATTTCCCAGTTTTACAGGGTGGATGTTGGTATAAATTTTATGCAGTAGACCTGGCAATAATGGCTTCTTACAATAAAAAGACTTATTTTATAGTACATTTTATTTTAAAACAAATACAAAAAGTATATCCAAAATGAACCTACCAGTCCCTCAAAATTGGTAGATCCTGTGTATATGCTGTGAAAACCAGCTATGCATAAGCCACACATCCCAAGCTCACGTATTTGTCATTTGAGTGCAGAATACATTGTGGATCATTTGGATATACCATCTCTCCTGTGCCTTTAGTAGGGTGATGTTTGGTGTGTGCAGAATAATAATTTGTCCAGGAATTCCAGACACTCAGAAATCTGATAGTTTGCTACTTCCAGGTGTGAGATGGGAAATTACCTGTAAAGCTAAAGGGCAGTGGCACCAGCAAGGATCTCCTGTCAGAACTGGTAGACTTGGCGGATCTGAAAGAGTGTTCAGATTGTCTACTCGAGCATTTGGAGCTTTAGAAGTGCCAGAACTAGGACTGCGTAAGCAACCTTAATTTGACCTACCTTGTATGGATGATTCAGTTTTAATGGTATGCCATGGAAAGGTTTTACTTATTAACAGAATCTTATTGCATTCTTTGCATTTTGGCTCCTACTCGTTGAACAAATATCATTTCAGAGTTTTGAGGTTTTTATCTTATTTGAGCTACAGATTCCAGGCTTCACTTACCACACACCACCTAAACTCTGCGGTACATACAGAACTCTAATGATTTTGTTGTCAAACTTTTTTCATGATGCTTTTGTTATAATGTCTGTATATATCAACCATATACATTATCTTTATAGCAGTCCTGCAAGATTAGTAGTGGTATCTTCTTATTTTTAACCGACAGAGGATGAAAAACAAAGGGAGATTAGGCCAGTATTATCAAAATCATGGACTAATACTGGATGCTTAGCTTGGAATGGCTAGGATGTCTTTTCTCAGAGTACTTTTTGATGTTCAGAAAAGTTATTCTCAGATGCAGGAAGGGGTGCTTAGCACTTCTAAGGATACGGACTCAGGAGTGTTAAGCTGACTATCTAGAATATGAAGAATGTAACATGAGAAAACTTTGGTTCTGAAGATTTTCCCAGGACCATAAAATAAACTGTATATCGGAGGCAGAGTTTTAACTGGTGTTCACCTAAGACTACCCAGGTTTTATTGTAGATGTTCTAAAGATGAATCTGTAGTAAATGTTTGTTTACAACTTGCTCTTCATGCTCTTTCCGTTTTTAGCAGCTGTCCAGGGGAAAGAAGCAATTGCTGGAAACATGAGATTTTGACCTATCTCTCTGATTCCTTTGGTATCTGCATTGTTTAACAATTCTAGAAATGTTTGTTTGGGGGATTTTGGGTTTTTTTTACTTAGTATTCCTAATACATACAGGAGCTATTACCTTTGCCCTGTGTAAATTCTAAGTTTATAGTTTTGCTAATAATAACAGCGTACTTGTGAATTTTTTGTGTATGTGCCTTAAGTCTTAAGCAAAAGAAACAGTGAATACAAAATTCCACAAAGGCCATCTCAAGAATCTTCAGCAAACTGATTTCTGAATTTCAGCACACTCTTCCATTACTGGAAACAAGTTATTAACCAATATTGTACTCCAGTCATTTAAAAAAGAAGAAAAAGCCATACACTTTCCCTTTGTTTTTGAGCTGTAGTTATCTTTTTGTTTATGCTGCTGGTGCATCTCTGTTCTGAGGTCAGAATTGCTGTCTTCAGTTCTGGTGACTTGCACTGCTACAGCTCTGGTCAGCTTGAAGGAGCAAATACTGAAAGGATTTAGGCTTATTTGACATGTGTTTTAAGTATTGCACATATTTAGCCTGCTCATTGCTGCAAGAGCTTGGAAACATGTTGTATTCTAAGTACAGATGAAGTATTTGGAGAACTGCAGCCTCTTTGAGAAGCAAGTAATTTTCTTTGTCCCTGAGACTTAGGAAGTCACAAAACTTGAACATATTTTTCACAGAGGTGGCAAAACTTATATTGCTGCTATGGTATGACCTCTTACAAAATTTCAAATGTTCACAATAAAGTTTAGAGAGATAATCAATAAATGGATGAAAAATATTGCTCTATAAATAGTCTTTTGTAGGACTAAGTACTGAATAACTTTGCAGGTAGGTGTAAGTGGAATATCTATGTTTGATTATATAAATTAATGGAGCAATAAGTGGAAAAATTAAAAATGTAGATATGTTCCAAGACACAACAATTTTAGCTTCAAATTCTAACCTGTTATCCAAATGAAACCTGCATAAAGTATCAATTTATTGCTGTTGTTGCTAGTTAAACCCTGCAAAGGTGATCTGGAATACTGAATTCAAAAGAGCACATCTTCAGTTCATAGAGTTTATTTTATCTCCCTTTGTGTCTACAGAGATATATTCATATCCGTCTGACCAACTCCAAGGCCTATTGGGTTTCCCCTATTTTCTCCAAATTTTGCAACCCTGCATATGTTCACTGTAAATGAAATGAACTGCTTGTTTCAGATAATGTTCTGTTACATTGTTTAAAACTGTTTTTTGTATTTCTTAAAACAACTGATACTAATGCTTAACTATATGTCTCATTTTTTTTGTTTCAATAGTTTTGCCAGCCTGGAGGATGGCAGCTTTCGAAAGAGAGAAAACAGCCAACGTTCTTTGTGGTGGTTTTGACTGATATAGACTCAGAGAGGCACTACTGTTCCTGTTTAACTTTCTATGAAGCAGAGATTAACCTACAGGTAAAAACTTTACAATAAGTAAAAAAAATGCAGAAAAAGGTGTCTAGAAACAACTTTAGAAAATATTTTGCTGTTCTGGTATGGATGTGTTTTTCTGTCATACAGAAATTAAGCAAAGGTAAAGTTCAATGTACTTGTTCGTGTTTGTTGTTTTTTATCTGCTTTGGAAAAAAAAAACCAAAACAACAAAAAACTTTTCATAGAATTTATTTTTCTCCACAACATGTTTTTTTTCAAATGGGACAGCTAAGATGGTGTTCCTTTCATTTACTTCCGTGTTTGGCATAGCATAAATGATTCTCATCTTTGTTCTAGGAAAAAAGTTTATTAACTTCTGCTCCCTCTGCTGGCCACCCTATTAGGCCAGCACAGGACAAATGTGTACCAGTGACAATGCTGTAAGGTATATACATATTTCTGTAAGTGCATTTATTGGCAAGATTTGTGTGAGTGTAAATGGCAAGATTTTAAAACTAATAGAATAATTCTTCACTTTTTAGGTAGGTCAGGTTTTGGGTGTCAGCTACTTGGCAGGGTTTGTTTTTAAACATGTATTTAATTATTTTCAGGCAACCTCAGTCTTTCAAAAATAGACATTTTTTTTCCCATTTGATGTAAAGTACTTCACAGAATCTCTGCTATGACATAAGACTTGGAATCTTTAGAAGCCAGAACCTAGGGAAAACCTAATCCAATCTGTAATTGCAGACTATCATTGTTATGTTTTGAAATATTTTCTTTCCTACATGAAAATTAAAAAATAAGTAAAACATTGGCATTAAGTATATTAAAATTAGTTAAGATTAAATAGATGGCTAGGTAAAGTAATTTTTTGCTCTTTAGTGAAGAACTGAACGTTATTGATAATTTTAAGAAAATACTTTTAATAATCCAAGTGTATTCTGTTTATTTAATGCTGGAGTTGAAATGTTTACCCTATTTGTAGAATAATTAAAAGATGTATCATAGTAATAAGAATATTGTGCTTTTTCTAGCTGCAGTTGGAAGCCAGAGAATAATAGTTGTTCTTATTTCATTAATCCTACAGTTTAGGTGGATATTTTTGTAGATTATTAAAACGAGTTAAGAGTAGAAATGTAACCAAAAAATTAGATGTATTTTAGTCTTAAATTTTAATGTAGATCAACTGGCATCTTCCTATTAAAAATTTTGTCATTATTTAATGTCTATCATCTTTCCTTTATTTCCTTGATTTTGTAAGTAAAGTGAAATATTCTATAGTAATTCTTTCCCAGCTGATAAAAATTTACAACGGCTGACTCTTCCTCCGCTTTATGTATTTCATAACGTATACTAAATTTAGCAAACTTGTTATTTATCCTGTGGTTTCTAGCAGCTGCTTTTGATTCACTATCCACATCTTTCAAGTAATGTTCATCACAAAACAACCAGTATTAACTAAAAGGTTTTTTTCTTATATTGCCTAAGTATTAATACAAAAAAACCTCAAAAAACCAAAAAAACCCCAACCCTCCCCCCACCCCCAACCAACCAAAAAACAACTAAGAAACCCTCCCAAAACTGAGTGCAGCAGGATGTTGGTTCTCGTAATGCCATTCCTGGCTGTGTTGTAAAGAATGCATATTTTTCAGATGAACTTGCTGTGGTGAAATTTATTCTATGACTGCATTGTTTATAGCCAAACTTCCTGTTTCTTTCTAAAACCCAAAGAGAATAATTGAACGTGCCCTGTTACATGGTCATTAGACAAGAATTCAGCACATGTACAATCTGTAATGAAACATAAGCTTATGAAGCGTTGGGCTATGAAAGTAATATTGATTTAACCATTCAGATGCATGCCTCATTAAACAAACAGTCCATGAAACATAGTGTCCAGGACTTGAAATGATATCTGGACAGGACTTTTCACAGTTAAATACAGTTCAGGTTCTTCTTACCGAGTGATATAACTCATTAAGCAAAAGTAAGATTAAATTTCCAAAAAAATAGGGGTTACTTCTTTCCCAGTAGCCTTCACCAGATAAACCTTGCTGATACATGAGATTGGTCGGAATTCAGCTAGAGCACATTAGATGTTTGGCTTGGAGGAATTATCTTCACAAAAAAATGGAATCAACCACTTGGAAGTTTCTGTTTAATTAAACTGCAAAGTGTAAACTAATTTCTCAGCTGTGAATGCTAGAAGAGAGCTATGGAACCTTTTTTGAGCTTCCGGCATAGTAATACAAGAACCTTTTTGACACAATTGATCAAGGTGGGTCTGAGAAGGCTGCTTCTGTCATTCGAGTTACCTTCATTCCTGCTTTGGCTGTTTGTTACAGGGTAATCTGTAAATAAATGCTACCTGAAAAGTAAGGAGATTGTACTCACATGGTATATCTAGGTGGTACCCATGATAACCTAGGGTGCAAGACTAATATAGCAACTGTAAAAGCTATATAGCCTGCAAGAAAAAAGTATTCTCCCTGGTGTCTCTGAAAGCCCTGGATTTAGTTTAATCTCTTGGCAGTTGCATGTCATAACACGTTTTCCAGACAAAAGCGCAGGCTCTAGTAATCAGCTGATGGCCTATTTTCAATTTCCTACCCCTGGACAGAAAAATAAAATACTATTTTATTTGTTGACATCTGTGAATCACAGTTTGCATTGTTGAAGTACTGTAATTCTGAACTGACCCAGAATTTATTATCTGAAGGGATGCAGGTCAGTTTGATTGGCGATCAGCTCTCATAAAGTTGTGATAATATATCAAAAAGATAGATGTTACATGTAGTCTGATTAATACTCCATATCTGTACTCACGAGGAAGGTGAACACATGATATTCCATTATATATGGGAATGGAACTCACTTGGTGCTAGGAATGCAGGTGATACAGCTTTTGACAAAATTTCCTTCATGAATTGTTCTGTTTTACAATGCTAGTCTCAATTGTCCCAGTAACCTTTGTTAAAGCTGTATAAGGATATGTTCCTCATGTGAGATTAAAATGAAGCATTTGAAAGTTTGACCTTAACAGGATTCTAAAGTTTGGAATGTGACTAGACTACGAGAGGCAGTCTAACAATGGATTAACAATGGTAAAACTGCTGTCATTTAAAGACACCAAGTTCCTACCAACAGGAGTAAAGAAATCTGAGATATACTGCACTGGTTTCTCCTTCCAGCTTTTTATGTCTCCAGCACATGCTTGGTCTGATCCACGTTTCTGTCTGGCTTAAGGTGCCATTTAGATGCTCTAGCAAATAAAGCTGGATGCCATACTGACTTGCATGTATCTAGAGGAATTAGGAGGAGGAGAACAAGTCAAAACATCCCTATTTCCTCTTCCCTCACAGTGCCTTGAAGGTGGGTTTTTTGTTTGGTTTTTTTTTTTCCCCATTCCTGTATTTTGATCGTTGCTGTGGACTCCAGATTTCATTGATTTGAAATCTGCTTGAAATCTCATTGATTTGAAGAAAACCTTGTCCTATCAACCAAAAAAACAGTCTACTTAGCTTATTTTTCTGGCAACTGAAGCCAGAAGCTGTTGAGCAGCCAATGGTGTATTCAGAAGAATCATAACTTAATCTACAGAATTCACCCATAAAACTCAGTTACTCTGTGTGCGTAACTTTATTAGCCATCAAAAAAATGCATATATACATGCACACACATAGACACACACGTATATATATATATGTATAGCTGTGTGGTGTATACACTGTTTGCTAAAATGAGGTTCTTATTTCTAACAGCAATTTCTGGATGTTACCACTTAGCACACAAAGACTTGATTTAATACTTTTGACTCAGCAGATACTTCTACTGACCTCAGCTGTGCTTCTTACCAATTATGCAGTTAGAATTTATATTAACAATGCTTGAAAGAGCACCATAGATAGACTCTTTTTTAAAAAATGTTGACTCACATAATTTGGGAACTTAATGGTCAAATTGTATGTTGCTTTGCACTTTGAAAGAAATTTATCCTCTCTCTCCAACCCCGCCATCAACAAATTATAGTGTGATTTATGCCAGTAACTGAGCCTGTGCAACTGCATTTCTTGCATTACAGAAAATCTGCTCAATGAGATCAGCACAAAACCCCAAACATTTGTTTATAACAATCTTACTACAAGATTGTATCATTCTTGTGTGTTGTTTTAAGCATATGTACATTAAAACATTGCAATCACAAAGTTGGTAAGATTAAATATATCATTCTGGAAAATGCACATAAGTAGTAAGTCACAAGTCTCCCATTTCCTGCCATTCATATTGTCTTCCTCTCTCTGCCCCCATCGCAAAAAGAGGAAAAAGAAATTGTAAAAATCCCAAACCATAAAATGGCAGATTCACAAATATTTCCTGAGTCAAGGGAAAAACTGCCAACAAAATGACTTCATGCTTCATAAAGTTTTAATTTTTATGCTTGGACTGGAGAGTTGGTGATCCTGCTGTGTCAAAGCATATGCTACTTGATGAGTCACTGACGTTTGGTTTTTAGCAGAGGATAAGGACACTCAGTTCAGTTGTACCCTTTTTGAAGTGTGAAATCTGACCCCCCCCTTTGGATATTATATTAGCATGTTGTTCTTAAGATGAAGTTTAATAACTTTTTGTGAATATCCCAAGTGTTAAATTTGTTTTGAAAGTGACCTCTTACTGTCAATGCCCCAAAACACATTTTTGTGGAACAAACCCCCAATTTTAAAAATAACGTTTAGTATATTACATCATCATCTTTCTAAATCTGCTGAAAAATGGAAGGTATGATAGCATACAGACATTTAAGTAATGTCTTGTTTCCTTTCTGCTCCTGTGTAAAGAGAAAGTTGCAGCTAATGTTCTATATTATAAGAAATAGACTTGTATTTTTAATGTCCTTTTATACATTTAAGGTCCTCTCTGGACCAGAATTTAAAGTTAAGGTGAGAACAGTTGTACAGAGGAAAACATATTTCCATCTTCCTAATAACTCTGGCAGTAATTTCTCCTGTCCCATTTATCCCCTGGCTCGTGCATTCACACACATGCACACACCCCAATTTGAACTCATGCTATTGCAGGTGCAACAGCTTGTTTTGAGTAAAGGTCTCCTTTTCCTCTTTATTCTTGTGCTGCATCTGCACAGTGGCCCCAAGCCTCAGCTCCCAGGATAGGGGGATACTCTCTTTTAAGCAGAGACTTCTTTGTCAGTAGCGATCAGGTAGTTTATCTGACTTTCAAACAGTAGTTAATACTCATTCAGCAATTCATTGAAAGTCATTTCAGTGTGCTTTCCCATGTGCAATTTAAAGGAATTAATTGACTGTATTTTAACTAAAGAACAGAAAAATCTGTGCGTGTAAAATTTTGCCTTGGTGTACTTCCACATGTACTGTTCCATATTATATAAAACCCATTATGACGGAGTTAAAATAAGGTATGAATTACCAACTTCCTTAAGTTAATTTAGTTTTTGCTGTTTGTTCTGCTTACATTGCCTAGGTCTCTGCAGTCTCCTCACCTTAGATTAGGCATGTAAAGCTAGAAAGGGTGGAATCCGTGGATCAAATTTGCTGCCTTTGGGAAAATTCGGAAAGATTTAGTAAACTCTATGCATAGTTCTTACTAAAGGCTTGTTACTGTAATTTCTTTAGCATTCTTCAGTGCTAAGGTTAATGCATTGAAAATAGTTACTTAATGCTATTGATTATTGCCCCATGGAATTTCAGCATTTGTAGGGCAGCTGCATATGCATTACCTTGGACTTCCCAGATCTTCCAGGGTGTGCATAGCCTAATGGCCTGCACCAGAACTACACCTTGGCCTATGGCTGCATAAGCTGGACTGAAAGCTGGAACGCATGGGTAGAGGGTTACTTTTGTTCCATAGTTCTTTCAGTGTGTTTAGATGATAATGGATATAAGCATTTTTCCAGGAGTTTTCCAGGTGAGGTGCATTAAATGGTAAACATCTCATAGCTGCTGGTGGTGTAAATCGTGTAATGCTGGAAGGTGCAATGCAAACTCCTTATTATCATATATGAGTAGTCTGAAGTGTCAGTATTAGTTAGGGAGTGAATTAGCTGACCTGTTACGGAGACTTGAGGTTTCTCTATTTGATAAGTTTACAGTCTTCACATAATTTTCTCTCTTTGGTCCTTTTCTGTTTCAGTTGATAGAATCTCTACTGTGCATTACTGCAGTTTATTATCCTGTTTTGAAATTATTAAATGAATATAATGGCTTTTATGCTGGTATAATTATTCCAGTATAAGTTTAGCTGCAGTTCTGTGAATCTGTGGAGGTAGACAAGCCATGAAGTAGATCTATTCACCTGTGGGTTTAGTTCAGTACAGCAGATTGTAGGCAGGATGCAGATTTGTCTTCTGGAGGCGGTCAGCTAAGTTTATTTTAACTTTTGTACATGTGTTAGAATTTATTGGATACATGCGTTTGTATAATCTGAAAAGTAAATAAAATTAATTGATGCTGAATGTTTTTTGGCCTTTGATTGTTAATAAACCAGCTAAGAGTGTATTTGGCTGCAAATAACACCAACAGAGACCAAGTCACATGGAGAGAAAGGGATCTATCCCAAACGACTAATTGGCATGAGATTACTAAAGCAAACTTCAAATAATTTTTCTTAAAATAAGAAATCGTGCATGGTCTCTAAATCTTCTTTGCTGAGCAGTTAGTAGAAAAACAACGGCCTTGCTGAACTTGGCACTATTTCAGTGCAAAATTTTGCATAGGACAAAATGGTTTTGACAGTTATAATGAAGTACTAGAGTGAAAGTTTTGTAATGAGAGATATTCTTTCTCTCTCTAGGACTGGATGAATTAATAAAAGCACAATTCTAATTTCAATTTCTGTTCACATTTGATTTCCTTTGACTTTCAAATAATGCCTGCCAGCTTCCACCTTCAGGACGGTAAAGCTACATCTAATGCTTTGTATTTTCTAACTTTTCTATTAGTACCTCAGTTTAAATTGATTTTCCTCACTCTGACATGAAGATAAACCTAATTTTTCTCTGCTCAATATTAATCAGAACTAAATGCACTGACTTCGGTAGCATATGCCCCCAGAGTGGAGATGTATAGTCCGCATGCCTGGATTATCCTCATGTTTGAAAATGAGTGGCATCTCTAACAAAGGCAATTCATAGAGCTGCCTGCCACAGAGGTGGTTCAAAGACCTGGGAGGACATGGTGATCCAACTAGGGGCAGTCAGAGCCAATGTAAGTGAAGACTGGATGGGCAGCTGATCATCTTGGAGAGCTGGATAACAGTTCAGAGTTGCTTTATCTGGAAGCCTTCAGTGTTGGAGATTCGATAAATGGCAGATTTGGGCATACAGATTCAAGTATTAAGATGGACATGTCCAAGTTCTGAAGATGGGGGTGAAAGGACAGGATAGGAGGGATAGTTACGGTTCATGTGTGCTATAATTTAGCTGCATGTTGACGGAGCAAATGCTAATGTGGTTCTCAAGCTGTGTAAGTCCCTTAACATCAAATACATTTAGTGGTAGGGACAATTGTTTTTTTACTGTGTTGGTAGATCATTTTCATCTACAAAAATTTACTTCAGTTCCTAATGTAGATTTTGACTAGATCGTTATTTTTAAATTATATGTTAATATTTAGAAGCAGAGCTGACATCTTAAAATCATCTGATGGTTGTGGCAAAATTAAATTCATACAAGTTAAAGAAGAAACCTTAAAGTTTGACGGCTAGATCAGAGCAATGAATATCTCTGTTGACTAAAAAAAAAAAAGATAAGGTTAATATGAGTAGATTTGACTGCTGTCATTTGTTTTCTTGGCTGCCACATCTGTTGCCTTTAAAGGAGCTGTAGTTTTGCACTGAAGTAGCACAGATCACTCACCTTTTTCTACTGAAAGTTTTAACATAATTTCTTACACTGAAATAGAGGCTTAAGTGGAAACGCCTGTTTATGTGTTGGTTTTCCACGTGCAATGTTTTAAACACATCCAGTGTCAGCCAAATGTGACAGACAGTAGGGATTTTGTGCTTGCAGGGGCTTTTGTGAAAGTGGGTGGGTGGGAAGCAGAAAGATGTTTCACAGTCTACTGCCACATGAAGGAAAACTTGGAGAGTGAGATCAACCCTTATCAGACATCAGGTAATCCACAAATGTTTTTAACTTAGACATAAATCTACAGGAAATTAAATTAATTCATAGCTACAAAGAGCTATTTGCTTGTTATGTGGATGCTATAATTATTTTTCTTCTCTATTCCACATACCTGAGGCCCAGTCTGACACCGTGAATGAAGTTAAGTCAGTTTATGTTTTAGATTTGTATAAATGAGGTTTTTTGGTGTTTCTTCAGCCAGAGAGAAAAGAATGAAGCGAATAAAAAAAGTCTCTAATCCCTTAAATTAATTTTTTTTCCTGTATTTAATAAACTGTCTGACTTAGGCTTAACCCTGATTTAGTACTTTTTGTGTGTGTGATTTGGGTATCAAAAGAGAATTAATGTGTTCTTGAAACTGTTAGCTACTAGTGAATACTGAATATAATAATATACTGGAAAAGTTATACTCTTTTATAATCTAAATATTGTGAAGCCACATCACTGAATAAGATACATTGAAATATGTTACGTTAAATGCTTGGAAGAACATAAGAATTGTCATTTTGTGTCAGAAAGAAAAGCGATCTTGCATAGTATTTTGTCTTTGTGAATGGTTAAGAGTGAATGTGTAGGGAACAGCAGAGGAACATGGCATCCATAACATCTCCGTGAGTGGTCCCTCCTCTACCTGTACAGTCCAAGCACCAACTGAGCCAAGTATGCCTGGTGCATGTTTAGTAACCTCTGTGAATTTCATTAACTTGTCCAGTCGTTTCATGACCCCGTGTGTATTTTTATTACTACTATTCTGTAGCAGAGGAGTTTCCTAAGTTAAATAACTGCTGCATGAAGAGCTACCACCATTTGTTTGCTTTGAACATATTTCAATTAGTATTCTGATTATGGTGGTGGTTGTTTTTGTTGTTCTTCCTTAGGACTAACTGTGAACAACCAGTTTACTTTGGGTTGGGTGTTTTGGGTTTTGGTCTCATTTTCAGATGCCCAGTTTCTATGTGAGATTTTTGATGTCAACAGTAAAAAGTATACGAACAGTAAAACTAAGGCATAAAAAATGACGTGATGCAAAGGACTTTCTAACATTTTTCTATCAGTTTTATTGGTTGAGCTTTTGTCATGTTTCGCGCAGTGTTATTACTTCTGTTTTGGCAAACCAGCACACAAAGTAGCGCCAATGAAATTTCTTTCTTATGATCCTTTGATGCTAAGCACGGAAACGAAACACTTACACCATTCTTGGCCTTACAAGATGTCATCTAAAACTTATAATTTGCAACTCTGAATATACATTTATGATCTAAAGCAAACAAAATGCGTTGGGCAGAAAATGTCGCAGGACTACTTGATATTCACCTTTGTACCTGCTGAGTAGTGCATAGAGTGCAAACTGAAGAAACAGGAAACTGTGGTGAAGTCTGGAAATGGTATCAATCGTATGTTGTTAAGCTGTGCCCTCCGTATTGTATGCTTTCATAGATTTGCAGTGTTCATTACATTCCCTTTAACATCTCCCTGTATAGACTGGCATGGGCACTGAGCTGGGAGAGCTATGTGACTGCTCATCACTTGCTCCATTAGAACGTGTGAATCGTTTTACCACAGTACCATGTGTGTAGCATACGAAGAAAATGTAATGCACGTTTCTGTTTTAAGAAAATTCTTGCTCTTGATCAACACCAATTTATTTGAGGAGAATATGCTATATTTTATTACTAAAATTATTCTTTCAAACTCTTCTCTCTTGCAATATACTTGATAAAATGCTGCAGACTGTGCCCAGTTGTTCTTACACTTTTTATAAGTGTAGAGGGAGTTTTAAAGCAAAAGGACACCAATTTAAAGGAAAACAATACCTTATTTAATATAAGTGTATATTAATATTTATATTTAATATACGTGTATATACGTATATAAATAATACGTGTATCAAGCCCACAATTACTTGATTTTAACTGTATCTGTTAAAAATGTATTACACCTTTTTCTAGACCATGAATCTGGGACATCATGCCTGCTCTGTTGGTAGGCAGCTCCAGTTGTCAGTTACCGTCCTTATTAAAAAATGCTTGAATAATTAGTCTGAATTTGTCTAGCTTGGACTTAATGCCATATACATCCCTTGGCTAAACTGAAGAACAAGTTGTTTTCAGAAAACAAGCAAACAAATGAATAGCACAATGATGATGAACAAGTGCTGGTCACAGTTAATTTCTCTAAACTATTGGTTATCAGTCAGGGGATTAATGCTTATTTTTTTTATTTTATTTGGTCATGTGAACTTTTTTTTTAATGAGATTTTTTTTAAAATGCTTGCACAAATGCATTTATTAGTTCAGCTACTTCTGTTGACCAAGTTCATAAACTATAAAGTGATGCCGTTAGGTCAGTTAGTTGGTTATTGTACATTCCAGTTTACTGCATCACTTCAGGTCACAAATATTATAAATGGATACTTCTCATGATACAAGAAGAAAGGCAAACAGTTGAAATATATGCATTCATGCTCTCTCTAGTTCTGTATTCTTATTTATCTAAGAACCTATAAAATTCATTACTATGTTGTGTCAGGAGTCATATGTATATTTTTAGTGTAGATGTGGCTGTATACATTCATTAAAATAGATGAAAAAAAAATGGAGTTTAAGAAGATATTGATCTGCTTTAAACACACAGGACACACTTTTTTTTTTTTAGCCAGCCCGTTAAGAGGCCACTTTACAGCTATAGCAAACAAGTTGAGCAAAATGAAATTGCACCATATCATCATCTGTCCTTCAAAAGAAGTTTCACCATTTTCTGAGTTTGTTTATGATATATTATTTATGCAGGAAAAGGGGAGGGGGGAAAGGCAAGTAAACAAATCCAACACCCTGCTGTAAAACCAGATAAGATTTTTCTGTGTAAACTTACTATACATCCTCAACCATGTTCTACTTACACAATAAATAAATGCTTGTTTAATTGTATTTTAAAATTTTAAGAATGTAATCCTTTATATAGTTTTAAAATTGGTTGTCTTGATTTTTCTTATACTTTTTTTGATCTCATGGGACTAAGTGTTAATATTCATTACTGTCATGTTGCATCTATGTTTTTGTGACAGTTCAAAATATGACGGTTTAAAATTTGTTTAAGAAATACCTAAATTTAACAGTTTGGCAATGCTGTTTCTCCAAAAGGTGCAGTGAGGGCTAGAAGAAAACAGGCAGTCTTTAAAAACCAAAAAGACTCCTATGTACCTTCCATGTTCCAGATGCTCAGACTGTCACAATCGTATGTATGTGAACAAGGAGCCCTCACAATGAAGATTTCTGCAAAGACAGTTTTTGTTAGCTGCGTGATTTTGTGGATAAGAAGTTCTGTAATGAACATAATCATATAATAATTATAGTACTATCTGGTAGATTTTGTAGACAAACTGCTCTATGGACTTGAGTCAGCCATAATTTACAGATCTCTGCACTATATTCTCCTTATAACTTTAGAAACCAAGTCAAAATGAAGAAGAAAAGAAGTTTCTCCATTTGGCAGGTGAGGATCAGGACCCTGATGGGCTTCAGTCAAACACAGGTGTAATTACAGGGGACCAAATATTTTAAGCATGGTGAAATAATATATGATAACAGGTCATCATACAGTTCCTTTGATTAATACAGTTAGATCGGTCTCTGTTACCTATTCCTTAGCCTACTGAAGAGTTTTTCAGAACTTTATTAATCTGATGTTAAAAACACATTTGTTTATTTCTTATCTAAAGGCTCAGCTATTTCTGAATTAGTTTTTAAATGTGCATCACCTTTTAAACTACATGGATCTTTAAGCATCTGGAACACTGGTTTGCTTTCTAGTGGTACATTTTTTTCTCGTCTCAGCTGTTTTCAAAGTCTGCCTGTATGTAGAAATAAAAAAGGGGAATAAAACCAGCAATCTCTTTCAGTACTTAATTGAAATTAAGAAAATTCTTAATCTGTTCCACTGTAGTATGACGGGCTGCTAGCCAACAGTCTAGATGAGTGGTATTAGCAAAGCCCCATAGTGGTATACCAAATGCCATTATCTTCTTCCAACCAACGTAGGTGCAAAAGGAAAATGATAATAACCAACTAGATTAAAAAAATTAAAATTAAATAGCAGTATATCTTCTCATTTAACCAATTTAAATTCATCTTTCAGTTTATGTATTGTTTTTCCTTAATGTCCAATTATTCTTAATTTAGTTGTAAACTGAATGCTATATTTATAAAATAAAAATATATCGAGGGAAAAAAAACCAAAACAACTCTTATTTTGTTAGTTTTGATTAGAGAATATTTTTCCTTAAATGAGAAAGAGGATAAAGAAAGATGAAACGTGCATGTGTCTGAGCAAAAGTCTAACTAGAAAGAATTAAGTTTGTGGTTTTACAGCTTCGTATTTAGTATTGCTACAGAATGCTTGTGCTGTTAATACTTTGCTTGAAAAGTAGGTTAAAAGTCATGTGTTTGAAATCATTATCTACTTAGTCTAGTGACTCCTAATAATGTGCCTGCATGCCTGTCAGAACGTTCAGCCGTGGAAGAAATACAGCTAGTCACATTACATTTTTCCGTAAATCTTTTATGAAGTAAGAGAGGGTTTTTATAGTGTAATTATTTATCAGTTCAATACTGTGCTGCTATTGTGCCCTTAAAGTTTTATATTAAATGTAATTAAGAATTAATTCAAGACTTGATCTGAAGTTGAGTTGATTTTATAGAAGTGGCCTTTTATAGAAACCTCCTCCCTGTCTATGCACCTTGAGTTTTCATTATCTTAGTACCATGTGAATCTAGAGTACCTTCCATATTCCCTTGCCTTCAGAAATGAGGAATTTATTTTAATTTCACTTTTCCTAATGTTGTCAGGGTGCATAATTTGTCAGATAACTAGAATCTGTTGCCTTTATGCCTAGAATTCATAATTGCTCTTTAGAACAGTTAATACAATAAACTTTTGTTGATGATATGTTTAGTGTTGTATAACCACTAAACTATAATTTAAAAATTCTTCTTGCATTTTTGGGGACAGGGGGAGGGAACTGTAATTAATGTAAAAGCACTCCCTGTCAGTATTATAATGGATGGAAATAAAAGAACATGTGCGGGACATGTGACTGGACTGTTGAGCTATTGTGTTTCTCTTAATTTGTGAATCACAATTTTAACCTAGAAATGAGATGCAAACTAGACTAAGCATGTATGTTGTGTATGTATTCGTTGCTGTTTAGGTAAGAATTAATGTCCAAAGCCAACTATATGACCATATGTGTATATATATTGCTGTGCCAATTGTTTTTACTTTGTTATGAAAATATTATACATATCTCTTAGTTATAACAGCTTGGTTAATACAAATATAAGTACTCTCTTTTTAACCCGTTTTTACTTGAATGCTGAATTGCTTTTTAAATAGCAGGCTGTCCTCAGGTCAAGAGGGTCCTGAGCTGCGGATCGCTGAAGACAGGGAGGGTACACTGGAGGAAGAGCCTCGCTAAGCTTGCCCTCTGTTCAGGGGGGGCCCTTGACGCCAAGGCAGGGTACTAAGCTATAGATGAGCACAATGCTTGTGCTTGCTTTCTTTTTTTTGTATCTTGCTTAGGCAAGTGATGGCATAGCATAAGTTAATACCACCTAACTTTTATGTCCTGAAGAATTACAGTGGCGGTTTTACAGGAACCCTAGAATCTCATTTAGTTTTGTATAAAAAAGCATCAAAATATTTTGTAGCATTTGTTTCTCCTCTAGTATACATACAAAAAATTACATGCCCTTTTTTGTCTATATAGTAATGAAAATAGAGCACGACGGTGCATGTGCACACACACATACCTATATATCTTATTCTTTGGGGGGGGTGGGGGGGATGTGTGTGAGAAGTGCTTTAGCATATGTTGACATAGAACTTGAGTGCAGTTGAGCAACTTCCAAGAGACACACACCCATGTTCAGGACACAAGCCTGAAAAGCCAGGTCTGAAAGGCAATGGGCAAGGCTCTGATGTAAATACCTTCACCTGTGGGTCAGGTTAGGAAGTAGCTCATTACTACCCTACAGCTGTCAGTGCAGCTTGTAGTGGATACCCAGCTACTGGAGCTTTTCAGTGACCTTTTCAATTTGGTGCTAGAACCTAGGAGAGCATTTATGTATTAAAATGCATGTCTTGGTGGGGAGGCCAAGACGATTAAGTGGTTCACAGATGATGATGATTGCTGCCTGACAGCTGTCTTCAGCTACCACCATTTGGCTCTGACCAAGGCACACAGGACTGTGCAGACAGGACTGGACAGGATAGGACTATTATTATGTATTTTGTTTCAGTAGAAAGTCATTTAGGTTAGTTAAAACAAGTGCTTTTGAAAGAACCTGTTTAGTTTTCTACTAGAAGAACAATTATGCTGTAGGGCGGTGGTCTCCAAACTTTTTTTGATTGTGCATCCGTCAATAAAATCCCACATGAAGCTTATGTTAACTAAACTTTTTTCATCATTAAAAGCATTTAAGTCAGCTTTTTAAGTACTTCTAATACTATTGTTTTAACTGCTTTTATTTGGATACATGTGTTTGCTTAAGCGTTCTGAATTGAGGTTGTGAAATAAAGCTCATGAACTCGCAGCATTCCTGGCATTTAAGAGCATTTCTATCAGGTTTCTTCCATTTAATGAAAAAGTGATGTTGGATTTTTTTTTTAAATAAACTGAAATGATGACTAGTAACATCACAGAAAGAGAAGGAAGATATTTCATGTTGTCATATGCAAGGGGAAGTAATTTTTCTCGTATTCCTAATTAAGATAATATAGTGATTTTTGCTTAGAAGAATGCTCAGTCAGAGGAACAAATAAAATACTTAGAAATGTGGTGGGTGGTGTGGGCGTGGAGAGAATTACATGCAAAAATTGGAAAGCACGGACTTTCTGTCATTTGAAAACTTAATCAGCTAATGAATTTGTCAAAGAATGTGTGGAATTTTAGAAATGAAAGTATTTAGTAACATCTTTAGTTTTGGCCATGAGTAATAATAAAATATTTGTGATTGAATAGTAAGCACTGGCAAGGAGGTTATAGCAACTTGCACAATATCACAAACAACTGCAAGTTTATCTGCATTGTACCTTTCTCTCCTTTTTAACTAGAAGCTTTAGTGTTTCATAAATTGGAGGGATTTTTTGAGAAATCTGAACTAGTTTTCTTGCGAAGAAATTCCTTTTGATTCCAGATTTACTGAGTCAGGCTGGAGATGACTTTATAGACTTTCTACAAAGGCATGTAGTGACAGGACGAGGGGTAATGGCTTCAAACTGGAAGGGGGGAGATTTAGATTAGATCTCAGGAAGAAATTTTTCACCATGAGGGTGGTGAGGCACTGGAACAGGTTGCCCAGGGAAGCTGTGGAGGCCCCATCCCTGGGAGTGTTCAAGGCCAGGTTGGATGGGGCTTTGAGCAACCAGGTCTAGTGGGAGGTGTCCTTGCCCATGACAAGGGGCTTGGAACTACATATTTTAAGGTCCTTTCCAACTTAAACCATTCTATGATTCTATAATTTTAGCTGTAACTTTAGTGGAAATTCTGTAAGAAATAGAATTATATGAATATGAGTAGGACAACCAAACATTCTTTTGTGAAAAAAAATTTTTTTTTTTATTTGGAATATGGTTGATTGTAAATCAGCTAACACTTTGATGTGAAAGGATCCCATTCTATAATCTTCTTCACTATCTGAAATGTGAAACAGGGACCATTTCATGTGAAACATTGTCCTGTTATACTGCTGTCTCAGAGAACTTTATTTTAGATGCTT
Source organism: Burhinus oedicnemus (assembly GCA_008921705.1). Classification (NCBI taxonomy): domain Eukaryota; kingdom Metazoa; phylum Chordata; class Aves; order Charadriiformes; family Burhinidae; genus Burhinus; species Burhinus oedicnemus. The sequence continues at coordinate 1,417,951 of VFFE01007088.1, forward strand.
TGGTGCATGACTTCCCAGGTGAGTTTTAACAAGTTGAACTACATCTAGAAGCTTTTAGGGAGTTGAGGCAACCGTGGGAATGTGCTCCTTAGTTGACTTCATTACCAGTTTCAAATAATGCATTCATTTTTCTAAAGTTCTAAAGTTTATGAAGTTAACTTTGTGTACGAATGCTGACATTTTAGTTTGAAATTTCTGTCTGCTTACTAATCACAGTGTTTCTGTTTTCAAGGGAACAAAAGAAATTGAAGGTGAAGAGGAGTCTGGTTTAATTCCACCTGCAGAAGTATTTGCTCCTAAAAGCCTGGTGTTGGTGTCCAGACTAGATTATCCAGAAATTTTCAGGGTAAAGAACTTGTAATTGCAATTTATAATACATGTCAGCAGACAAATCTGTTTTTAATGAGTAGCAGTGACAGTACTTTTGATTTAAAACATCTCAGGATTGATTTGGGAATTTAAAAGCAAAAGTAGGCTTAGATTGAGCTAGATAAAATTCGATGTCTATGACAGTAAATAGCCCCTGTAGGTTGAAACAGTGCTTTTTTTACCCTCCAAGCAGTTTTAAATCTACATAGAAGATAAAATAGACATTTACTGTAGAATGAGGGGAATTATTAGGTCAAAATCAGACTTGCTCAGGTAAAAACAACACATTAATAATATTTGATTAAATGTATAATGGTAAATTAATAGTGAAATCCTAGTTTCCCTCCATATGTAAGGCAAAATGTCAGAGCCTCTTCCAGATCAAATTAAGATGCATGACAGAGATTTAGGATTTTGGATTACTTTCAACTGATGAAGTATGGCTGATCTGAGATAAATGAAAAGCTTAAATTTTTATTAAGCTAATACATATTAAGAGAAACAAATATAGTTCAGTTTACAGATCAAGGGAGGAAATCATTCAACAGTTAAGTTGTCATTAGACATAAAGAATGACTGTACCGAGTGAGATTAAAAGTCCACGTAGCCCAGTATTTTGTCTCCGATAGCGGCCTGTAGCGAATGCAAGGCAAAGTGTGTAAGAATAGGGCAGGCTGTAGAAATAATTCCACAAAATACTTACCTAATTCAGTGTGATTGATAGTTAAATGACATCCTGAACCAGAGGTGTCAGTTGTGTGGGTTTTTTCATGTAATTTGTCCAGTTTCTTAATGCTCAGATTTTACAACAACCCATGGCAAGGAGTTTCACAGCTTAACTATGTGTTATATGAAAAGTTACTGTTGGAATTATTTCTAAGAAGAGAATTCCTAAAATATTTGCTGAATTGTCAAAATTACAGCAGTTAAAAGGCACCAAAAGGATGCTGTGGAACCAACTTATTTATTTCCTTTTTTTTCAGAGGCTTCTTAAAATGTAATGTCAAATCATCTTACATTAAATTATAGTAAAAATGATAAAACTCTATTTGTGATTTCTCAATCAAGACTGGATCCATCCAGAAAATGTGGAAATGCTCAAGTGTTAATATACTGTTCTTTTTAAAATATATTTGTATTGAAATTATAAAATAAGGACAGGAAGTTAAATAACATATGGAATTATTGATCCTTGATGCTAGTCTTAAAACGAGCCTCAAAAGATCATTAATTCATCAGTGTTTTATTCTGGAAACCAGTCAGGTTTAGGTCCCTAGAATTCAAAACACAGATGAAGCTATGTTGCTTTTATAATTTTTAAAAGTAACTTGTAGGAAAGCACTTTTGGTATAATGACCAAAGCATAAATATTAAACATTTAATTTATTTTAAAAAAAGAATATATCTACACCTGCCAGCACATACATGCCTCCTAAATAGCCAAGCTAATTTTTTTAAATGAGCAATTGCTTCTATAGCAAATTACTTTGTCTTCAGTTGGAAAGTACTTCACTACATTAATAAGTATTAAGACACACTTATTTTTAAGAAATTATACACATAGATCTTTAAGTAATTTGACATCTGCCTTCCCTGTAGAGCAGTCTAATATATTTTGTCTACCTTTCTAGGCTTGCCTTGGCCTGATCTATACTGTGTATGTGGACAGCCTGAACGTATCACTGGAGACTCTCATTGCAAATCTGTGTTCATGCCTTGTCCCTGCTTCTGGAGGGTCTCAGGTAAATGGAAAAAAAACCCGAGGTATTTTTCCAGTTAATTTAATTTATGAAGAAAACAAAAAATAAATTCTTGAAATATTTTTGAAGAAAAAAAGATCATAGTTCAGCTGAGTGCTTTCCCTGTGGCCTGTGAGTGCTTTCCCTGTGGCCTGTCTTCTAAAGACAGCAAAAATTCCATTCCAGGATAAGGTCAAAGGGTTAATTTTGTCACTGAATTGGCTTTTTACAAGGCACAGTAACAAATCAAGCAGTTTGTGTAAGTTTAGTTTTTAATAATAATGTATGTTCAGGAATATTTCTGCTTGCTACAGATTTTTTTCAAGACTTCTTTTCTTTGCCTATTTTTAACATGTCTTTCACTTTAGTTCATTTACCCATGTCTTTTCCTTGATGCAGTTCAGGATTCCACTGGTAACTCTTTTAAATGTCCGTTTTCATAATTTTTTTCCAAAATGCTAAAGTAGTAACTTGTATATGGTTTTCTCAGAGCTAATTAAATATGCAAGGTAACCCATGCATTGAAAAATTATGAAAAAGGTTTCCAGCAACTACACTTCTTTTTGCTTTTTACCTGTGCTTTCTGTGAGCAGAGAGTCAGATTTGTTTGTTGATTTACTTTAAATAAATTATTCTTAGACATTTGTGGGTTTCTGACAAGCCAGTTCAGTCTTATTTGCTTGGCATTCACTTTATGCTGGGATGCTAGTGGGGAATTGTAGTCCTTATCATGAAACATACCTGGAAACTAAGTATGCAAATGGCAGTATTTTAAAGTTGATTTCATATGCCTTTTCTCACACTTCCCACCCACCCTATGGATTATCAACCTTCTTGAAATCCTACAAATCCTTAATGCTTTTCTGGTTTTCCCGTAGCTCTGGCTGCTTTGGAATTTCTCTTAGTGCTATAAGTGGCAAAATGTCCTCTCAGCTTAGTCAGGATCTACCTTACTGCTCTCCAGGCAGCCACGTCTCTGTGTTTTTGCATTCCAAGCCTTTTGGTTTTGAAAGGGAGTAATTAGATTGTATCTTCCTATCAGAAACCCTCTTTTCCAGTGGTATTTGAACCTCGTATTACATTTTTTTGGGGATCTGCTTGAACTTCTGGCTCCTCTTCTATCC
>VFFE01007088.1:1421202-1438988 GCA_008921705.1 Burhinus oedicnemus
GGCTGTTTCCATCTGCTAGAAGAGGGAGGAAAATTCATGCTCCTCTGGCTATTCTCCCTTATGCTTTCTCTCTTCAAATAAAATATTCTTTCAGTTAGAACTTAAATTTGTTAGTGTAAAACTACCATTTTAACCAGAAATTAAATTTTTCTGTTTTCTTTCTTAAGCTTCATGCTCCCAGGGCTAAATCTGAATTATCTGTCTTAGAATGGTAACGCTCTTCTCATGCTGATCTCCAGAAGTCCTTGAGGAGCCTCCCAGGTTATTCATGTGTCCGCTGTTGAAATAATCAACTGCTAAATTAGTTATTGACCTGCATCCAGGTCTGCTGCTAAAGTGCTGAGGAGGAGCATCTCTGCTACAGCTCAGGGACTTGCTTGGTTTTAGTGTGGAGCATTTTGGTTTCAAACACCTGCTGTGCAGCAACTAGAGCTCGCTGTCTTCATACATTCAACATCTTTGCTGCCATACAGAGTGGAGTTGTATCACACTTAGTGCTTGTACAGAAATGCCTCCCACCCCATGGTGGTTAGTGGTTAAAGGTAACTGCTTGAAATCACCCGCTGCTTGAATGTCATGTGGATTAACTCAAGAGGAAAGCAAGATTATTTTGCAGTTACAATGTTTTGGGGATGTGAGACACAAGCGCATTCCTTTCACTCCCGTTTCCTGCCTCCCTCAAGGGAGGTATGTTCTTGTGCTGGAAAGGTAACCAAAGTTTTAATTCTACTTTAATATTCAGAGCAGGAACATAGAGGCAGCAGAAGTGTCCTCTTCAATACCGCTACATCACCAGTATGTTCATGCTTAAAACATACATGATGACAGTAGATATCAAAGAAATTCAGTTAGGAAATAGTATGTATTTTTCTGATGTCAATGGGTTTTAAACTGTTGGGGTTTTTTTCTGGAAGGCTTTTTAATGTATTACTGGAAGTGTAATATCGAATGCCTTCAAAGCCATAACTATTTAACTAACTCAATGGAAATGCAAGGAAGGCATGCTATATACTACACATTCAAGGAAGCATATCATTGTCCTCGAACTATATTTCAGATTGGTATTGGTCAACTCAATTATTCTTACTGACTTTAAACTTCTGCAGACAAAATAAATGCTTTTTACAGGATGAATCACTTATCTGTGTGACAAAGGCTTATTTATTCCATAAAAATTAAACTTATACTCAAAAATATCTTTCTACAGAAATTGTTTTCTTTGGGAGCTGGAGACCGACAACTGATACAGACTCCTCTACATGATAGCCTTCCTGTTACAGGCACCAGTGTGGCTCTTCTCTTTCAGCAACTGGGTATGTCTAGGTCTGCTTTGAAAAAAATTTCTTTTTTTAAATTACAGAATGAGGTATTTTCTGTTCTCATTCAGTTCAAATCATGTACCAAGAAAGCTACATGGTAAATATTAATTTCTTTTGAATGAAAGAATGACTAATAGTGCTTTTATCCCCTAATCAGACATTCATATAACCCTTTTGTACATCCTGCCTGTAGTAAGTTATCTCCAGTATTTAGTACCTGTAAGTGTACTGTGAGCATAAGTGAGCCTGGCCTCTGTTTAATTACAAAAACATTATTTTAAAAAGATTGCCCACCCCTTGGATACTGTGCAAACTCCAAACAAAACCAAGGTGGTTAATAATAAAACTAGCATAACTGAAAAGCTTAGTAGAAAAGATACCAGGTACTGATATTGGTAACTATGTGGAATTCATATTATTCTATTGTTATCTATTATTCCCTGTCTTTCAAGGTGATCTAACACAATCCTCATCAAATGCTTACTTGTTCGTTACAATTACAATGTTGTGTCACTGTTACTTGAGTACCTCAACACTAATCTTGTTTCTCTCATTAAATTTTTATACTGTTATCATCTTTCCCTTGGTTTGTGAAGTAACTTTGACTACCATCTCATCTTTCTTTTCCCATTCTCCAGCTATTAGTAAGAGCTTGTCTAATGGCCTTCTGTAGGTCCTCTTCCTGTTTCTCTCCTGTTCTTTGGTGTGATGAGGACAGTAGTAGTTGCATGGGAATGGGCCTGAAATTAGTTAAGGAATAGGCAAATAAGTTGGCGGGTAGATTTTTTTTATTTTTATATTTTTAAAGCAGCTACTTGAACCCTTTGCAAAAGAGACTTTTGGGAGATTTTTTCCGTCTCCTATTTCTGACCACTGCTTTTTTCAGTCCCGTTCCCCCCCCGGCAAATGTGCCTCAGTTCCCAGCTGGTGTCCCTTTCAAAGTTTTCGTGTCAAAGTAACTGGGGATACAGCACAATTGTAGAATCATCCTGTATCTCTAGGGACGCAAATTAAAAAATGTTTGTGTTTTCATAGTGTACATCACTTTACAGAATAGTACATAGTTCTTTTCACATGGAGGTGGTGGACTGTCATCGCCTTCTTAAGGCCAAGGTTTGTTAATGCTAAATTTCTGTTTGGATTTGCTAAGAAAGAATTGTTAATACAGCTATATATGTCTGTTTGCAATGGTTGTTGAATATAAAAAGAACACTTGGAAACAGGAACGGACTGTTTTAGATGAATTCTCATTTATTCTCACTTTTCATGTAGTCTTATGAAGAGTCAAAGGCAGTGAGTCCAGAAGGATGTGGTAGAACCTATTAGCTCATCCCTTTGAAAAAGTTTATTTTTCTAAGATAAGGCCTAATCTTTTCCTCTGGAAATCGTAGTTCAGCTTGTCAGAAGTTTTTTGTGCTTTTTGTAATGATATTCACACTTGCTCTATTTCTGTCATTCCATTTGAACAGGAGCGTATTTGTCTCTACGAACTTGGGCAAAAGCATTCTACTTCTGTTGTCCAGTGTGGTGTTGGATAGTGTCTTTAATGACAGCTGTTATCCCATCAAATGCTTGTGTTTAGGACAGAAATATTGACTAGGCTGTTTGTCAAGTAACGACATGTTCACTTCTCTTCTGGTACAAGTCACTTAATCCTATTTAAATAAATAATAGAAAATTGAAGAATAGCTAGAAAAATATTTGTGAACTGTATAAATCACCTTTTTAAAAATAGCTCTTGCTTTGAAGAAGATGGGCAGCAAGACAAAATTTACCACTATGAATAGATACAAAAGTAATTTCAACATTTATTTTGAGAACTATTGTGCAATAGTAGTCTCATCATGCTCTTTCTGCTTGGCAGGATAATACTGTGTCAGCAGATGACCCTCCCTGTATTACCAAGTTCACAGCATATCTGGAAATAGACCTTATTTTTACTTAGGCGTTAAACTACAGTTGGGAAAAACATCCCCAAAGGTTTTAAGCTTAATAATAAGGAACAGCAGTGTTTGACATTTTACATCATACATTCTTTTTTTATTTAAAAAAATAAATAAATATGGGAATAATGTGACAAAAACCAGGCCTGTAGCTGGAGCGCTACACCTAAAAATGATTTCATCAACAAGGATTAGCTGGAAAAACAGTAATCATAAAGTTACTTTTTAAAATGATCTGTGGTAGCTAGAAGACTTTCAATACTCTTCTGTTTCTTATTGTCTGTTAGTAAGATAGTAGGTATCGATAAAAGCTTCAAAACGCAGCAGCCTTCTTCAGGCTCAAAGGAGATTTTGGTTATATTTCTCTTCTCTCTCACTTTATTAACAATACATTCCTGTGTTTCTGCCTTAAGCTCTTTTCAGTTCTCCAAACTCCAGCCCTACTTGCCTTCTCCATTCTGCTGGCAATATGGTTATTCAGCACTGCAATATTCAGTCATTTGTATCTGAGACACATATCTCCATCCCATCTCCCCAGTGGGCAGTTTTTTCCAAAGAACCTGTGAAACAAAATTATATTAGGGACCTGAGCAGCAAAACAAGAACCTAAGGTTTAACCAGCACTTTTAATTTTTGTGTGTTTCAAGGACCGGTAGCATGAATCACACTGCTAAGCTGAGCAGAATAATTATGAAAATTTATTTTTCTGAAGAATTAATGTTTCCCCCTACTTTCCAAACACTTAACGAAGACAAAGGAGGTTTTCCTTCCTTTCCTTGTTGTTTAGTCTCTTATCTGAGCTGTTTTCCTATCCCCGTATTTCCTCTGTTCCATTTCATTTGTCTGTGCTGGTTTTCCACCTCATGTCTTTAATTCACCACTCAATTTTTAGTAGACTCAGACTGTCTTTCAGTGTTACAAAGAAAGTAATTTTTTAAATGGCAAAAATGAAACTTTGACGTAAATTCTACTTTGAATCTTCTGGATGAAGACACAAGGTAAGGGTGCTTTTGAATTCAGGGCTGTGTAGAACAGAGATTTAATAGATGGAAGAGGATGAAGATGAATGCTAATGCTAGGCTGAGTCAGGTTGCTTGGCAAGCTTGTCTTTCATTTGTCCAACCTACGACATAACTTAGATGAAAGTATTAAACATCTTTATCCTTCAGCCTTTTAACACATCTTGAAATGTTTGTAGTCTAGAAATTGTGTGTATACCATTAGGCAGTATGTGAAGCCTCTAAAACAGGTACTTTATAAATAATAAATTTGAAGACTGCAGTGTCATTAAATATCAGTAATTCCACGTCACAAGTAATTGGTTGATTAAACTTCTAAAGATTGTTACAGTTGCACAAAATATAAACACTGGAGCAGAAGTGTGTGATGATGAATGCAGAGTTGATAAGCAGGGAAGTACTTCAGTACAAGCAGTTTAAAATGCTCTACTCCAGTATTAATAGTACTGGTAACATGTATTTTTTTTTAATATGGCTATTTCATTTCAAATTTCAGCGCTGTGACTTGAGACTGAGAAGTTCAGAGTGTTATCTGTCCTTTCTCCCTATTTGCATGTTCCTACCTTTCTTTTGCACCAGAGCAGATACTTCTCTGATATCACAGAGAACTGCTTAAAATTAATTAATTAATTAACACTAAGCAAGCAGATAGAAGTGAATGATTTTCCAAATGCTTCCATGGTGGGACACTGACAGTGATGATTTTTCTTGGTTTAAACAGTCATGGAACCAAAACCCATTACTATTATACAGTGATAAATCCATTCATAGCAAAATGATGGGATCACATGTTACCTGTCATACCTGTCACCTTTTTTTGGGTGAACTATCAAATTTAAAGAAGTAAAAGAAACACTGTATTTTCTCATTTTCTCATTTTTCAGTCACTTGATTTGTTAGAAAATAATGAAGGACGATGGGTTGTTTTTAATATTTTTGTTTTGATAATGAATATACTAAAATTGGTTTTTGTGTTCAAAGATTTGTTTGGGGCGAAGATCTTACTTAATTACAACAGCATTGTTTAAATTCTTTTTTAATGAAGGTATACCTTTCCATCTCTGTTTGGATGTAGATATTTGTATGTGCAGAGGGATTTTAAACTGACAGACTTGCACTTTACAGTTTTGGTTAACTCATTAAACCTCACGTTTTTTTGAATGGTTCTGTAGTTGTGCCAGTAACATTCAGCATACATTTTGCTCTCAAAAGACTTGAAATCTCTGCTTAGGCTGATGCTTCGGCAGGCTCTGTCCTTGGTTCTTATAAGTATTTCCTTTGAAAGCTGATGTCAGGGCCCTGAGCGCATCAACAGCCCCCTGGAACCCCTTACAGGGTTGAGCTGCCTGTGCTCAAGGTCAGCATTGATGTAGCACAGCTGTGCAACCTTGGTTCAGAATGTTGAGGAAAGAGCTGTGTGAAAGATGTGCGAGAGGGAGGGGCCTGTTGGATGCTGTACTTAAGCTCAGGCCATGCCCTTGGTACTTGCCTAAGCCATGTTGCAGCGATGCTTGTGCCTGGCAACGTACCTCTCTGACCCAGATCCTCACCAATGGACTGGACATCCTGGCTTGATCTCAGGTCATTTTCATGACTGTGGACTTGCCTGGTGATCACTGTGACTCACCTAGCTGCCATCGCTGGACCTCATCCTGACCCTGCCAGGCTGACTTGACTTCCTAGCTTAACCTCAGACCTTCATCATCACTATGGGCTTGTCTGGCTATCTTGAATTTTGGCTGAACCTAGTTGCTGTCAGCAGACCTACCCAACTTACCTTTCTCTGGGTGCTGTGGCACTCCACCACTTGTGGTGAGGGTACTGCCCCTTCCCGCCTTCTTGCCATACCTGGCACCTGCTTTGCCTTCTGTTATGGAGCAGTGTGCTATTGTTGGTGCCTGGCAACTGATGGTTCTTGAATTTTTAATGTTTACCTTCCAAAAGTCTTGTTAAAGTTGATATTTTGATATTAGTTCATCACAATAAGATTTGATCCCTTTGTTACTAAAAATCAAGCTTTGCAAGTCCTGCAAGAGGTGTAGTTGTGCACCACTACCTGCCTGGTATAGTTTGATCCTGAGGAACAGATCTTTCTTGATCTTAAAATAGGCACCCTAGTCAGCCTTTCAGCATTCTGCAATAAAGCTAGCTTCATCTGTTAACAACCTTTCCAACATTTTGTTGCTTCCCAACACGCTACCTCAGAAATTATGATGTGAGATGCTGGAGCACAATTGTTTATGTATCACAAAGATAAACATCCCACAGCTCAGCAACTGTTGACCTATGGAGAATGCAGAGAAATGATCTGGTGGAGAGCATCTGTAATTTTTTACTTCAGTTCCAAGTGCAAAGAACCACTGTGCTGAGTCAGACGTCAACACCACTAGACAGCAGAAAAGTTCAAGTGCGAAGTATTTTGCTTTGCTGAGGAAACGGAAGATCTTTTAGTCTACTGACTGTCACAATTTAGTTTGCAAATTAGTAGACACATATATACCAAAAGAGTGCAATATTAGCAGTGCTGTCAAAGTTGAGTGATTTACAAGGCTGTTCAGGTTAAACTGCATCCTATATAGGGGAAAGGCTGAAAAGTTTACTTGTGTGTCACATGTAGCTTAAGAGCAAGAGAACCTGAATGCTTAGGAAAAGAGTTCACACTCATGCAAGATCCTAAGCCACTGCCCCAAGTGCCTTCCATCATGAGTACTTAACTTATTTTCTTCTTTTATAATAAGGGAGGGCTTAAATACCAAGGTGGAAATTTTCTTAAGTAATTGGATCCAAACACCATTTTACATTTCTGATAGTCAGTAGCAAGGATGCAGATATTTTGCCTTTCCCAGGAGCGCAACCCAATTGTGCAGTTTTATGCTTGTGGATATTGGTTTTAATCTCCCTTCTCAGTGACCCTGGAATTTGACTTTCTTTTTGCTGAACTAGCATCCACTATCTTGTTGCTCTTTCACAGATAGTCTTTAACTATTGCTGTTGCTGGTTCTTTTAGCCTTTTAGAATGTGTAAGTCAGGTAGAGAAGCTGCATTCTGGACTACTTAGTGTTGTTTGAGAAAGAGCCCAATTGTATTAAAAGTATTTCTCTTCCAGTACTGTGAATGGAACTACTTAAATAATTCTTCAGTTTCAGAAGACAGTAGAGTTCAACACAGAATAACTTGATGCTGGCTTAACTGTAAGTCAAAGGATACATGTTGGCTAGTGGCATGATACAGGCATGACGCTTCTAGTTTATTTTTCCAATAAAATAGGTATACTTGGTTCATAGTTAAACACTGGGATAATTATTCATAAAAAAGCATTAGGTAAGTGACAGATCATAATGTGTGCTTAGCTGTTAATTACTTCTGCTTATATTATTTTAATAACTTAAAATAAATTTTACCTTTTTTTTTTTTTTAAGAATGATCAAACCTAGAAATTTCCTCTGCTTGCCCCAGTACACAGCTAGGTTGGGCATTTATGGTGTGTGAGCTTAGAGCAGTAACACTCGGCAGTCATGGTCGGTGCCAGGTTATCTGCTGTAGTTTGCACTTAGGGAAAGTGAAGCTGGTCGTCTTGAATGATCTGGCAATTGCCCTCTCACAGAGGGGTTAGGTGCCTGAATTCCTTGTCTCTTACCATGATGGAGGAGCTTATATAGAACTGTAAATAATTTAGGTCGGAATGGACCTCTGAAAGTCAAAAGGTCCAATCCCATACTATTAAATAGGCCCACTTTAGAGTTAGACCAGGTTGGTCGTGTAGACACGGATTGTGGAACAATTGATGCATGTTAATGTTTGGGAGTTTGAGTATTTCTTCAGACTGTGGGCAAAAATATGTGAGAAGCTCTTAGTTTAATGTGTGTAAATGTAATATTTTGGCACATGGCTGTTGCAGATAGTGATGCACTTCACTCATGAGAGAAAAGCAGCAATATGTTTATTGATATAAAACAATGATTTAATAAAGTTCATAGTAGATGCAACAGTTTAACGAGATTCGATGGCAAGGTACACTTGGTTATTTACTGCATAGAGGACAGGATCAGACAGAACTGTCAGGGAGACCCTTCCATTGAGACATGAGGTTCAGAAAGGACCCCCTTGCTTTCTAAACTCCTTCTCAGAGAGGAGTCTAGGTGCAGCTGGATCCAGTCCTAGTCCCAGACTTGGTCAGCGGCTTATGTCTAAAGGATTATATGTGCACAATCAATCCTTTATATCACTTAGCTAAGAATTTCAAAGTTCAGCACGCTATTAGTCACCTACCGAGGATCTGTTGTGGCAAGGAATCTCTGAACTTCGAGGAGTAACATTGAGGGCATCCCTACTCAAGGGGAGATCCTGGCGTGCAGCCCACTGCCATACAGGAGAACTCAAAGGGCTCTTGGGCTGTTCACTATTTATGGGGGTAAGATGATTGACCTATAGTCATATTTGCATATTGACCACAGAACCAGCATTGCTCAAGTTAGCCCTTGGCTATTGTGTTTTTTATCTGTCTCCCATGAGGGACTTCTTTCCTTTGAGGGTGGCAGAGCACTGGAACAGGCTGCCCAGAGAGGTGGGGGAGTCTCCGACTCTGGAGACATTCAAAACCTGCCTGGTCGCCATCCTGTGCAACCTGCTCTAGGTGAACCTGCTCTGGCCAGGGAGGTTGGACTAGATGATCTCCAGAGGTCCCTTCCAACCCCAGTGATTCTGTGATTCTGTAATCCCCGAAACCATGTTGAGCTCCAGATGCTGCCATCGCGCATCAATGATAAGCATCATGGGTGGTTATCACTTGGGCAGGGTTACAGGAGATAAAGATCAGCTGACACTTGGAGGGGGGGAGCACACCATCACAATGGCTTAATCTTTAATAGTCCACTCAGCTCAGCCCATTCTTGTTCAGCTCTATCAAAAGACCTCTGAGTCTACAGCAATTTTTCTTTTTCAGCCTGTTTTATTGAACAGGGGTATCCATGGCTACCTATTAAAGTCTCTTTGACTTTACTTTTTATAGTGACAGTTATTATTTTTATAGATTTGCACTCTCATCAAATATACCTCAAATAGTTCCTAAGGCAGATGGATCTTATATGGCACTATGTCAGGAAAACAATAGGAAGTAGAGCTTAGTACTTCTGTGATTAAGATTTTTTTAGGTAATATTTGACATTTTATGCTTAAAAAAACCCCAACCAATGACTCTTTGTAAATAACATTGTCATTTTCATATAACTTTTGTATAAATTTTATAAGATTATATAATAACATTTAAATATAATTAATTTTACCATGATTATGAGAAAATAACTGTCCAGTCAAAAAGGGAAAAAATGAATTATGATGTTCCTCAAATTAGCTAACTTTTGTGGTAGCTAATTTTTAAATGGACAACACTTGTAGGACAGGCTATGCTTTACATTTTTATTCTGAATGAAGTAAAAGTTTTACTGCTTTAAAAGTGTAGCATCCTTTAGAAAACATAAATCCCAAAATAACCCAAAATCTGAAAGGAATATTTACATTGTTGGTCATATTATTGCTCATATTGGTTTTTAAAGGCTGCTTTTTGAACATAAGGTTTTTCTGCTGTATTCTATCCTTTTATTTTGCTCCATGTCATAGACCATATATGTTACTATTTGCTGCTTTTTACATCAATATTGTTCAGAGAGAGGAGTTCGTGGGTACACCTACTTAAGCTACAGAAAATGGTGAGTGTCAAGAACAAACTAATAAAAGGTCATGAGTCAAGGCTGGAAGAAAAAAGATGATTTCTAACCATAGGAGGAGAAAAATTCTGAAACACCTTCTGTTGTCGGTAGTAATGACAAGCAGTATCACTACATTTAAGATGAAGCTTGATCAATTTGGGATTGTCTGATATAGTCATAACAGTAAAAGGCTGGACCCTTCAGTCCCACATTTCTAAATCCAGGATATGTTAAAATACCCAGAATTCTTGCTTTTGACTACATTTGTTGACACGTTGAGGAATGTTTTCTGTAATGTAATAGTTTCTCATTATTTTAATTCTGGTTTAGCAGAGATACAATGATCAGCCTCTCATGTAGTGTACTTTATGCCAACAGATGACTATATTGAATTACTGTGTAAATGGGAAAAGACATTCCTGATAAATATATATGTGTATTTGTATGGCTGGGAAACATTATGAAAGGGTCACTGCACAGCCAACATGTGAGCTGGCTTCAACTTGTTGACTAAGAAAATCCTAGTGTCTTCAACATAGAGCAAGAGTTGTTTCTACTTTAATACTTCATTATGTTCAGAAATAACGTGAGCTAAGCAAAGAGAGATTTAATCTGCACAATGTATGAAGTGACCAAATAAAGCATTTTTAGTACAGTAATACCTACAACTGGGAGATGTACTAATATCAGTGTCGATGTGGGGCCCTTTCCACATGTCATGTTTGTTATGAGACTTCAGGGGTATGAACCAGAACTTTTTTTACCTCTGTCAGGTTGTTTACAAACTTCTTACCCAACTCACTCAATTTTTTTTTCTTTCCATGAGATGTCATATATTGTGTGATGGGAATGTATATACCCTTTGTTGGAATTTAACAGCATGTGTGATTAAATTAAATTAAGACAGTTTTATTGAAGTATATAATTAAGAAACTTCTAATCAGTCTTTGATCTTAATAAATTGTATACCCTCCAGCCTATGGAACCTGGCACCACATGTTGCATGAGTGAATGCTGCTGGCTTATGTTGTAGTTTCAGTTTAAATCCCAGTGGCCAGTGAGCTGCGATTAGCTCTATAACCCAGCAAACGAGAATTTGCCATTCAAGCTTTCCGAGTAGATTTGTGTAGTCTGTCAAAGAACAAATAGATTACCAAGGGATTTGATGTGGCATTTACTGCTAATGGGCCCTTACTGCTGCAACAGCAGAACAAAAAGAAAGTGTTCTTTTAGATGCTGCTGGAAATAAAGGCGTATTGTGATAGTAAATTTTGTACAAGGACTCCTCTGCACTCCCAAGCAACTGCACTTTGTGGACAGTCACTGAGGCTTCATTTGCCCAGCAGCATAAACTGCCAGGCAGCCAGTCCCATTTGTGAATGTCCATTTCCAGTTGCACTGTCCTGCCCCATCCCCTGTACTGAAGCGGTGCTTGCCTCACCCATGCTGAGCTATTTTATCTCACCAAGTTAACAGAAAATATATGAAGGGTGGAAGGAGGGAAAGTCACATCTGTTTTCTGTCAACAGTCTCAGGTTGTGGTTTGATGCTGTGGTCGTCAGTCTAATACCCAGGTGCTGCCATGAGAACAGATCCATCCCTCTTCCAGCTTGAACTAGCTCACCTTGGACTCTCGTGAGCTTTAATGTGGGTGTAAAGAAAGCAGCAGCAGTGTGTGGGTGGGATAAGACAGTCCCTTTTAATGATAGCCATTAGAGCAGCTTATGGTCAGGTAATGTCACTGTTCCTTCAGTACATGCTGCTCAGTTTTTTTACATTTGCTTGTCATACGTGGGTATACTGAGAGCTCTGTCATTACCAGTATAATGCTGGTGCTGTGATGCCAGCTGTCAGTAGACAAGATTCGGAAATGTGTTGGGAGGTGGTGATCAATATTTCTTGTAGTGTTCACTGTTTTGCAGAACAACAAAGCACGTGAAATAAGATGCTTTTTACTTTTTATCCAATCCAAACTTGTATAACTAATGCCTCTTTTAGTGAGACAAAATATGCAGTAGTTCATTTTAAGCAAATTTTAAATCTCAGAAGGAATAGTTATCCGACATAAGTAAATACTACTGTTTAAGTAAAGAAACTTGACGCTGTATATTTGATAAAGTGCTGTATTTAATGAGCTGGTTTTTAAAAGGAAGCTTTTCAAATAAGATGAAAAATAATAGAATTATATATTACTGTTTGCTTTATAACCATGGGGTGACATTTTTTGAAACACTTAAATGAAAATTTCTTTTGAGATATTTGAGAAGACAGTAATTTTCTATTTATAGTAGGACTTCAGAAAACACCTCTCAGAAGAGTAAAAACAAATTATTTCTTTGCAGAGATGAGAAAAATGTAAACTCCAAAAAGCCAATGTCTAGTAAATAAACAAACAGGTTTAGAAAAGGCAAAAGAGGCTTACATCCGCTTATAGAAAATACTGAAACTTGGAACAGATTACTTTTCTTTCTACTTTTGCTGGTATGAATGCAAAAATAGCTTTTTCTCACTGTTCCAAAGCAAACTTGATAGCAGTTAAATCATAAGACCTTGCAAAACTTTAAATTTCAAAACTTCAGTGTTAATACTTGTGCTAAAGAGGAAAGAAAAACCAGTTTTATAGAAATTTCATTCCATTTGTTCTTGTAAAATAACGTTTAAATTATTGCTATTTAGTTGCAATGTGAACTGGGTTATCAGTACCTCAGGAGGTGAGGAAAATCTCAGATGCTTTCACAAAGAATTTTTAAAGATTACTAAATATTTTGCAGAGGATCCAAATATGATCTTTGAAAAAAATAAAGTGACTTTTTTCACTTTTCATGTTTATGGTGTTTCTGTTTTGCAGTTTCCTTAATTGAATATCTGTGATTTTTATGCTCCATGAATATCAACCAACAGTGGCTGAAGGTAGCTCTAACAGAACATCCTGATCAGCCACCTCTGCTCTTGTTGTCTTTGCATTTGTTTGATTCCATTAATATAATGCTTCAGTACTTATGTCCCTTGAGAAAGACTTTGTAGTCCTTAGGCAGGAAACAGATATGTTTGCAATTTCATGTGTATCCTTGACCATTTTTCCTGTGTACAGTTCAAGAATGACAATACTCTTCTCATTCTTGGATATTTTCTTTCTAAGGATCATGATGGTTATTACTCTCGGTCCGCATTGTTTTTTTAAAGGACATTTTGTTAAAGGACATTTTTCTGCTTTAAATGAATCCAGTCAAATTATGGGCATCTATTTGCTCCATCAGGATTTAATTTGTAGTATTTCTACTAAGAATATTTTACAATCCATTGCACATGGCAGTCCTTCCCATATGTTATACTGTTCTTTTTCATATTGCAGCTACTCATAATTTTGTGGGTTTCATTCTGTATTTTGCCTGTCAGCTTTATTCTTAGCTGTGAGTGAATACTTGCTTTTAAAATTTTATGTAAATAAAAAGCCATGTATTTATCTGGAATTAGTCATTGTGGTTTGATTCAAATCACTCAAGACTTGCTGTTTTATATGTAGCTGCAAAAATGACAAAAATATCTATCATCAAGGTAAAAAGTCATTAAATGTTTCCATATGGTTCTTGTGTTGGAGAAAGTGGAATGTACCGGTTTCATACCTTTAGCATATACCTTTGTATTTTCAGAAATTCTGATTTGTACGTTGTACCTATGAGTAAATAAAGATTAAGGTTTCAAGATAAGGATCTATGATATGCTGGTGTCTGTAAGTGGACATGACCATACCAGGTTTCTGATGCTACCTAGATGGCGAGGTCCCATAAAAAGGCTGTCATTAACTTGTAAAAGTTGGTCAGGCTTTACTCCCAGACAGTTCTTGAATTGTCGAGATTGACAATGAGGGGATAAATGTAATAATTCTGTTTTGATGTGCTGCTTCCCTATTAAGTAACATACTTTGCTATTTAGCTTATATGCAGAATAATTTCCAGTAGTCTCTAAAAAGTCATGTTTATAACTTTGCTTTCTGTTCATCATGCTATGGCTTTGAATCTGTGGTCAGAAAAGTTAATATTTCTGTGTTGTAATAATTTTCCTTGTTTTGAACTGAAATTTTGAAAACCACTTGGGTTATTTGAAGAGTTTTTAATGCTCTTTCTGAAGCTTGAAATGTCTGTTGGTGGCTGAACAGAAATCCTCCTTTGCTTTCAGACAGTTTACTATATATGAATCAATTTGGAGAGCTAGTAAATTGCAGTATGTGTTTTTGATTACTTAAATAAATCAGCAGTTGCAAATAATTTCTCCTTCACATCAAATTATGATTTCAAATTTGCTATCAGAGTACAGAAAGATAATTTTGGCTAATTTAACTGCTATAAATCATTTTTATAGCATGTGCTTATTTTTCCGGTATATCTTTTGATGTATGTGGGAGAGAAGGTTTCACATACTATTTGGTACAAACAATAAATTCATGTTTCTTAAAAGGGCATTTCTAAAGAAGTAAAGTCACCTATAAAAATTTCTAAAAATGTGGCAACATTTCAGTAGCACTCTCCCACCTCTGCTTAGGGAAATCAGGCAGCATTTCAATTCATTAGTATGTATCCGTTACCCCAGTTCACTCAAATTATTTTAGAAAATTCTTTCATTGAGTTTTGGTTAGTGTGAGCTTGCGAGGGTTGTACAGAAATTCTGTATCCTGATATTAGTTTTGTACAGGATTACTGTTTATCTCTACTTATGACTTTCTTAGGGCTGGAATAATAGATATTTATGGGATAAACATCCAAACCGAATAGCTTTCTATTTTAGTTATCATACTAGATAACTAAATAACAAAGTAGAAGATGAGATGTGTGAAATGAGATGTGAAAATAAATCATATTTCAGCAGAACAGACTATTACTTAAATGTTAATGCCTGCTTGCATACAGAGATAGACAGTAAGAGAACAAAACCTTCTGTTTTAATCTAATAGTTAACAGATCAATAATGAGAAATATTGCTTGCCACCCTTCCTGTAGGAGAAAAAAAATTTAATTTTGGATTTGATTTACATGAAGATTATCATCCACTTAATAGCTCTGAATTTAATTTTCTGTGCAAACCTACTTTGACATTCTCTTGGCATTCTTTACTGGAATTTGGTTTCCGTGTGTGTTCAATAACAAAAGAGAACACAAAAACATTTAAAATAAAGTAACTACATAATTTTTAGTAGCACCTCTCAAGGCTGTCTGTATGAGTCAGACATACAATCAATTGCAAACCTTTCAACTGGTAATGCAGATTATGTTTGTAAAATACAAAGTTATTGCTTTCATGTAAATTTGTCATTTACCTCCCTGCCCTGTGAGTACTTTCTTTATATGAAACCATTATTTCTCTGTTTTACCTTCCATTGTCTTTTCTGCTTTATTTAGAAAACTCAACACACTCGTGAATCTTGAGCTTATCAATCCCACTTTGGATAAGTATAGCTTTAAAGCTGTGCATATGAAATGGTTTTGCACTTCTCTCTTTCAGGGATAAAGACTTTGTTATCTAAATATTTTATTATTAATTCCTTTAGCTGTATCATTGTCTCTGGAAAAAAAAATATTTGCTGATCATATTCACTCAGTGTATTGGCAGAGTTATGTTTGAAGGCTCAAGAAATCCAGAGGGCTTTTGCTGCTCCTTTAAGTAGGTCTGCAGAGGGATATAATGAAGTGGTATCAACATGCAAATGACAGACATCACTGTGGGTCTTCCTAAGTAGATCATATACAGTGCTTAATCCCTGTTTCCTTGTGCCTGTGTAATTTTGGGTTTGGATGACAACCATCTGCTTGACACAGTGTTGACAGAACACAGTTGATATTGTTAGGCTTTGGGGGAGCAATAGTGGTAGGACTATTTATCCAGAAGAAATCTTCTTCTATATATATATATAATCGTTTTCACGGTCTCTTTGATATGCTGTTTAATGATCAGTTGGCTTTTATGGCATTTATACCAGAATCTTTCTGTATGGTCGTCCTGTTCCTTACCTCTTCCCACGCTCCCCAAAGGCTGGTTTGTAGAGTAGCCTTCGTTCTGCCCTGCTTCTTAGAAAGAACACACAACATTCATGGTTCAGGTACTGAATTGCTTTCACTTCTGTTCCAAAATCAGAAGTTTATCTCTAAAAATGTGTTTTGATTTCAGTACTGCGTATCACACCCATGTTTGCTTCTATGTGCCCAGAAATTAGTACAAACACTTTATTCATGAAATGTTTGATTCTTTGAGGGAGTCTTAGCTGAAGGCTGCGTGCTTTAGAGACTGCTTCGCTTCCTCCTTAGCCTGACAAAGACCAAATAAGTTAATCTCTCGGGGTACTTGTCTGACTCATGTTCTCTGTTACCCAGCCAGAAAGCAGGATAAATTAACCCTCACAAAACTCTCTGCTGGCACAGCTAGATTGCTCCCCATTTGTGAGCAAGTTTGGCCATGATTTAATCATGTAGTGTGCAGCGCAGTCCTACTCTAATACCAGAACTGCCTACGCTTCTAAATGTGAATTGGTCCTGAACTGAGTGACATAGCAATTTTGGGGGTTTGTTTTAACTGTGTGTAGTTGATAGGAGATACCGTGTAATTTTTAGATTGGCAAACGAATGCAATTTGGCAAGGATTACCTATATGAGTACTGAGTACAATTGTTGCCTCTTATTTATTAGTTAAGCTTGTATTTTGTGTGTTAGCAGTGCTGTGCAGCTACATCTAAAAATAAAAATGAAAAGAGTTTTGTTTTTCTCTCCTTTTTTCCCAGTTATCTTTCGAGCTTGACACTGCCTGGCACAGAACTTGTACTATGCACTCTCCAGTGGCCTTTCAGAAAGGCTTTTCAGTCTTTGTTGACCCGTTTCCTGGATTAGTCTAGCTAAGTTATGGATTATTTTGTCTATTAAGCTTTTTCTTGTGTCCAGTAATTCAAGAATGGCATATTGGCATAATAATGTGTTCAACTAGTTGAATTTCCAAGTCTCGTGCTTATAATGCTTTACAAAAGTCTGAAGAAGTTAGTGATAATATTTTGATTTCATGCAATATAGAGGACAGTGAATAATTTGTCAAGTACACTTTGTGTTTGGGGTTTTTTTAATCATGCTTAAATAAATGCTTAAATTCTAGAACAACAGGAAGCAGGCAGAATGATACATTTGTTGATGTAGGATGTCAGATAATTTAGTACAAATTACAGATTCTTTAAATACTTGAAAACAGTGAAGGTCAGGAAGCCTCCATTCAAAATTTTCCAGCGTATGTATAATATTTTACAGGATGTCTGTCTGTAGACTGCAAAAGAGTAATCTGTAAAAATCAACTTGTTTGTTGTTTTTCGTGTTGTCTATTTATGCCCTGACAAATTAGCATCGGATGTAGTGTGGAGTCTGAAGACCAGTATACAGGTCAAGGTTACAGACAGACACGATTGTGTCTTGTAGCATGAGGAAACTGGGCTCAGGCTGTTATTTGGAACCGTTTGTTTTCAGCAAACAACATGTAAGACTTGAAACAACACCTTCGTGGCTTGGTCAGATAATTTAATCAATGGTTTAAATGGTTTAAAAAAGGAAAGTAATCAAAAGTCTTACTATTTATAATTTGTTCGTTTCTATCAGATGAAAATTTCCTTCACGTTCATTATATTGCTCATATTCCTGAAAACATATTTCAGAGTAAGTGTGGAGCAATAATGTTGTATTGAGTTAATGGCTATCATCATGAAAATAAGAAAATTCCAGATTAGATGTCTCTGTTGTACACTTGATTTTATTTATTTTAAATTTTTCTGTACTGCAC
>VFFE01007088.1:1439008-1451589 GCA_008921705.1 Burhinus oedicnemus
TTTCTTAGGCTGTGAAACTTTCAGGAAAGTGAAAGACTAAGAACCAGGGAAGTTCTCAATTTAAAACTGGCTTTTGTGAAAGACGCCTCAAGAAATGACCTTGGTTATTTCTTCATGGGTTTGTTGGTATTGTATTGTTATTTCTTGTAAGTTATTTACATATTTTTATATGAACTGTGATTACAAAGGACAAGTCAAATACTCTCATTGTGGGATATTCTTTTGAATTGAAGGTACCTTGTGGAAATGAAAATAATTTAATTTTCACATGCAAGCACACAAGATTCATAGTCTCTTTTTTCTGTTTCTGCTGAAACATGGCCAGTTTTGGTGAGGTGACTTTCTGCTTTTTATGCATTCAGAATGCAGAAAATGGCTGAGGGAATTTAGAAATAACTTTTAGATGGACATTCAATCCATTGAAAATTCCAGGTTCAGCTTGAAGTTAGGAACATCTATAAAGTTATGTCAGTTCCATTAGGTAACTATCATGTTTGCCACACGGGTTTCTTGTAGGCCAGATGTGCAGACAGGGCGTGCAGGAGATCTGTGTCCTGCACTTGGTTCTCTGCTGCTCTGCTGAGGTGTTTTCTTGTGCAGGGATTTTAGCCAACAATAGATTGCAGGGCAGTAATGTACATAGTTCACAGCTGCTTTTTTAACTGCTTTTCCCAAGGACCTCCTAACTTGGAGATGTGACAGGGGTTGGCAGACTGGAGAGACAATGCTTCTTATCCCTTTTGATATGCGAGCAGTTGGCCAGTGAGCTTTTCTTGCCCCGACCAGCCTGTCTCCTTGCTTTGCTGATGGCTTTCGTTTGTCCCTGTCCAAACTCACAGAAAGGCATGGCTATTTCCCAGTGTCCGTACTAGTTTTTTCCTGCTATTCCTTCCTTACAAGACCTGCTGATTGAGAGAGATGTGTTTAGATGCTCTCAATTTTGGTCACTTTCATAAGTTCTGCAAATAAAGCAATGCTTTTGTCTAACTCAGCAAAGCTGGGGCTACAACTGGTGCATTCGTATCACATCCAACATTTCAAATTCATCTTCCATGGCCAGTTACAATGTAGTGAAAGTCTGAGAGAGTATCTAGCGGAATGTAATGAAAACATATTTGCAGTAAATATTCTTCTGTGTGGATATATACATGGGAGATAGTTGCTAAAAATAGTCAGATATCAATTTATATTGGTGCTGATTAAGCTACAATGGGAAATGCCTTTGTGCAGTACAAACTGAAGTTTTATCTGCGGCCACTAATATGCAGCAAAACCAGACTAATTTCCTTAGTGAAACTATGAAAGCCTCACAAACTGTATCATCACTGCTTAATATTTTAAATTAAAAAAAAAAAAAAATTGGTTTATTACTTCTTTTGTTCTCTTTTTTTTATTCCATTAAGTGTTGCCTTTTCGGTATAGTCCCTTTGTCCCCCAGTAAAACCTTGGGAGGAAGGTAGAACTTGTGAACTCCAAGCTTACTGTAGTTGAGTTCAGGTGACAAACTTGTTGTTGTTGTACTAGTTTGTTGTTTTTTTTTTTCCTCCTGAGTTTTACAGAAACTAAGACCTTCTTTTTCTGGTTACTGAGAACATACTGTATTAGGTAGAAAAGTGGAACTTCAACATTAGTAGAACTTCAGGGCTGAGTTTTGACCAGTCTTCTAACATAGTGGACACAAACTTAGGTTCTTAAAAGAAACTATCAAGAAAAAACAGGAAGAAAAAAAATTTACACTGACTAGACATCCAAAATTTTCTGTAAATTGAGGGCACTTACCAAACCCCATTTCTTACAGTGGTAAAGATAAAAATCTAACAGACATACAGGTTAATGCTACATATAAGCATGAAGATTACCTATATTAGCTCTATGATAGTGTATCATTTTAGTAGCCCCTAGGAGACTGTGTGATCTTGTGCTTTATGGCCAGTGTGTTCTCAATGTTTTTAATAGAATAATAAAAAAAAATAATCATGTAACCATAATATGTTGTTTTGGCTTCATAGACAGGTATCAACACTAGAAAGTCAGAGTATTTTATGCACATCATCTTTTTAGAAGGCCAGTGTTCAAATACTATGAAGTACTCGCAGGTGTCCTCCTTATACATAAGCAAAATCTTGATTTCCACTTCATTCATGTATTTTGTTAGTAAAATTTTTGCATTTTTAAGTGCTCAGTTATTGTGTACTTTTGAGAATTATGTATTGTTTTTATATCTGATGAGGAAGCCTATATTCAGAAGAGATTTCAAGTGAAAAATGCTGATACTGGATAAGTTTCAGGACTTTTAAAGGTATTAGAATTAAGATAGTCCTTCTAGACTCTTGAATTATCATAATCCACAGCAAGAGAATATCATATAGCTAGGAAAAAAAGGCTACTTTTTTTACACAGCTTGATTTCAGTTGAATACTCTCAGTAAAGGAATGCTTTAATTCTTTGTAAAAGAAGATTTAAAGTCAATAATATCCAGAAAATATTTTAGAACTGTTACCTCTCGGCCTAGGTTGCAGTTTTAAGATGCGCAGAGTGGAAAACCATCTCTTTCAAGAACTTTTAGTTATAGGTATTTTGATCACAAGAGGGTTTGGGGTTTTTTTTAAAGGATTTAGTTGTACCAAATGTTGTGAATATTTGTGAGTTTTTTAGGTATTATTTTCCTCAGTAATACCTGCCAGAACATTATAGGTCTATAGAGGATTGTCTGAGAATTTTTGTATCTGATTATGGGGAAAAAAAATATATTTATAAGTGTCTTAATAAGACTTTTGGTGTGGAATGAAATGGTCTAAAAAGCCCGCTTAGCTTCAAAACAAAAACGTAGTTTAAAACAAAAAATATACTCCAAAGCAATCTTTAAAATCTTCTGGGAGAGGAACAAGGACAGTTTTGCATAAAAAGGGAAGTTCAAGGTTTTAATTTCTTACAGAGATTTTTTTAAACAGGCAGCAGTTTCTAACTTTGTGTTCAAATATATACTTACCCTCACACATACATATACAAGAAAGGACGCTATTTCAAGTTAGCTTCTAACCATTGCTGATGAGTGCTATTGCATTCACATGAGGAAAGTAGTTTGATTTTTTTTTTAAACACTGTCCTTACATTGTATATTACAAAGCAGTTTGTTTTGTACTAGCACAATATTAATTATGCCACTGAAAACAATAGCAAATATTTGCAACAGTAACTCACTCAGCGTTGTAACAAAGCCTTCTGTCCTTGAGTCTTCTCAAGTCTCTGCCTTTGATTATATGAGGCTGTCCTTAGGATTCTTGGAGAATGGAGTTTGAAAGCACAAGCTCTTATGTTGTTTGACTTACTCATCCTAAGAATTGTCTTTTTCTCAGTAGCCCTCTCCAGATCCTTGTCCCTTTATATTTATGAACTAAGCTCTACTCCAGCAAAGCAAATTTTCATACAGTGTCATAGAAAAAAGATTTGTCAAAACACGTAATAAAAATTACTTAAGCAAAACAAAGTGTTAATTATCATACGAATATAGTGGCTGTCAGTAGTCACACTTCTTATTGGGAACATTATTGTAAGATAAGCAGTAGGTTTGTAAAGGTAATACAGGCTGTCTTACTGATAAAACAAGCTATGTCCTCAGGGAAACATCATACATTCCAGCGTATTTCAGGAAATTTCATAAATTTCAGCATATCTCACATATCTGAGACATGTCTGCTTCTCAGGATGGGACTTTGTTTTAAAGGAAATGTGGTTTTATTTTTCCCTGAAAGCACATGGCTTTGTCTTCTAGGTAAATTATATTGTCTTAAAAAAAACCCAACAAAACAAAACCAAATCCGTCATCTGATTCATGAGTCTTACCCTAAATCTAGTAGGGCTTGTTTAAACAGTGATCTCTTCTTTCACATATCCTTCTAATGACATGTACGCTTTTACTGCCCTTTTTTAACCTTGTGACTCCTAGAATGCTATCCATGGATAAAGTATGAATGTATTTACTAGGAGTCTTTGTCATTTTCTTTTGAGCTTGGCAGTATGATTCCTCCCTGCCCCCCTGGAGATACATAAATGTTTAGAAGTTAAGCCTGGATCAGTGACCAGAATTAAATTCTAAATACACAGAAGGCTATGCAGAAGATACACATAATACTGTTTGAAGTCATTATTAAGCATTGCTGGGATTTGTGCTGAGAAGAGGAAATCCTTGAAAATGGTATTGAAAGGGAGATATAATACTATATATTTGAAATGTAGAAATACATTCAGGTAGGATTTTAGCAACCTGAAAAATAGAAAGGAAGCTGCACTGGTTAAATAAAAGGTAAAAAAAAAATAATTGGGGTTTGGCAATTTATGCATTTTTCATATGCTTTTTGAAAATTCCACCCGAAAGTGGTACATTTTAATGTAATTTTGATTCTTCTTTTGGCACGTTGTTACAGTTCATTAATTTTCTTTTTTTTTTTTTAAGGAATCCAAAATGTACTTAGCTTATTCTGTGCCGTGCTTACAGAAAATAAGGTTCTCTTTCACTCAGCAAGCTTTCAGAGGCTCAGTGATGCCTGTAGGGCTCTGGAGTCTTTAATGTTTCCCCTCAAATACAGGTGAGTTGAGTTTTGATTCTTTGAACTCTTTGACTAATTTTGTAACTTATTTTATAACTTATATTACATTGTCCTTAATAAAAGGAGTTGTGCTATCTTTTGTTCAAATAAGCAAAGGTTACCATGATCATATATACAAGTCCTAGTCTGTACACAACATTAATAAAAACCTGATTGCATCATAACAGTGGAAACAATTAAAAGAGAAACATCCTACCTACAAATACAATAGAAACCCTAACCATAATGTCAGTTGGATGGTAAAACTTGACAGCGATCATCCATAAGTAAATGTATGGAAAAGATAAGGGCGAGATAAAATAACAGCATGCGAATAAGCAAGAAGAGGTGCCCGGCAGGGGGAACAAGAGATTGGGGTCATAAACCAAAGCAGGGGAGAGGGAAGTTTCTGCCTGGGTGCAGGGAAAACATGTTTTATTATGAGGCTAACTAAGCAGTGGAACAGAGAGCCTGTGGTGCTTTCATCCCTGTAGGTTTTCAGGACCCAATTGGACAAAGCCCAGGGCAACTTGATCTGGATCCAGTCTTGACCCTGCTTGAGCAGAAGGCTGGACTAAATGATCTCC
Organism: Burhinus oedicnemus; assembly: GCA_008921705.1. NCBI lineage: Eukaryota > Metazoa > Chordata > Aves > Charadriiformes > Burhinidae > Burhinus > Burhinus oedicnemus. The sequence continues at coordinate 1,444,182 of VFFE01007088.1, forward strand.
CGAGGCCCTTTACAACCTGAAAGATTCTGTGGTTCTAAGATAACATCTGCGTTAGCTTGTATCACAGTTTTAAGTCACTGACAAATGTCCAACAGAGAAGGAATTTAAATGAACAAATGGATCCTCTCTAAAAAGCCACATCTGAATCCAGCGTTTTGAAAGGGAAAACGTAATATTAAGTTATTTGGGTTTTTCAGGAAGAAGACACCTAATTCTGACTCATCTGTTTTAAAAGATGCTTACATTTTAGTAGCACATTGTTATTTAAAATATTTCAGAGATGGGCCTCATTTTAATATAGAATAAGAAGGAAAAAAATTGAAAGTGAGTTTTAGAATATGTTTTCTAATGCTAAAATAGTCACGAATGTAAATTTTTAATAACTATAAACTAGGTGTTGAAATGCATTAATCAAATTAGATCCAGATTTTCATGTTGGTCTGATGAAAACACTAATTTTTTTTAAATTGTCAAATCAAGTAAACAATATCTGAAATACAGAATCCTGTACATAATATTTAGTTGTCATTTCAATATCAAAGCAGATTTCTTATCAATGATATTTTACAAAAGGCTGAATTGTAGGTGTCTGGCCAAAAACTAACCATCCTCATAAAATGGAAGTACTATGCATAACTTTAGTGTCCATGCTTACCTAAAAGTTGTGGACAAATACAAAGTCCGTGTAACATAAATGTTGCAAATACAGATAGTCTTTTCATATTTTGCAAAATACACTTGTTTACAATAAATTGTAGACCCTATAATATAATAATTTCTGGAGCTTACATGACAGATGTTCTTTTAACAGCATGACACTTTATAAAGAAGTATTTAATAAATAATTTTGTCTTTTGTATTTTTTAAATACAGGTATTTATAGTAAATTTAAAATGTAACAGGAAGATTTTAGGTTTTTTTAAAGAAAAAAGCTGCCCTATATGAAGGGACAGTCGGGAGCTTTTATTTTATTTTATTTATTCTTTTCACAGTTATCCCTATATTCCAATTCTTCCTGCACAGCTACTGGAAGTTCTCAGCTCACCAACACCTTTCATAATTGGCGTACATTCTGTCTTTCGTAATGACATTCATGAGCTTGTAAGTATGTCTAACCAGCATATTCATAGTCACAGTGTTATTTGTGATGTTTATTTGCAGAGATTTTCCGTGCTTCAGAGATGTTGATATGAACAATACATATACTTCTAAAATATTACTGTAGAAGGCAAGGCAAGACAATCAGAAGGAGGAAAAAAGAAAAAGCGTCAATTCTTTTGCAAATACATTGAGACTATAAAGTAGAGGAGGGAGATTATTTGATTCTAGTGCAGGATGGGAAGGAATGGATCCATTTCCAGCTTTGCCATGTGTTTGTCCTGAGTTTAAACAATTCACTTATGATTTTCATATGTGTCCTCAATTATTTTATTTTATCCTTACTTTTTAAGCACATACTTGGAGAAACTTAACCAGGGTTACAGAGGTACCTAGAAACATGGGGTTTTACTTAGAGTTGTCATCACTGTGTCCTTTTTACAAACAGCCTAGTAGATACCTCAAGTCACTGAACAGAGACCTGGAACATCCAGAAACGGCAGTCACTTTTAAAAGTTTGGCCTAATTTCACTTTCTTTAGTTTACATTCATTTTTCACAGCTAGATTCAGTAATATGAAGCATTTGGAGTATTTACTTTATGAAAAGTATTCTATACATTAAAGTTAATACTGTTTCAGTTTGTTTATTTTAACTTATGTGCAGATCATGAAATTTGAACTGTTTTTAAACTATGCTCACAGTATGCACTACCGATAATATTTTTGTTTGTTCCTTACAGTTAGATGTAATCATAGCAGACCTGGATGGAGGCACAATTAAAATTCCTGAATGTATTCATCTTTCTCAGCTGCCAGAGCCGTTGCTACATCAGACACAAATGGCGCTTTCCCTAGTATGTTTTGATACAAACTCCATTTTTAATTTCAGTATTAAATTGCTTTCAAACACACTGGAAATGTGAGATTCAAAACTACGATTTCTGCCAAGGTTCTTGCTTTTAGAAAAATTTATTATATGAAGTTAGGTTAATATCATCAGTAATTTACTACTAAAATGTTTTTCACTATTCAAGAGGAAGTTAGTGATTTCTCCTTCCCAATACTGATTTTTAATAAGAGTTCAACCTCAGTGTTTGAGCAGCATTGTTACTATTCATTTTAGCTTCTTTCTATTTTTATAAATTCATTTCAACTGTACGTTGTCTTGAAGTTTAACAAAAGAATAACCAATTAGTCTTAAAGTTTATTTGTATGATGTCCCTATATCAATATTCAAGAATGATTGATTCTACATTAGGGATTCACCAAAAAAAGTAGTTCAGTTTGTCTTTTTACTATTATTGTTGTAAGTTAGAAAACACCTTATTAGGAGGCTTCTGAACAAATCTTCATATCTTAAAGGAAGAATTTTCTGTCTGTTAATCTGTTTCAGATGAATCAGCTCTAAAATCCCTAACTATATTGATTAGCTTCATTGACTGCGATAGGAGTTTTTAATAACTAGCTCATTTACAAAAACCTGAAGCTAAGAAATTAATCCCACCTTTATTTCCATGCAGTCTTCATAATTTAACTCTATTATTTGGGATACTTAATATCAGTGAATATTAATTTGAGAAAGAAGAAGAAATTAATTTGTCCTTTCCTCAGCAAAATAAGGGAAAAAAATTCTGTTTAAAAAATTCTCTAGGTTTTGCATCCTGACTTGGAAACAGCAGATTATGCATTCCCTCCCCCACGAACAGCTTTATCACACTCAAAAATGCTGGTAAGATTTCTGTATTATGTCTGACTTTCTTAAATAGAGAATTGTTGAAATTTTAGACTAACTTTCTTTTAAGAATTTCTGCTTTGTGTTTTCTTTTCCATATCCTTTATAGTATTATTGGTGGAGCAGAGAAATGCTATTGGACTTCGCATTCTGCTCTCTAATAGCAGTCTAATGGGTTAAAAGTTTTTATAAACATATTTTTATTAATATGAAAGCACCTCATTTTGTTTTAATATTGCTGTCTGTTGAGTTAAATCTGTGACTTCTCTGTCTTGTAGACCAGTAAAGCTGCAGAATTTTACATGAGTGGACAAACTGGTCTTTTTATGTGTTTGTGTAAATGTTAAAATTAAGTTCTCTTATAAATACCCTACCCACGCAAGGGAAAAAAGTTCAGAAACATTAAAATTGTCATTCAAGATCTAGATTTTAGAATAAATATGAGGAAAGATAGAAGTGGTAGCTCTGTCAGCAAAACATAAGTCACTGGTTTTACAATAATAATGATAATTATTATGCATTGTATACTTGGACATACTGGGAAAGCAGTTATATTTTTTTTTAACATTGGATTTGTCTTTAATAAACCTCAACCTGAATGAAACAATATAAAATTGTCTATACTAAAAAAAGTCTGTTGAAAGTTTTCTACTAAAATCTAGTTAATTTAGATTAAAAGTAGTTGTGAAACCATGATAAATTAACGACTTGGTAAAGCTGCTTGGTTTTTAGCTTGTAGGAATGTCTGGAATTGAACATGAGTTTACTAGTCCAAACTAAAATCCAAAAGCTAGTTCCATTTAAGAACACATCTCGCGGTTTTGTGTAGGTGTGTTCAAAAACATAAAACTCTGAAGTGGTACAATATATTTGTTGTTCTCAGTTCTTGCTGTAAGATAGTTTTTTTTTATTCCTGAAGACAGAAAATGTTATCCAGATTTCATTTAAACTAATGGCAAAATTCAGCTAAGATCTCACTTTGAATGGTGAAGTTATAAATTAATATAATTTTCTATCAAAATAGAAACTTTGTTAAATCTGAAAGATATAACCATGTTTTCAACTAGTCGAAAAAGTCAGGGTACAAATGTACCTGTTAAAATCCTAGAGAGCAGTGTGGACACAAAGAAAATTATAATATCTTTCAGTAAAGTGAGCCCTTAGAAAATTAATTTAAAAATAGAATAACACCGATCATGTTCCAGAGAAGAATAAACAGACATCTAGAAAAATATTCCAATAGGACAGCTTTATAGAATCTTGTATATACCTGAACTTATTTCTTTAAAAAAGTCATTACAAGCTTTAACATATTGTGTTTGCTTGTTGATTAGCTAATCAGCTGTTCACCTGATTCATTAATCTAATGTTCTTTGCTCCTTGTAACTTTTAAAGTTAGAGTTGGTCTTAAAAGTCCTTTGAGACACCATAAAACTTCAGGTCTTAAAACAATTTTTAGGACCTTAGGTTTTAGACATGGCAGCAGTCTGAGTAGGTGACTGAGCTAAGATAAAATAACGTGGGTGGCATGTGATTTGATCAGTCTTTAGTTGCATCTGGGCCAGCTGAAGATGTCACTGCCCCAGATTGTTCGCATCATTTCCATTAACCGTAGATGTTTACGTAAGCGCTTCCTTACTCATTTAAATCAAAATAAACCAGGACTTTAAAGATCTACTGTTCCTCAGTAGTCTCCTCAGCTGGCAGAGCCACAGCGGATGACTATGATGATGCCTGTGATGCTCAGAGCCTGGTTCCCCTGGCGGCAGCGACGCCAGCTTAGGCTTCTGTGGTTCCTTGCCACCCCTGCCCACTCCAATGGCACTGCTAAAATATTATAATAAATCCAGGCTAAAATACCCTCTTTCCTTTATTTAGCATCAGTTTTCTCTCATGGCAGTTCCTTCATGTGGTTTACCACATGACCACCTCAACAGTTAAACCTACATTGCGCAGAGACTGTTGTGCAGGCATAGAGAAGAGCAGTGGGAGTAAGGGGGTGAATATGTACTAAATCTATCATTGTCATTTGAGGACAGATCAGTGAAACTGTAGCCTTGTATAACTTCATGTGTGTACAAGTATCTCCACTTTGTATGCTACACTGCTGCATTGTTTGATGAATTTGTAGGTGTTTCTCAAGTAGCCTTATACAAAGTGTAGAAAAGTTTAGAACTCGACAGCGTTTTGACAGCATGTTCAATTACTGCTTACAGGATAAAGAAGTGCGAGCAATCTTCCTTAGGCTATTTGCACAACTTTTCCAAGGATACCGGTCATGCCTTCAGCTGATAAGAATTCATGCTGAACCAGTAATTCATTTCCATAAGGTAAAAGAGAAGCAGTTATGTATATTTAGTAAATATTCGTTTGTGTCACATTATTCCCATGAGCTTGCCTTTTGTACAAGTGCTCAAGTTTGAAGAAGTAATATAATCTACATGATAAAAGCGTATCATTTTGACAGCGCTATGTCAATGTATTTTAGTTGGACTAATTGCAAGGACAGTGATGACATGTGAAATAAAGTTAACATTAAAATTTAATACAAAGAAACATTTGAGGAATCATTAAGGAATTTTGAAAACGTATGTATGTAATTTAGGAAACAATACTTTAAAGTACTAGTTTTCTGGTTTTGCCTGTGAGATTTACAAAATATGTGCATCAGACTTCCTGCTACATCACTCCTGAATTTAGCTATACAAAGATACTAGGTAATATAAAAGATTTTATTAGGAAGTACCACTTATTACTATAAGCTGGTGAAAAAGTTTTACTGCTAGTACATAAATAGTTGGTTGTAGTTTTGATACTGATAAAATACCTGCATTTTTTTTCCATCTTTATTGCAGGCAGCCTTCTTGGGGCAGCGAGGCTTAATCGAGAATGACTTCCTAACCAAAGTTCTCAATGGAATGGCATTTGCTGGTTTTGTGTCAGAGAGGGGGCCTCCCTTTAGAACCTGTGATCTTTTTGATGAGGTGAAAACTGTTTCTATATTTCCAAGGAAATTAAACTATACTTATGATATTTCAGCATATGAAAAACTATTGAATGCATCTGAATCCTCACTGTTTATTATATAAAGTTTATACTAAAATTCTCAATTCTCATTTTCTACTAAGCATACATTTCTATCTTACCTCCCTAAAATTATGCTCTGCTCATATGTATGAAGTTAAACAGCTGTATAGATCATGGTAATGCTGTTCCTATTGTCAGGTTTGGAACTTCATAATGCATCACATGTGCTAGTACAGAATTATTTTGAGTAATTTAATTATATTCTTAGAAACATTGAAAAAGTAATTGAGAAATATTAAATTAAATACATACCCCAAAATATAAACTAGGACAAACATTTTTTTCTTCTAAAAAGTAATGCCATATTTTTACTGTGCTGGCTTTTATTTGAATGTAGAGTACAAATGTAGTTGGGTATTAATTCTGTGTAGTAGTAGTATAGATGAGAAATATGGATTGTGGTATTAGAAATGCTAAAGGAATGTTTTAGGTATGTAGGACTTTCTTACTATTAAATCTGGTAACAGAAACTCTGTAAGAAAATGAAAATGTCTCATGTTCCAGGGTAACATGACATTACACATTTTTCGCTGTTCAGTTTTCTTTGCTCAGTTTCAATTTAAGATTAGTATTTCATAACTTAAATAGGAAAGAAATTATTTTTAGTTGAATTATCAACTTCTTTTTTTTTCTGTTTTAAAGTTGGTAGCCTTTGAAGTCGAAAGAATTAAAGCTGAGGAAGGTAATCCACCAAAAATGATAAAACATGTTAGAGAACTTGCAGAACAGCTCTTCAAAAATGTAAGTTTACTATACCTGCTGCACTTTTAGAGTTGAGATAGTAGCATTGAAAATTCTTGTTTCTGAGGTTGATCCGGTATCTGAAAATGGAAATGACTGCTTGTGGTAATCATCTTCTGCATTACAACAAAAGATTTTGGAGCTTTAAATGTCACCAATTTTGTAATGTGAAGGAAGTTCAGTATGGTAATACTGATTTATTAATGCTAATATTGATTTACGTATAGCTACTGCTACTTAGCATTCTGTTTTCTTAGTGTGTATTCACATAATGTATATAAACCATTATTTTCTCTGCTGCAACCTGTCCATGCCAAATACATCTCTCTTCTTGCCTCTCGATGCTTTTGCATATGAAAACTGTACATCCAATTTGGCATAATGTATAGTTTCAGCAGATCTTTCCTGCTGTGCAACCCAGTCCCCATGGTTTGTGTGCTCAGCAAGCACTGTTTCATTCCGTACAGCCTGTGTCTTTGACTCTTTAGGTTTCCTAGAATACCATTTCCAGTTTCATTCTTGCCTTCCTATCATGCCTTTATGTTACATGGTGCTTTTGTAAAATCTTTTAGCATTCAATTAACTGGGTTTTTTGTTTATTTCTTGTCAGCTAATCTTCCTCCCTCTCCCACTTTCTGTTGTTCAGACTCCACAGAGCAGTATGTTATGCAGTCAGTTAGCACCTTTGTCGCCCTTTCTTTTCTATACCCCATTTCTCCAAAACTATGATTTATATCTACTTTTGTGTA
>VFFE01007088.1:1451609-1564704 GCA_008921705.1 Burhinus oedicnemus
TTGCAAATGTATTTATAGAAACATTTTTTATTGTCTTTTATGGCAGTAGCCAGATTAAGTTCTAGTTTGGCTTTGGCCCTTCTAATTTTCTCCCTGTATAACCTCAGGACCTCCTTGTAGTTCTCCTGAGTTGCTTGCCCCTTCTTCCAAAGGTCAGAAACTCTCTTTTTTTTTTTTTTTTATTTTTTTTTTTTTTTTCCTGAGTTCCATCCAAAGCTCTCTGTTCAGCCAGGCCAGTCGTCTTCCCCACTGGCTTGTCTTTCAGCACAGGGGGACAGCTTGCTCCTATGCCTTTAGGATTTCCTTCTTGAAGAATGTCCAGCCTTCCTGGACTCCTTTGCCCTTCAGGACTGCCTCCCAAGGGACTCTGTCAACCAGTCTCCTAAACAGCTCAAAGTCTGCCCTCTGGAAGTCCAAAGTGCCATTCTGCTAACACCCCCCTCCTTACTTCTCGGAGAATCAAAAACTATCATTTCATGATCACTATGCCCAAGATGGCCTCCAACCATCACATCACATCAGTATTATGATACTAAATTACCCCAAACGAGATGGTGAATATTTGTATTTGTTTTGCAGTGGATATAGATCCTTTTTAGAATGAAAGAGCTGTAAGTGAATGTGCATATGTGGAACTTTCCACTTACATTATTTCTTAAAATCAGTGTCAAAATGAATTAATTTTAGTCTTTTCTTACGATGCAATTTATTTATACTATTGTGATTGACCTGCTATTTCACTACCAGTAGGTCAATGACTTAGTGTATTTAAAAGCCAGATTTTTAGTAGTTGCATATAGAGCTATCATTGAATAAAGCACTGTGATGAGTAACATTGCTTCTATAAGTTATGCCTAAAGCTGCCTCATTTTAAACTCACTGCATGACATATTTTGACATATTGTTCCACAGTTTAAACAGTCATCATATTGTAGCTGTGACAGTCTAGATATATATGAGAAACAAGGTTTGTTAGGGAGAGATAATGTTTGTATTAGTCTAGTTGGTACAAGTGGAAAATCTAGACAAGTTTTTGGCATATACTGCATCAGTAGTTGAAGACATTAGACCTACATTCCTAATAGCATATGCAGCTGAGAGTAGGTTTGTGATGGCCAAGATTAAAGTAACTCTTTCTGTACCTTTCCTCTGGATCTCTCTTCTCCATGAAACGGAATGTGGGATAGTTATTCTCCCTTTCTGGCTTTTTCTGTTATATGTCATCTGTTAGCCCCTGCTGAGATTGTGTTCCCTTTCCCTTCCTTGCTGCTTCTGCCATCTGCTGCTCTCATGCCCCTAGCTAGATTTTTTCTCTTGTTTCGCTAAACTTTCCTCTGCAATGAATTTGTATGGCTAAGTAGCTGGTTTGTTTTGACTGCTGTTTCTAAAGTTAATGCATTTGATCTCCGTGTTGCCTTTTGCTCCCATAAACGAAAGTTCCAAGCTAGCTCCTGTTTACAAGTTTTATTGCAAGCTAGTTGTGCTTGTACAACAGAAACCTAATTGACTGAGTGGCCCTCTTTGGCAGTGGTACATAGCCAGTAGTAAGTAACAGCACAGAGTCAAATAGGATAACAGTAAATTCGAACATGATTAGTGATCACCCCTGGCATGTGAATGAAGAGTTGAAAACATCCTGTTTTGTTGATTGATCGTTACACTCCTCAAGATGTGAGATGTGATCCTGTGAATGGTGGTAGAATCCTCATGGAACATGTAGATCTCAGCTGTATTTTGGAAAAGGTACACCTGAAGCCAGAAAAAAAACCCAAACAGGAAAGATTATCAACCGTTTGAGGGGGAAAAAAATTGAAAAAAATGGTGAATTTTCATATCTTGCTCTCTTCAGGATATCTTTCTGGAAAGTGTGTTTTAAACAAACTGAAATCAGTGTGGAGGCAGTTGAGTGAAACTTAGTGGTTTGTGACATACGCGGTCTCTCCAGTTGCTGAACACCAGAGGCAGAAGATGCATGTCCACATGTAGGAACACATATTGCACAGCCGGTGTTGACAAACGCCAACAGAGCTTACCTACATAGAGCGAGTCTTCAGATATCCCACATAGAGACACATCTCTGTTGTCTGGTACAGGGCGTATTTTGCTCATGTCTTCAGTATTGCATGATAACGTCAGGATCAAGACAAATATAATAATTACATAGTAGCAGATGCAGCAATTATTTTGGTAAAACAGATAAGGCAGTGTTCTACAATGTGAAACTGATTTTTTAAATTTTTTTAATTCTGAAGACCTCTGCAAGAAAACCCAAAAACAACTATAAAAGCTTTCTTTGAGGCTGCTTGTGACATTTTCTTATAAAGAAAAAGAAAACAAAGACTGTAAAGGAGTAAAAAATCATGTAGGCAAACGTTTATTTTCACAGTGGAAATTCTGATAGTTTTGCAACGATAGAAGCCTTTTCTGTCCTTTGAGAACACCCCAAAATCTGATGTGACAGCTTCTACTTTCCTTGTAATTTAGGCCCATCATTTGCTCTGTTTGATCACCTATACTAACTTCTTTCATTTTTTTAGTGCAAATATTGCGCTGTGTGACATCTTTTTATGGGACATACTGAAGATAGAAAACTGGTCCCTAATGAGGGACAGCCACAGTTTGATACAACGTGGTACAGAAATTAATTTTCACTTGGTAGTCTTGATGAAGATGAGAATATTTCTCAGTACTCAGTGAAGAGATTGTATGTTTTAATACTCTTGAACCCTCTCTCTAACAGCAAGGTTGATTGCCAAACTAATTTCTATTCAAGTCCTAAATATTTATCAAGCTGCATAAAATCAACCTAAGTTAATCAGTGATTTTGGTTTGCTCTCTTTCTTTTTGAATTTTGCATGTTGACAGAAATAATTTTATAAAAGCCTTTAACAAAGTTGGAAGTATTACAGATAATGAATCAAAGGTGATATGACTATGAAACATGATACTAATCAGCTGCATTAGATATTTGGCTTCTTAATCTTTCAGGTATGACAGATGCACAAAACAGCAATAAAATTGGATGAGACAGATGGCAACACGACATAACACATTTGTGCATAACCTTTTGCTTCTGACTTGCAGGAGAATCCCAATCCCCACATAGCATTCCAGAAAGTGCCGCGGCCCACGGAAGGCTCCCACTTGCGGGTTCACATCCTCCCTTTCCCTCGGATCAATGAGTGCCGGGTGCAGGAGCTCCTCCAGGAAGGCCTCACAAGGAGTCAGGGTGCCCCTCCTGCCACCCGTGGGGATAAGAAGTGCGTTGTTCCAGCGGGTCCCCCTGTTGGTATGTTCACTTATTCGCCAACTTACCTATTTGTCATCCTGTCTCATGAGTTGAATCTATAATTAGCATGGCTGCAATGTATTGCTCCCAATTTCATGTTAATACAGTATTTTTAGTGATCGTAGTAAACTTTAGTACATAGACATGCCTGTTTGCCTTTGCAATTTTGAAAGCCCTTTTACATCAGCCTTTACTAAGAAGTCAAACATCCAGAGTGTGAGTGGCATAATTACTAACAACAAAAAAGGATTTGATCTGAGTTATATCGAACTATTAAATTAGATATTGTCTACTCATCTAGGTCTGATGACTATCACCATAGGTTACTTGTAGGACTGTCGAACCAAGCTTTGAACTGTTGAGGTTTCTTCACTGGCAGTAGCGGAAGACATGTAAATTACTGGAAAAAGGCCAGGAACAAACATAGCATCTGTCTCAAAATAAATACGCATATATTTAAGTGTAAGGAGCAGATGTAGAAGTTGTAGACCTGTCAATTTCATTTTAATGCCAGAAAAATTCCATTAGTCATAGTCATATTCATCAATGTGAATGATGGTATAAACAAGCACGTTTAGTAAACTTTCAGGACACATGAAGCTGGCAGAGCTTGCAGAAGTTTTTAAGGATGGGATTAGATTTCAAATCAATCTTGAAAAATTAGAAATCTAGTCTCTGTTGAATTTTGTCCTTCTCTACTGTTTTTCTTCAAATAAGGTATTGCACTTGCATAGGCATGATCAGCTGACTAGGCAACAGTTCTTCAGAAATTAATTTGGGGATTATAATGATTGTAGGGCAAACATGACCCAACTATATCAAGCTATTGCAAAAAAGACAAACATCTTAGTAGGATGTATAAACAGGAGTACAGTCAGTGAACTCCATAGAGAAATCCTTTCGTTGTACCCAGTAAGACCTCAGCTGGACTGTTTGTATCCATTTTTGGACACTGGAAGACTGTCTCTGTTTTTGGTTCTGTTGGAGGGAATCCAGAAGAAAGCAACGAGAATGACCAGCGGTCTGGAGAATGTGACCTACAAGGAAAGATGGAGAGTTGTTTAGACTGAAAAACAGAAGACTAAGGGAACACATAATAGCAGTCTTCAATGACATACGAGGCTGTTAAAAAAGAAAAGGAATAATCTGGAGTGATAAGAAATAATGGGTTTAATTGCAGCAGAAAAGTAGAGTTATTTATCAGGCAAAACTTGGTAAAAATGAGGGTTGTAAGGCAGTTGAATGGGTTTCTTGTGAAGCCATGGAGTCTGTTATCACAGAACTCGCTGGGAACATATTAGACAAACATGAGAAATAACATAAATACAGTTGATCCTGTCTAGGGACAGCAGGATGAACTAGATGGCCTCTTGAGGCCCCTTCCAGGCCTGTTTCTCTTTGGGTTTATGTAAGAAGATAAACTCTATTCACCTGCCTTTGCTGTTGACTATATGATTGAATCTGTCACTTACAGAAAACTTAGAGTATGTGCTTGTGTTCTGTTGTCTTTCTTTAAAAGGCTAGATGCAAGAGAATGTTTTCTTTCTTAATAAGTTAATTTTGATGTCAAAGTTGTTTGGTTTTTGGTTTTGTTTTTTTTCAGGGAATGGCTTTCACACTCATACTCCCTGCTGACCTGTGTGTCAAAATCCTTGGATATTAGGAGCTTGTTATTATCTACAAGAAGGGCATATTCTGCATTTATATTCTAATTACTTGACAATAAAGAGAAAAAGAGAGTGTTAGTTCTTCCATTCTGAATTTTCTTGAAAATTCAGAGTGAAACACTGCATTAAGAAAATAATCTTTAGATCTCAGCAATTTGGCATCTAGATAAGAGAACAGGTTTGTCAGGTTTATTCCATGTCACAGAATTCTTGGCATGGCCAATGAATTCTTTAGGGAAAAATAGTTACCTACTGCTACAAAACATGCAAGGCTACATCGTTCACTGCAGAACATACATACAAACAATTTTTTATTATTATTAATTTGTATTTTTTGATATATTTCATTTGTATGTTGGAGGTTGGAATCTCTTTGTGCCTGGATGAGACAAATAGAACAAGTAGTAAAGAGAATCAACTGCTCTAGTTAAAATTCAGAGCACTCTCTTCTTCAGATAGTATAGGAAAACAAAAGATTTAGGTTCTTATCTTCCCATCTGTATATGCCTACTAATGGTATTTGCTAACAGAACAAAATGGAGGGCACATTAAATTTTTTATTTTTTTTTAAAAAGAACTTTCTGATATTCTTTGTGGCTCTTGCAGGAGACCTTTCACAGATATATATTCTTCTTTTTCTTTGTTAGTTTCCATAATGGAAAAAGGAAGCACAGTTTTCAACAGTGCACAAAGGCTGGAAGTTGTTAGAAACTGCATCTCGTTCATTTTTGAAAACAAATTTTTGGAGACTGAAAAGGTAACAAAATAAAATTTTAACTTTCCCAAATAAGCCTCCGTTCTGTTAATGAGCAAAGTACATTTTGAAGTCTTGTTTCAAATACTAATGATTATTTTAACCATTTAAATGAAGGAAGTATGCAATAAAACTAATCATCTAAATGCAATACTGTGTGTAATATGAAGCTAATGGATTTGAAAACTGGTTTGTAGTACTACATGGGTGTGTTGATGCCCTTTCTGCTAATTTAGATTACCATTATAAATAGTATTGTCCACATGATTTCTTTTAAAAAAGGATATATATTGGTCTAGCAGTATTGATTAGGAGGAATATAAACAAAAGGCATACATAGATGTTTCAGTGTTTGTCAACTGATTTTGAAATTTTTAGTACAGTAAATTTTCCTGCTTATAAAAATCAATGATTTGATAGAACTCAGAGATGAATGTAAATATTTGGCATGTCTGTTTTCGCTAAAATGTGCTAGTGAGTTGTCATCCTTGACATTCTTACTTTTTCAAATTAAGAAGTTGCTGGTTTTTATAGATTCTCTCCATAGAGTTTTCAATTACTAATTCTAGAACAATCACTCAAACTTACTCTCAAATCTAATTCTACATATGAAAATGACTCTAAAGTTATTTTAAGAAATATTTTGATTTCTCAGAAAAATATCACCAGTGTATCTCTGAGGCCACACAGCTCAAGACAGAAAATGAGCGTTTCTTGATTTACAAGTTATGTTATGGAAGTGCACATGGGAAAATTCCTAATAAAATGTGTAGCTCTTTTTAAAGAATTTTGATGCATGTGTTACACAGTAGTTTTTAACCTCTTTCAACTTACAGGCATTCGAAAAATTTCATTAGTTTTTTGTCCCCCTGCGTGGTAAATATGTCCTTAGACAATAGACTGCCTTTTCTTGTTTATCTGTTACCACCCATTAAATCTAGTCTAAAGGGCCAGAGTTGATAATCACAGATGTAGCACTTGCTGCATCTTTAAAACATTGGCATAAATATTATATTGGCACTGTTTTAGGGTAAACTGCGTAACAGTCTTGTGGCCTCATTGCTATGAGAGGTATGCCACTTCTAAAGCCATTTGTCATTCACTGCTTATCAAAAAACATGCTGGTTGGCCTTGATATGCTAACTCGAGATCTGGCCTGGCTGGTACAGAATAGAGCACTTGCTTTCATGCACAATAATCTATTTCTGATTTCACATCCAGTCAATGCCTGTCCGTGTTCAATCATTTCTATTTACAGATGTAGGTGAGAAATGCTGTTTAATGCATTTGAAAAAAACATGGGAAAAATTTAATACTTAGTGACCCAAGCTAAACCAACCATTATGTGGAAGTTTGATATTCAAGCTAATGAGTCATTTCCAAAGTTATTCTTTACTATACTGTCACTTGCAGTTTCTTAATAAAGTATGAATGACATTGAGTATGAATAGTGCCATTTAATTTCATTTTCATAAAGTTAGATTTTCTTGTCTCCAGACCCTGCCTGCAGCTCTGAGAGCCCTAAAAGGAAAGGCAGCTCGGCACTGCCTGACGCAGGAATTAGGCCTGCATGTTAAACAAAATCGAGCAATACTAGACCATCAGCAGTTTGACTACATTGTGCGAATGATGAACTGTGCTTTGCAGGTATAGTATGTGAAGGTTTTGTTCTTTGGTTGTCTTTGTTTTGTTATTACGATAAGCAAAAAATTGTTTAGAGTGATGTGGAGAAGCAAAATAATTAAATTATAGGACCATGTACTACAATGATGTAGCAGTAGATTTAAGATACTTTGTTGCTGAAAGGATAAAGGACAAAACGCTCAGGTCCATACAGATCTGCCTGATATGAAAAACAAAAAGAAAACTATTCCCGTTATTAATAATTTAGATGTAATTTAGTTTTGGTAAGTATTGAAATGATCAATCTTAATCGCTTTAAGTACTTTTTTAATGAATGGGTGTTAGCTTTTCGAGGTCGTTTTCAACTCTGAGCTCCTGAAGTATGTATTACCCACTGCTCGGTTTAAAAAAAAAAACAACGTTTGGCCTCTTTGTCATCACAAGTGTGAACATACTTCAAGAAGAAAGCATACTTTCTGCTTCCATGGTTCATGGTGGTAGTTCTACTTGCCATGGCGACATCTTAGTTGGTCAGAGACTCACTGAAGGTGTTTGCAGTTCCTCTATTAAGTTATTCTACTGTTAAATAATTTTGTGCTGAATAAACATCAACATGTGGTGGCAGCTATGAGAGTAAAATATGTGGATGACTTCTTTTGACTTTCATTTGAATAACTGTTCCGTTTTAGCTTGACTTGTTGGCAATTCATTGCCAGAAATATTTTAGAGACATCAGTGTTTTCAGTCTGGTATCTGAGAATATAGTAGTATTTTTTTTCATTTGTAATGTGATCACATCTGGTTATAATTTGCCTTTTGTTGCCCCTGTATAAGTTATTTTATCAAATTAGGGATTTAATTGAGACATTGCTTTTTTTACCCCACGCTCCTCTAACCCAAAAACCATTGAAATTATTTTGCAGCGGTTTGTTGACCCATATTTTTTAAAAAGTGAGTGCTAAATACAGTTTTCACTTAAGTATAGAAATAAACTAACATTGACTGAGCAAATGCTTCCTCAGGTCACCATCAAATGTAAGTTTTGTTGTCTGGTATATTTCTTGTTTGTTCACAGTAGATATTTTTCTGCCATTTGGAACAAAATTCAACTTTGCCTGAGCAGTCATCTTTGGAGTAAAATTACCTACAGCTAGCAGACGAAAACTGAAGTCAACTGGCTAAAATTGCACAGCATGTACCAGAGTGTGCTTTTTTGGCAGAGGCATTGGCCTTTTCCAAGCTCTAAGTTTAGCCTCAGAGTTGGAAGAAAAATTGAAGTTATCTGTGAAACTGTATTTCTCTGCCCAAAATCATGACCAATGGAGTACTGCACCTGCTGTGTATTCCAGAGTTAGAAATTTTCTTTCAAACCAGAGAACAGAATTGTCTAGATCTGCCACAGATTTTGCTTCTACTTTTTTGATTGTTCCTGGGATTAAAAAATCAAGATGTTTTTAGACGATAGGAATGAAGTACAAATCCCCTTTATTTGCTATATCTTAGCACAAAAGAAATGGCAGAAGAAAATGGAGAGTTGAGGAAATTTCCTTTGCTGAGGAAACAAATACTGACATCACTTTTTAAAAAGCAATAAAATCCCATTTTTCTCTGGGAGAAAAATGTTACTTTTCTTCCCAGTGATTTGAAGACCCAAGAAGGACCTCAATGTTCACAGAAGTGAATGTATCTGAAGTCTTACTGAAGTTAAAGTAGAATGTTTTTATTTCTCAATAAAGCTAACAAATATAACTCCGATCATGCAGAGGAAACTGACAGAATAAGTAAGGAGGCATAGTTTTTAATGCTTTTTTTCCTCCCAACAGTATTTTCATGTCTTTGAAAATATAAAATGGAAATTTCCATTTCTCAGGAGTAAGTTTGGCCAATATGAAAACATCTAAACTCCTGACACTGGGCAGCTGATTAGAAGCGAGTATTGAGTACATCTACTTCTGTGACGTATTGAATTATTTATTAAGATAAAAGCATGATTTATAATTTCTCTGTGCACTTTATTCAACTATAATATTTGGAACAATGTGTAAATTGGAGCTTCCCTGTATCAGTTCAAGAAAAAAAATACATTATCAAGAACTTACTTAAGTTTGCCCTTGCTGCAGTGAGACTCAGCAAGTCAGCATTTAGCTGTAGAGACATGAATTCTGTTAGCTGCATGTCATAAGACCAAGTCATTTAAACAGCGTCTGTTAAAAAGATACAAGAATATAATTTAAGAAATGTGGTTTTAACTGTAGATGTATTCAAGCTTTACGGAAATACCACATTAATTATGATGGAATTTTGGGGAGAGAGTTAGATTGCAGTATTGCTTTAAGACCTAACCAAACTATTGGAATTGTAGAAGCTATCTCAGTTGTACCACCAAACATTTTGTCACAGATTTTTCTGTTAATGTTATTGCATGTTCCCATTGACTTCTGTAAGATACAAACAAAATTATTGCTGTGGCCCGGAGGCATATAACAGCTAATACAAAAGTTGGGGAGGGAAGGCCCTGGGCATAGTCAATAGGTTGGGCAGAGCCCTGACTCTCCGCTCTTCACACTGGGTTGATCTGGGATGTGTGTGCTGCAAGCCCCAGCCTGATGGCTTTCCCTGGGAAACACCAGTCTCTGCTTGCTCACTCACTCATGCAGATAGGAAATCTGATGCTCCCCAGTCACCAAACCTCTGCTACTGATACTGTGAATTGTTGCAAACCATGTGTATTTCAAGAGGCACAGGTTGGCCATTTCTGAAAGTGTCTTTTGAACAAGAAACTCTATTATTGGCATGTACTGAAATTCTTTGTCTTACTGGGAACAGTGCCACATATTACAAACCCAAGAAGATTGCATTCTGCAAGTTTATTGCAGATCCCTCCGTTACTATTCAAGATTTTCCTGGTTTGTTTATTGTCAGGTTTTTTCTTTTACTAGAATGTATTCCCTTGTTTTACTGGAGTCCATAAAAATAAAGGTCAGATGCTTTTCAGAGCTTCTGTATACTCGTTTTGTAGATGAAGAGCAGTACGTTAAAAAAATGCTAGTAATAATCCCACCATGTATCTTGTTGCCGGTCTCATTATATCTGGTGTGACATTCCTGCTACCAGAGTGGTTCAGAACAGATTAAGGAAGAGGAATAAAATATTCATGCCATGGCTTCAAGTTAATAGCTCTTTTATTTTTGTGAAAAATTACTTCGGCTGTATTTCCCCAGGTATCTGATCTCTAGCCATTTTGCAACTGGGAGAAAAAGAGGGTGGTCTTTTACTGATTTCTCTAGAGATGGCAAAACTTGGGCTTGCCAGATCTCTGGTGTTTGTCAGCTTGAATCTCTCAGTCCAAGAGGGCCATTCTTTTGAACTATTCTCCTTTAGACTATTTACAGTTTGAAGGTACTGGACAGGACCTCACTGCAAATTTTTAGTAGACCTATGAGCTATGGAATAGTACAATAAAATTTCATATTAATCTGCCCTATTTAGCAGGTAGGCAGCTGCACGTCAAGCCTAGTGTTAGACTTGAAGTGGCTTTACAAATACAGTTAAGGTGAGGCATGATGCAGTAAGTCAACACTGAAGTGTTAAAAACATGCTTTACTGTATCTTTTTGTGTCTGGGAAGTATTGACAATCTATTGCTGCTGAAATGAAAATGGAAGAAGTATTTCTGCTTGTTCTTAGTAGTAGGAAGATAAAAATGACATGGAAATTGTATTGCTCATTGATTAAAGCAGATGTCTTCTGCTGAGAGCAATTAAATTCCCACTTATTTGCTTTTATCCCCTCTAGGAGTTGACATTGGCCACTTGCTAAAAACTTTATTGCCATCCCCTAAGTAAGAATTTTTCACCTGACAAATCATATACTCTGCCAAGCACTTAAATCAGCCTGTATTACTGCAGTGATTAATGTCTGTGATAGCAAAGCAGAAGCATTATATTCTGTTCCATATGTTCTATAATTAAATTACTGTTAAAAACCATCTGCATTGTTGTGAAAGCTTAATATATCAATTGACAATTTATTCATACAGGTAGCACTGTAGGGAGAAAAATGTGAAATTATTTCTCTAGAAACTATTGCCATGGTGTTTGCTATCTGCTGCTGTGGTTACCTCAGAATGATTTGCAATTACACATAAATTCATGTTTTAAAAGGTTTTTTTTTCTCTTTAATTTTCTGTAATGAAGTGCTTTTCTCTGACATTTCAGAAAATGCCACTTAACTTTTTTGCAACTAAAAAGTCTATTTTTTACCAGAGAAACACTTCAGTGTAATTATGTTTCAAGCAACAAATTGTATTTTTAATACTCGTTAAGAAATAAGGGCAAAAACTGTCTCAAGGCTCAATTTGCATACTGCTCCATAAATTTATTACAAACATCATGACTTACCCAGATTTTCAATTGTCTCTCTGACTTTCCTCTGGCAGTAGCAAGTGAACTCTGTATTTTGAAACATAGTAACACTTCATTTGATAAGATGTCAGTAAAGGCAAAAAGAAGCCTGAATATGGTAACTTTTCGCATCCTGTAGGTGGAGAGTACTTGATGATCAGAAACAATTTTTATATTAAAAACACATTCTAAACAATTTGCATAAAATACTTAACGGTAACAATAAGGCTTCCTACAAAAATTTTTTTCTGGGGAAAGATTCTCTTCAGATAGTGCAGGGCTATGATCTAGTTTCCATTGGTAGTTGGAACAGATAAAACTTTTTGTTTAAAAAGAAAAACTCCAAGACTACAATGCTGCCATATAACATCTCCTCTGTAAGATATTGGTCAGTAATATTGCCTAACTGCACATTAATGTTTTTCTTTGGGAAATGTGGGTCAAATTGGAAAACATATGTGCCCCAGGCATCTGGAGTACTTAATCTAAGTGTGATTAGAGTGGAAATAAGGTGCATAAAACTGTTAAATACTTTCAAAATTCTGGTTTTTAGGTGCAGGAAAGGGGTGGGGTCTTCTAATGATGTGACTTAATCTGACAACCTACAAAGTCATCAGTGCTGTTTTAGGACTTGGTTTGCTCCAGTGTCATGTCTGTGTGAATACACACATGTTCTACCAGTGTAACTGCAAGAATATCTTTAATAATAGACAAATTATTCGTTGTTTTAGTGCTTTAGATAATTTCTCATACATCACTAGGGCGTTCCATAGTGGCCATAAGCAGATGTTTATCTTTCAAATAGAGTATACTGAGTATTGTAAAAGTATACTTACAGTATACAGTATGAAAAACAACTGTAGGAAGTCTTAGTAGCAACCAGGGCAAAATTAGAAATTTAACCTGTATTAAGTTACAACAAAGGTACATCTGGGCGAGCATCTGTTCTCCAACAATGGCCAAAAGCAGATGAAAGGTAGTATTGATTAATTTGGCCTCTAGAATTTCATTTGTGAATCTTCTGTATTGCTTTGGTGTAATAAGGGCCTCTTTCTAGCACTTACTATACCATCTGTTGTGAAAGAAACTTTAATATACAACATTAAAAACAATGGCATTGTATAAATAATATTAAATTTATTCTTCTTATGCAAATAACTTTTGTATTATATTCTACCATCAGATAAAGTTTAAAAATTGTCAGTCATTTCTCAGAATTCAGAGGTTTGTGAACACTGTCCAATAGCAAGAAAGGTTTTATTACTCCTGAGAGAAAATCAGCCGTGTGTGTGTGTCATATGATTCAAATTCTTGGCAATATAAAAGTTAAATGAATGAGCATTTCTCATATTTTATGTTGAAAAATATGTTGCCAAATGTCTTTATTTTGAAGGGTTATAGTAGGTTTCTCTCCTTTCAGATTTTTATTTCATGGCCTGCCTTTTGTTACTTAGTTTGACTTGCATTCTTGAAAGTAGAGACTCTTAGAATTAATGTTTGAACAACAGCAGTATTTGAAAACATTTTAAGGTAATTTAAAACAGAAAATGTACCATGAAGAGAAATCATGGGAGTTTAACAGGGCCATACTTAATTCTATTAATTCATCAGTTATTAACAATTTATATTTTTTAATTCTGTTAGACATAGTCATGGTATTATTTAAGTGAAAGAAAGGAGATTCCAGTTTAAGGCTTGGATTTGAAACTTCCAGATTTAATTCCATATTGTACTGCAGATTTTTTTTTTTTTAATTTTTTTTTTTTTGGTCACAATGGGCACATCATATAGTTTCTCTGATCCATGGTTTATTACCCAAAAAGTAGAAATAACAGCTTTTCCATCATGCTGACTTTTCAGGGGTCCACCTATAATGTTCTGGACTTAATAGAAGAAGCTGCTATTTCTGAATCTTTCCAATGATGTCTTCTTCCCAAGAAATTGCAAGATACTAGAATATAGAATCATAGAATAGTTTGGGTTGAAAGGGACCTTCAAAGGTCATCTAGTCCAACCCCCCTGCAATAAGTAGGGACATCTTCAACTAGAGCAGGTTGCTCAGAGCCCCGTCCAACCTGACCTTGAATGTTTCCAGGGATGGGGCATCTACCACCACTCTGGGCAACCTGTTCCAGTGTTTCACCACCCTCATTGTAAAAAATTTCTTCCTTATATCTAGTCTAAATCTTCTCTCTTTTTGTTTAAAACCATTACTCCCTGTCCTATCACAATAGGCCCTGCTAAAAAGTTTGTCCCCACCTTTCTCATAAGCCCCCTTTAAGTACTGAAAGGCTGAAATAAGGTCTCCTCGGAGCCTTCCCTTCTCCAGGCTGAACAACCCCCAACTCTCTCAGCCTGTCCTCATAGGTGTTCTGTCCCTCTGAACCTTTTCATGGACCTCCTCTGGACCCACTCCAACAGGTTGAGAGCTGGACGCAGTACTCCAGGTGGAGTAGAGGGGCAGAATCACCTCCCTTGACCTGCTGGCCACACTTCTTTTGATGCAGCCCAGGATGCGGTCGGCTTTTTGAGCTGTGAGCACACATTGTCAGCTCATGTCCAGCTTTTCATCCACAGGTATCCCCAAGTCCTTCTTGGCAGGGCTGCTCTCAATCCCTTCATCCCCCAGCCTGTATTCACACTGGGGGTTGCCTCAACCCATGTGTAGGACCTTGCACTTGGCCTTGTTGAACCTTAGGAGGTTCACATGGGGCCGCTTCTCAAGCTTGTCCAGGTCCAGGATGGCATCTTGTCCCTCAGGTGTGTCAACCACACCACTCAGCTTGGTGTTGTCTGCAAACTTGCTGAGAGCGCACTCGATCCCACTGTCTGTGTCATTGATGAAGGTACTGGTCGCAATATGGACCCCTGAGGGACACCACTTGTCACTGATCTCCATCTGGACCTTCAGCTGTTGACCACTACCCTCTGGGTGCAACCATTCAACCAATTCCTCATCCACCGATCAGTCCACCCATCAAATCCGTGTCTTTCCAATTTAGAGAGTAGGACGTTGTGAGGGACCCTGTCAAAGGCATTAGAGAAGTCCAGATAGACGACATCCATAGCTCTTCCCTTGTCCACTGATGTGGACATCATTGCACGTGGCTGAATCGATAGTTCTCACATCATTTTTCTAGGAAAAAGAAAAGGAAGTAAACTAAAAAATTGTATTGCTGATCTCTTTTTACTTTTCCTTTCTTTGCTCTGAGGAACATACTGTTATACTCTTCCCATCCTGTTGGATGGCCACACAGTCCAGCAAAAATCCATTCACAGGCATCTTTTTACAAAATCCAGAAAATACAATCTCTTTCTTTGCAGGATTGCCCCTGTATGTATGTCACTCACACTGCAGACTTTCTAGCTTTATTACTGCTGCTTGAAAACCAGCCTACAGTTGGATATCACTCTGCAGGTATCAAGGGAGATGACCACCTTGACATAGCAGTAGCTGTTCTTCTCTGGGCCAGGACTCTTTCTGCGGAGGTGGCAGTGTCCAAGTAATTCCTTTTTGCATCACTTGGGAGATTTGTTTGTGCAGTGGTCTCCACAGAGAGGTGGCTGGCTGGTTCTGCATGTGTGTCCAGGCACCAAGGTGGTTGTCTCAAGTTGCGTTAAACTGCGGCTTTGGTTTTAGCGAGGAATTTCTTTGATGACTAGGCAGCAGATAACCATGGCTGCTTTTCACGCTGGTGCTGTGCCAGCGGAGGTATTCAGGAATGAGCTCATGTGTGGCTGGGCACTTCCTAAATTGATGTTTCCCTGCAGACTTCTGAGACCCTACTTCTGGTAATCTGAAAGTGTTGGTGACTTCTGCTTGGACCCACGCTCTATAACTATTGCGTGAGACTGTTACTTAAAGAAAGAAAAAGAGAAGGATTAGCAGTAATGAGAGTCCCATGATGTGCTGTCCATACCTGCATTTGCCTTCAGCCTCCTTCCTTCTCAGCTTCTCACCAGAATGTGTTGTGTTCACACAATTCCTCCTCCCCTCGTATACACACGTATACATGTACACGTGTGCATACACGACGCACAAGGGTGATACGGATATATATGTCTTCTATATAGAGAAATATGTATACACATAAATATAAACTCAATAGTAATGTAGATGTTAAAATGATCCCCAAGTCCCGCTCTGCTTGGAGCAGCATGTTGGGAGCGTGAATGAATGTGCATCTCGAACGTGCAATCCTCTGGTTTGCCCCAGGGCTCTTGCTGGTAACATGAAAAGGGATCAAAAATACCAGAAGAAAAATGTGATTTTGCCCTCCTTTCTGTTGCTATAACTTGCCATAGATACAACTTGTTTTCTGGACTGGAGGGTGTGGGGATGTTGATTATGCCTTTGTTATATTTCTGTGCATTTATCAGAGCAGGATTCAGCCTTGTTGTAGGAGTCTCTGCTTAGTATTTTATTATGAACATGAAATGATAGTAGGGTATTTGTTTTAATACACGAATAAGCAGAAATAGGCGTGAGCAGCTGTGACCAGCCCAGGGTACCCCCGCAGCCCCTGCTGCCCCCAGCCTCAGTCACGCCCTCACAGGGGTACTGCACAAGCAAGGCCCTGAAGCAAAGCAGCAGCAACAAAAATAGTTATGTTAAGAGCTGTGATGATCTTTTAAGAGTTTTTAGCATATTTTAGCATATTTTAATGGCATTTACATAGCAATGTTGGCATTTAAAAAAAAAAAACAAACAGCCAACACAGGGTCTAGTATCCAAACTGCAGACAGCTGGTCTGTGTCTGGGTTACGTTGATTTCAGTCAGGTCATATCAGGCTTACAGACATAAACAAAAATGTGATAGCCTTTTGGACACAAACATAAGCACTAGAGCATCAGGCCCCGAACAAGGGTATCCCACCAAGTAGCCTCCTGGCAGGGCTAAGAAGAGTGATACAAACCCACCCGTCCCTGTTGGGTCTCTGGGACGTTTGTTGGCTGGAGCAGTCTTTACTCTTAATGGGCGTCTCCTGTCACTGGCCTTTGTTCGGTCCTCCTGTATTTGCTGTTAATGCAGGGCACACTTGCGTGCATTTGCTCACACATAGGTATCTTATTGAAACCATGTAGCTTCTTGGAGCATTGACGTGGTAGGCTCTGACTGCTCTTAAGTGTTCATTACTGTTAAGTGTGGCCTTGTGGTTGCCAAGTGTTCCTAATAACTCTGTGTTCTAAATATTTTTGGTTGCCTTGATGAAAAGCAGACATGTGCTTGTACGCTACTCACTGCTGTAAATAAAACAAGTCTGGTTTAGGAATTGTGTCATATTGCTGTGTAGTTGCTCTCTAGCCTGCCTGTGAAAGAGGTAGACTGATGAAAGGTAGTAAAAAAGGCGGGGGGAAAGTCTCTGATGTTGGAAAGAATAGGCATTTTGCTAATAGAATAAGTTACATGAAATCAGTGAGTTCTGTTTTTACAAGTTTTATATTCAATAAAAATATGGAAGGAACACATGGAATTTTGTCTTTATTTTAAATTTTATGTATGTCTATAGTGTGTATTTCAGTACAGGTGCATAATTCCATATAGATTTGTGTATAACACTGTTAGGTATGTGTCCATGCACTTAATCTCTTTTGAGTGTCATTTTATGTATACAATAAGTAACAAAATATTATACAGTATTGATGTAGTGTACCCATTCAGTGAACGTACCTCTGTGGCTGCCCATATGCACGTGTGTATTTAGCTGTAGTTCAGCCTTTTATTACTAAAATGAAGGGCAAGAGTTTGCCTGTCTAATGTAGTCTCACTCTGCTCTTGCCCTGCTGCACTTCACCCTTCAAAGAACTGTTAAACCGAGGTGTAACAGAGAAGCTGAAGTGGAATGCTTCTCTGCTCTGCGCGCAAGGCGTGTGCTCCATTCATCATTGATGGTACTTAACTTACCAGAAAACCATGCCATATAGAGGACTCTTTTGTTGTTTCTATAAGGAATTTTATGAAGCTGTCTATTTTTAAAGGTTTTATTTTGCTGGAATTTGCATAAAAGATGCCAATGTAAGATCATCATCTTTTATTTATTTTTCACATACAGTGATTTCTAAAAGAGAAAGAACATTGAAATATATTTAAAGTCTTCTGGTTGCTATAATGTTTGTATAACCTTTGGTTTAAACAATTGAAATCTTGGCCGCTTGTATTCAAAAATTGGAGTGTGATGTTGAGATAAATACCATAAAACTCGGGCCAGTTCTGGGTTTTGTCAATATTTTCTGTAAACTTTGACAAATGCATTAATATGACAAACATAAAATAGTGGACATATATGGCACTTTAGAATGATTTTTAAGGAAAAAAGTGTAAGAATCAATTTCTTTACAGTAATAGACCTACCTATACTGTCACATAAAAAAAAGTGTGTGAAGTTATAGAATAGAAACAGAACATAGAAGAGTAAACAAAAGAATGTTTGACAATGTACATATGTTGTAAAACATTCTTGTAGCTGTTGACATTCATTTTCAATATTATAGCCCAGATTTATGACTTAAATGAATTGTCTTTTAGAATGCATGGGAAAATGCCTTGTAAGCATGCTACGGTGAAGATTACTTTTAGTAATTACCTCCTCCCCATACACAGTCAGGGGCAGGCTTTGGTATCTAGTGATCCAACAAAGTGTTTAAAAATAATTTCACCGAATGTCTATAGCTAAAAAAACAAAAGCAAAAAAATCACCCCACCACCCCCCTTCCCTGTCTCTCTCCCAATGCTTCAACTGTAAACTCCAAAACTCCACTTGGGAACTAGGAATTAGAAATTAAAATTTGAATTGCATGTTTAAGAGTCTAAAATCTAACAGTGTTTGTGAGTGTATAAATAGAATTAATTTTCTGTCTAGAGTATTTGACTTTTGAGGACAAAAGCAACTTATTTTGATGAAATTAATTCCTCTGGTCAGTTGAACACCTTGTAAAACCTTTGCTTTCAATGTTCCTTGATTAACATTCACTTTAGAGAATGCTTTATTATACCCTAAGTAAGTTACATACAATTGGCATATAATATTTTCTGTCCCTTCCAGATGTATGGAATGAAATATCTTACTAGATCATCTCATACTCTTAACTGTAGTACTAATAATATACTTAAAATTAACCTGGATTATGAGGATGCCATGATTTTCAGCACTTCTTTAGAAATGTTATCTTTTTCCTTATCTGCATTATATTATTCTGTACCTCTGAACCATAGGCATCTGAGTTTTATGTATTGTATATACCTTCAACAGTACTGATGATTTAAATTCTCAACGAGTTTTCATTTTTCTTCACTTTTAATACCTTAATATAATTGCTAACATTTTATATGTTTTGCTATACTCACAAAATTTGCTTCTGTAAATATCATGCATGCTCTGATACTTTCCACTTGCACAAGAACATTAGCATTAGTACAATCTAGATTCACCGATGGCACAAAATATGATGCTGCCCACAACATGTTTCTTGATCAGTGTCTTATGTGCCAGCAGAAGCTAGGGTACACACCCTTAAATCAAGTAAAGTCTTTACTGAATAATTTTTTTTGTGTTAGAACAGAGGCAAAACAAGTTGTAGTTTTGGATGTTTTTTCTTCATAAGAAGAGAAAAAAAAGTTAATGCAGGCAAAGCCACTGGACTAAAACAGCCTTTAATTTATTGTTTTCAGGCCAAATTCAAGATTCAAGACTATTGATTTCATTGGAATTTAGCCTGTTATATTTATGAAGTTAAAAGGTATAATTGCTTTTGTGAAAAACAATTTAAAGGAAAATATTTATTTTAATGGACTATTTTGGAGCCTTGCCTTTGTCATTTGGGAATAACTGAAATACTAACCATATGTGGTTCTGTTTAAAAGCCACAGGCTACAACTACAGTTATGTTAACACAATGTGTTACTTAGCCTCTGAATCGCATGTGTAAGAAAGTCATAGACTTTGATCCTGACTTAATTATGGTAGGTGGCTGTTATCTTCCCAATCCCCTGTCCATTTAGCCTCCAGCCCTACAGAGCTAGTTACCGTGTAAAACATTTTCTGTGAAGAAAACTTAACTGATGGTAGGCTTGGGGTTTTTCATTACTTTTCACAACCTCTCAGGCACAGTCGGTAGACCAGCAGTGTTGCATGGATCAAAACATGAAAATCAAAACTACAGAGAAAATCCAAACCAGGATGCTGGGAGGTATTATGAGAATCACTTCTTTCATTATCCATATTTCACCTAAACTTTAACAAAGGGACTCAAACTGCCACATGGATTTCGCACATGCTCATTGCAAAGAACTGCTTCAGGATAATTTGATATCGAAGTACCATATAACAAAGATTTGAATTCTGTCAGTCTTGTCTAATTTCTAATGTCAAATTGAAAATACAACATGCATATGAAAACAGTAGGCATCAGAACTGATTAACTTAAAATCAATCCAGCAAACCATAATTAACTATTCCAAACCATAATTATCTTTTCATGAAAAATCGACTTATGGAAAGGCAAAAGATCCTACCTGAAGTCTACTCAGAGTGCCATTAGTGGTGTTCGTTCCTAGCTTCAAATCTGTGGGCATTCTATGCTTAAAAGTAAGAACAGGTATACTAAAATAGATGAGCATTTTGATTATCTCTTTTATACAAACATTTACTTTCTTCAATAGCCTACTTGAAATTCATCTTATCTGATTACTCACCTAGGAGTAATCAAAACTGTAGGGAGAATTGCTGATCCTTGGATACATTTTTCCACAAGAGCATGTTAAAGATTGTTTCTGCAGCCAGAAATTTTCTGAATATTCTACAAACATTTTTGAGGTTCCATGTTGTCCATTCAGGTTTTATCGATCTCCATAAATACTGTTTTTGGAGAAGGGGATTAGGATTTGTTGGGGGGGAAATTACTTTTTTTTTCCAAGTTGACTTGAACCAAATAATGTTTAACAAATTTACCTAAGTCAACATTTTCTTGATGCGCATTATTTCCATGACAGTTTGAAATTTTTTTGTTTCAGTTACTGATAATATCCGCTCTTGGGAGCGTGAAGAGAAACAAATAAAATGCTTGCTAAGGGAGAGAGGGAGTATTAGAGGGAATGTCATATGTTCCCTGTTACCTCTTAGTAAAGGGTCTATGTTCCATATTTTCCATCTTAATAAAAAATAAAAATCTCCTACATATATTCCTGTTAATTTTCAAAATCTGAAACATAATTATGTACTTTTAAAAACAAAATGAGCAAGTGTGTAGTTCAGTTTTCTGGTCAGTAAAAAGAAGATGACCTTAGAGGTCCTTGGGGGTAGTTGAAATTCTGATGGAGCCTGTAATCTCCATGTAAGTGAAGAAACATCTTTGGCTACTCAGGCAACAGTCTAATAAGAAAGAAATTATGAGCAAATTCATTTTCAATGAAGTCATTTCAAGTCATAAACTAAATACTTTCAAAATTTTCCAATAAAAGTTTTCCTGGAGAAAGACCTTCAAAAACTTACTGAGAAGACTACATACAATATTTGATCATGGACTTTAATATCTAGTGTAGAAGCCTTTAGCTTGTACCGTAACACTGTAAAGCTTGGTTCTGTCACAGTTTTGTATGAATATGTAACTGTTTTAGAAATAAAAGCTGAAGTACTTATTAAAAAATGAATTTTGGTTAGCAATGTATACAAGAACTATAGTGGTTAGTAGCATTTAAAATCCATATTATTAACAAAAAATGTTGATCTATTTCTTTTCTTAGTCAGCATGCAGCTTTCAGTGTAGAACAGATGCCCCTGGAAGCAACTTTCTTGGTCTCCTTTTTATTCTTTTCACTGTGTTTGGTAGTCATCCTTTGGCAGTCATTTTTTAACTAATATTAAATCTCTTGCATTTTTTTTGTCATCACTCTGTAGTGATTTCTCCAACTTTTTTTTTTTTTTCCTCATGACAAAACCAACTTTACTAATCGTTGTTACAAAATAGTTGCATCTGTTGACTATGTTTAGGAAATCATATGTCAGTAAAAGATGTATATGGAAACCTGATGTTTTGAAACTTTCTGCAATTCAACTGAGAGGTGTTTCCTTAATTCAGGATTTCTTCATGTCTTGATCTGAGACACTATTGGGTTATGGGAATTTTACATATTCCAGAAATTGTTGCAGTACTGTAGACTGTGCTGTATTACCATATAGATTTCCTTCAGTGGTTACTGGTGTGCTAGTAAAAGTTGGCAGGTAATATACTTTTCTGAATACTATATCTTTAAATTTTGTTTCTGTTAACTCCGTGTGTGCCCAGGTAAAGTAATTGTATTACTTCAGGTATTCAAAAGCTTCCATTCATGTGTTGATCTTGCTAAGTCCATTACTGTTACAAGAAGAGCTAGGGTAATCCTTATTTTGTTGTGTACTGGCTGCAGTGATGCCATTATTAAAAAACCAACAAAATAAAAATGCAGCACATAGTATATCTCTGTACTTAACTCATTCAGGACGAGGATAAAAGATTTGGGTCCAACATTTAATGACACAGTATTTTCTAGAGATTTTCATCAAAATCAGATGTGCTGCACCTCCATGTTATTGTTACAGCAATGGTGAATTTTGGCTGACACTTAGCCGTCATATTTAAGATCAGAAAAAAATCATGTGCTTCAAAAGCAATGGTGAATTCTTTTGAAAACTTGGGAAAATATTTTTGTAGCTGCATACCAGATACTTGGTAAATTATCACAAAAAAGTAAGATCTTTTTATCTTTGTATTCTTGTAATTTGTAAAAATTTATCAAGTTTAACATATTTCTTGAGACAGCAACTGTATCTAACTATTGGATATATGCCTTTATTTAATCCAGTAAATCTCACAAGACATTTTACCTTATAATATAAAATTCTGGTACTTATCAGTCAACTTTTTCAATTATTTTATTTCAAAAATAAACATAAATGTTTAGAAACAGCTGTTGCAAGAGAAGAATACTTAATTTTCCCTTTATTGTTATAAAAATATGGTATTAGCAGATTACTACCATGCAGTTATTCCCAGCTATAGAGTTAAATGAAAATGCTATAATCTGGTCTAAATTTCAGTGACAGCCACGGGGGCGGGGAGAGGGAGGTTGTTTTGGAGAAGAGTCAGGCTAATGTAAGCATTTATGAATTTAGTGTATTAATTCATTGGTGTAAATAAAATATAACAGATAAGATCAATTGCAGGTTGAACTGAGTATGCAAAACGGTGAGATAATTTTTTGACAATATATAATACATGTAACGTTTGTCTATAGTGACTACAGTGTCTGCTCAGAGAGAGGAGGCTATTACTAGTCTTCTGCTCAGTTGTGGTGCATCAAATTTCCATTTACACAATCAAATCCTTGGAATGCATTACCTGGCAAGTTAGCTTATTTTCTGCACTTCTCTGAAAATGCAGCATTTTTGCTGTTCAATTTACGTGCCCTCATTCAGGTGGATCCAGTGGTTCTGCTGCAAGTGCCATGCTATGTGTTTGGCATCCTTCCAGCCTGACCTAGTCTGTTGATGTACTATGTGCTCTCAGGAATAGCTTGGACTGCATGTCACTACCCTTCTTGTACACCGCTGCATCATCGCATTCATGTGTCTCACTCCACAAATGGGCATCAGTATACTACATGGTATCATTGTACTGTGCTTGTGCGTCCATCTTTCTCACTGTGTATTAATATAGAAAGCCTAGATCTGTATTATTTATTATTTTATTGTCTGTGGAGTGGAGGAGGTTCAAAGAAGGAGAAGGATGGTAGATAAGAGTATTTGAAATTTTTATTAAATTGTTGACTAAGATCACCTAGCAGGATGTCTCACAGTACTGACTCAAAAGCTATGCTCTTAAATCTCCTTACAAAACAGCAAAAAACAAGATCCAAAATTTAAGCAGCATAGGGAGCTTGGAAAAAATGTGGCCATGGGATACTAGCATGGTTCTGAAAGAGAAGGCAATGGGGACTGTGGGACTCATGTCAGCTCTGATAGTGAAGGTCTTCCTGAAAGCCTAAGGATTTCTCTGGTACTTAGAAATGCAGGTAAGATAAAAGGACTGAGAAGATGGTGAAATGTGTCAGGATATCTGCTCATATTTCTTGTTAGGAGAAGACACAGATTAGAAATATTTATCTTCGGAGTCATCACATTTCTGTTCATTGTACATGGCTGACAGTTCATGCTGATAGTGTGTTTCATTCAGTATACACACTAAATAATGCCATGCTGTCCAGACATTAGCTATTGATCTTCAGAATTCTGTCCTACTCTCATTTGGTAATTTGCTGCAGCATTCTCGGGAATTAGAGTCTTGATGTTTTTAGGATGCCAAAGCCATTGCTAATGCTTAAACTTCTCACTTTTTATTTTCACTACCCACTCTTTTTTTTTTTTTGAGCCATTGCAATCTGGCTCATCCTTCCGAAAGCTCCAAATATTAATTGTGTGGAAGGAATTTCAAACAGCATGGGTGTAGTTGGGATTAATACTTCACTAATATTTCACTGTACCCCAGGTTTTCTTTTATGAATCTTTTCATTGACATATGCTTCTGTGCTTCCATAGCAGAACTCCCCTTTCTGCATTTTTTCCCTATAATTTCAAGAAGGTAAGAACAAAGCAGAAAGGGTGTTTGGAGTAAAACCCTCAGGGAGGAAGATCAGATAGCCTAGGAGAAGATCTGTCGGGGTTTTAAAATTGATTAACTGGCAACCCAAAAGCTGGCAAAGAAGGATTTCTCTGTGGTTAGTTAGCTGGATGTTGCTACTAGCAATGATTTAGAAGGCTATGTAACATAAGAGGGTCATACCAAGATTTTGTACAATTTTTATCAAACAAACAGTTTTGCTGGAAGACAGTGCTACAGCAAAGTTCCCTACTACACTTCTGCTTCTTTGATCCACGCAGCAAGCTCAAGGATTTCTACTTTCCTCTAGTAGTGTTTGCCCTGCAGAACTGTTTTTACAGAGAACAGGAATTTGTTTCAAGAACATCCAAACATGGCTCTTCAACAAGATGACAAACCAGTATGTTTTGGGAGCTTACTTTTTCACTTCTGTAACCAAAGTCAGAGGAGTTACTTCATGGAATTCTAACCTTCAGGTTTCCTGGAGTCATTTGAAAATCCCAGAGAAAAGTATCAATACAACAAGTTCTAAGACTGAAAGATTCAGGGGATAGTTTTAAAATTGCCAGTTCAAAATTGTTTTAATGTTTCTTCCATTGTCTTTATTTATCTCTTACAAAAAATGCTTCACACTTGTTTTCACTGGTATTCTTAGGAAAACAAACACTTTATTAACGTTAAAGGAACAAATTTTTAATAAAAGTTTCATAAGAAACAGTTCCCACATCTCGCATGCACTTATCTTATTGAACCACAAAAACTGTAAGATTCAAATAAATTCTGTATCCATATTAAAGAAGCTGCTGGGAAGTACAATCTGAACACTTAAAATACTTCATATCAAGTTAAAAATACTATATTTTTCTAAGTTTTCTTTTCCATAGTTTAAATATTTGTATTAGAATGTATATATTTCATTGACGAATGTTATCTTGGAGGGAGAACTTTACTAATTCAAGCAGCTCTTGAAATTTGTGAATCTCTTGGGCTTTCCAGGCTTTGCAACAACATTCTTCCTTGATCACACAGATTTGATGTCTTAATCAAGATGGACATTGCTCTACAACATGTTGCCTAATCATGCACAACATATGTCCTTCAGTTTCCTGAATTCCCTTTAGGTATTCTTTTCTATGAACCATTTATCCTTTAAAAGACTTTATCAGCCAGGGTTATAAAGCCTGAAATTTGCTGTGAGTTTTTTCTCCAGAAAAATAGGCTATTTTTGATAATGGCTTTAGTAGCATGATTTTTTCATGATGTGGAATGGGCCTGTTCTGATGTTACAAGATTGGTTTTTGGATTAAGCAACTTGTACAACAGCTTGTATTAAAGTTGTTAAAACTGCAACTACTCTTTGAACCATAACAGAAAATTTGCATTTCAGTCTATTAAGGAACTGAGAGGTCTGGCAGCAGGGTTGGCAACAAGGGATTTTAGGTTCCATCAAATTCACCAGCGCAACTAATATAATGCGTCATTTGTGCCTAAGCATGGAAAAGCCGTTGCTGGCTGAATTCAAGGTTCACAACCTTATAATAAGCAGAATTACCTCAAAAAAACCACAAAACCCCCCTTTGTCATCCTTGAAATTCTGCAGCTATTGCAGGTCATCCCAGAAATATCCTCTTCCAGCAGCTGACACTTGTTTCATGAATCCAGAAGTGGAGCTGCACCAATGAAGCTGATCCAAGAAAACTTCTTCCAGAAGCAGCTGGTCATTGTCGTTGTTCTTGTCCTTTGGCGCAGCTGTACACAGACTAACTGGTGCCTCTGCCAAAACTGTAGCAAAGCTTCTCAGTACTGTCAAGGTTGGCGTAGAAAAACTGAAGCTTTCCGGCAACAAGTTGTCAAATATGTATTGAAAAGAGACTGCCCTTTTGGCAGTTTGTGAAAAATGGGTCTCGCAGCGGCAGTGTTACATCCACACTAACATGTATTTCACTTCCCAAGGGCACCTGCCAGAACCCTGTGGATGCATTTGGTATGTATATCTATTTAACAAAAAAAAAAAAAAAAAAAAAAAAATTGGCATCGGCTTTCTCTCCAACAATTTCTGTCTGTGCTGGTTGAGCATAGTGTTTTCCCTTTATATGCTTATTTAGTTCTTCTGGGCTTCTTTCAGTTCTGCTACTCTACTGACAGTTTCCGTCTCTTGGATGAGATCCTTAAACTCTCTAATTGTTTTGTTCTTTTGCCCCTGCTATGAGTATATCTCTTGGTGAGACTAATGTTTTTAACATTTTTGACTTAGTACAAGATATTCTTCCCCCTCCTACCTCCCGTCAGTCTTAACGCATTGTTTCCAATTATTTACTGTTTACCTCACGTATTTCTTTGAGAAACTTAATATTGCTACTGTAAATCTGTTCACTTCTGCCTTGTCATAATGCTTTATTTCTGACATGGAGGTACTTCATAATATTTTCCATTTCCTCTCATGTTGAGTGCCTGTTTAATTCAACTGCAATATTATCTATTTTACCAATTCCTTGGAGCTGTCTATACTCTACAGAGTTTGCTGATATCTGCAAACAGCAGCAAAACAAGGTAATGCATTTTGCACTTTTTTCTGAATTTTAGGGCACATGTTTTGACATGTGTAACACAGCACATGGTTCCAGGTGGTGTTCATATGTAGCTTATGTTTTGCGTGGAGTTACCCTGTCCTTTGTGCAGAATTTTGTGTTTGTCTTTGGTGAAGTTCAGGAGGTTCTTGTCAGTCTGTTTCTGACAGGCTGTGATGCTAGTTAGTAGCTGTCCTGCCCTCCAGCGTTTTCACCACTCACTCAAATTTGGCATCATCCAGAAATTTGATGAAGATGCGTTTCATGCCACATTACGGGTTGTTAATGAAAACATTAGGTGGCGTTTGCCACAGTATCAACCCCTGAAAACATGACTCATAACCACCTGCCTGTTAAACTTGGAACCGTTGACCGCTGTGTTTTGAGTCTGATGGTGCAAACAGTTTTCCACTCTTTCATTTAGACCATGTCTCCTCAGCTTGCCTACAAGGATACCAAAGGACCCTGTGTCAAAAGCCCTGTTAAAGCCAAGGTAAATGAGACATGTTGCGCTTTCCTCAGCTACAGAGTTTGTAATTTCATTGTAGAGATTGATCCATTCGCCCTTAGTCAACCTGTACTTCCTGTTCTCAATCACTGTCTTGCTCTTCATGTTTCTGGAAATGCCTTCTGTGAGGACTTGCTCCCTACAGTCCAGCCTATAGATTCCCCCGTACCTGTTCCTTGCCTTCTTTGAGGTGGTGCCCAAGGTTTTATTTCTGTTTCCCCAGAAAATCACTTATAGTTGACAAGGTACCTATAAGAGACTAAGTCTCCCAAGGCGAAAACTTTGGGGTTTAGAAGTTCTCTTTTCTAAGGTGGTGTCAGTGAGGGTTTTTAGCATAAATAAAAAATTATTTTGCCATCACATGATATTCAATGGAAAATTTTCCGTGAGCCCTACTTCCAAGTTACATTTCATCAGCCATTGTTTGTTCAATTTCTCCATAGTCAACTAGACCCAGAATCTTTTGGTAATTGATTTGAGCTGTTTTGACTCTTTGCGTTTCAGAAGATAGATGTAAAATTCCACTTCTATCCAAACAATATTTTTCTAAAGTGAAAAACTGATTTTTTTCAGTGAATCACTTTATATACCCATAGCAATCTGATATGTTGTAAAGACTGTATAGAATGTGCACTGATGATGGGATGCATTTTTATTAAAACTATATGAAATTAGAAAATCACATGAAACAGAGAAGAACAGTAAAATTAAATTAAGCAGGTGAATGTATTCTTACATGATTGAAAGTGTGACTGCTTATAATTTAGGAGAAGAGATGCTGCTGTGCACCAAATGAATGCTAGAATGCATAAGACTATGTGCTGTGTATGTGTGAACTGATTCGATAGATAACTGGACTGTACTGGAATATTGCATCTATTTTAATAGTTATTCTAATATTTTAAGCATTTTTTCTTTGTTCCTTAACTCAATTAACCAGGAGGTCTGTAAAGTGGTTTTATAAAGTATGCTGTATTTATGTTTTGCAGTCACTGCGTAAGTGCTTTGGTCTACCAGGGCTTTAGAAGTACACTGCAGTCTGTAGATATATTAGGAATTAATTGCCCCTTTCCAACTGAGTAGTTAATGGATATTGATCACTGTTTAGTTGTGAATTGCAATGTATTCTATCATTTGAATGTTGTTTGTCAAATACTTTTTACAAATTACTGTGCAAGACCTTGTATCACAGCTGGTGTAGTTTAAGGTTTGGACAGAGTCACTGTGAATGAAGCCCTGCTGTGAAATAAAAGTCAAAAGGCATCTTGGCATCCCAACCATTTCCTTGGGAGAAGATTACAGCCTGAGTATGTTGAACTTTATTGCCATGGGCCTCATGACAGTATTCAGAAACATGCATGGCATTTCTGTTAAAGAAACTCAGATGTGCTTAGACACAAGGGATGGCATTCTTGTGTTTATCAGTGTCTTGCAAAAAAAGTTAAATGTTTTTACGCTTTTGGGGTACAGTGAAAATTCAGTGAAGAACGTGTAATTTATGCACATAAAAATTGAGGTTCCTGATTTCCTAAATATAATTTGTTACAAGAAGAAGGAAATGAGTAATCCCAACCCTAGACAGAAACGTATTTATTGAGAAAGAAGGGAGGGGAGGGACTTGACAGCTCTTCTTTGAGTAAAATGTTGTTTCTTGTTTTGGCTTGCTGTGAGATCAGAAGTACAGTGGGCT
Organism: Burhinus oedicnemus; assembly: GCA_008921705.1. NCBI lineage: Eukaryota > Metazoa > Chordata > Aves > Charadriiformes > Burhinidae > Burhinus > Burhinus oedicnemus. The sequence continues at coordinate 1,480,741 of VFFE01007088.1, forward strand.
GCATAGAGAAAATGCACAGCATTTGTTAACTTGTGAACATGCAGAGTAAAGCAAAAGGAAACTTAAAAATCAATGAACATTATGTGTTTGTGTAATTCCATCTGAATTGCATCAGTTGAATTCTGTCCCTTATACCACTATGTTTCAAGGACAGACAAACCTATGAGAATTTAGGGCCAGGTAAAGACAAATATGAAGCTCTTCAGGCAGTAAAATCCTTCTAAAATGGAATTGGATTTCCTGCTACCTGGAATGGCAGACCTACAGTATCTTGCATCCTGTTGCTGACATGATAGGTTCCTTAATGAAATGGTCATCATGAAGTCTTCTAGTCAGGCAGAAAGACCACAAAGTCAAAACAGATTGGTGAGGATTCTTCTGGGTTGGGTGCAGTTCCTTTGTCTTCTGTGTTTGCACTCATATGAATGTAATGACCATAGAGGATGAAGAAGGTTATTACATCTGGCATAATTCAGAGCACAGGTGAAGTTTGTCTAGTACAGACATTGTGTTGAATTACTGCTGTCGGATAGTAACCAGGTAGCAATCTGAGAAGTTGCTCCTCAGAAGCCCAAAGTGTGATTCTGGTCAATGTTAAACCTCTAAACCCTAGAAAATAAAAGTATACATTTTTTGGTTTTATTTACTGAGAATCACTGCAACAGTCTTTAAGTAAAACAAAGTTAAATTAAAAGCTTGTATTAATGAGTAACATGTAAAATGTGCTAGGGTAATTTATGAAGGAAGAGGGATTTTGTGAGTTAATTTTGAAAGACTGTATATATCCTTATCAAAATGAGAAGTTTTAAAAGTAATGACAGTTACATAAGGCAGTATCTTCCAAGTTTTGAGTGTGTTCTTGTAGTTCTGCTGACAGATAAGTCCACAGGTAGTCAGCTATATGGGCCTCCTAGGTATGTCTGTCTTCCATCCTGTTTCTCAAGTCCCAGAAGAGTTGCCTTTAACAAAATTGTAGCTGTCTCAATAAGGTTTGATTTCACCTTTGGTGAGAAGAAAAAAAAGAAAACTTTGATCCCATTATAAAGCAGAGCAGCAGCTAGCAATGATGTTAACTTCACTAGGCAAAATTGTATATGAATGTTAGAAAGAAACAGTACATGAATTTTCACTGAAAAAAAGATTTTGCTTATGATTTCAATAAGAAGATTCCAAACTTTCTTTTGAAGTTATTTATATGCTGTTAGTAATAACTAATGTAAGTAGTGTCATACTGGCATTTATTCCAGCAAAATACATCATTTTGACTATTGCTCCAGATGATGGTTTATCTGTGGAGTTGAAACTTGTAGTTTAAATACATTTAAAAGTTACATGGAAATTCCAAATAGGACTACGTTTTTTTCACCTTTCTTCAAGGCAGCATATGATTGTATTAGATATAATCAGTACATTGTGAAATTGTTGGTTTATTTACTTGGGTTTTTAACTCTGCTGAGAGTGAATATAAAGGACACTGGTCGTAAGATTGATTAAAACCTGCCATTTTTAATAATTCAGTTGCGTTAATATTGTATTTATATATGGATGCATAAACTTTATTCAGCTTATCTAATGAAAGTGAATGACTTTTCTAAAATCAGCTCATTAGAATTCAATTCTAGTTTTGAAGTTCATTGCAGTTCTACATGGTGAATCCTTATTCTTTTTAACAAACAAAGCATTTTGTCTAAACTGGACTGCTGAATTCTCTTACTACTTCAGACAAAAAAAATAGTCTTATGCATTGTTTGACAGTTTATATTTCTAAAATACAAAGTACATCAACAATAAAAATTATGTGATTCAGTAAAATTCTGCCCCCGTAACATATCTGTAACAATAAGGGTTAAATTCTGGCACCACTGAAATAATCTGTTGGAATTTGGAACCAATATTTCACCTGTAATTTGTACCCAATGTACTGCACATAGTTTATGGTTACCTTATACATGCTGACTTAACAATTCTTGTCTTAGTGTTTTAAAAACACACATGGCTCTAAAGTTTCTGACATTTTTTTCTTGATTCATTATGAGCTTAGTCTTGTATGGTGATGAATGCTCATGGTCAGATTGTGGAGGGCATCTCAGCTTAATGATGACATACAATACCTTGTTTACCAAACAGAAGTTCAGGTCAGTACTTGTTTTGAAGTCAAGAATGAGAAGAGTTGCCTCTCTTCTCCAGTACCAGAAGCCTAAGCCACCTTCCAGATTCCAAAAGCCATCGGTACCTCACCAGAAGCTAGCAGCCCCATGCGTCCCTCCAGGTGGTTAAAATCTTTAACTTCCTAGCTGTCAGTTCTGCAATGTAATGATAATATCTACCCACCAAACTTCTGCTGCATATTTAAACCGAGCGGAACATAAAAGTAAATCACATGTATTACCAAAGTAAGTAATATAAGAAAAAACATTCTCATTTTATTATTCACTTGTCAATTCAGTATAGCAAAACTATTTTAAAAGTACATGAATTCCTGTAACACTTCCAATCTCCTAGAGTCCGGCAACTATCTGAATATATGATCAGCATGGCCAGAATAATGTGCCAGGTCTTCAGTCAATTAGGCATGGATTCAAAGCAGTACTCTGCACATGGCATGGTGGAAGTCTGTATTTCATTGTCATAGGACATTGTCTTTAGGAAATTAATTTGCTGAGAATAATTTGTGTTCCTCAGATGTGTTTCAGCTTAATTTTGTGCAAATTAGGGGGAACGGCTTTAGTTATTTTATGGTACTTGATTTGTTTACTTTTGTAGCAGTAGTAAGAGATATTTTTCACAATTGATAAAGACATAATTATATATAAGGCATCTGGGTTGCTTTGTTTCAGGAGTCTAAATTAATTGCATACTATATGACATTTCCAGAACTTTGGTTTGCCTGTAAAATTGAGAAGCAACATCTCTGTTAACTATGGCATTCTGTCTCACAGCTACAAAGCAGATAAACAGTTAATTAATTTCACTATTCTTAGAACAGCAGTGTTATACTTTATTCCTAACTGAGATCATTTTACATTTCTTGTCATGTGCTGGAGAAGAAAAAATATATAGAGATAACACTTCCATACTACAAGTCCAGGGGGTACTGCTGACATAGAATATGTGGAGAATTTCATACTTGCAAGAGGGAATGGAAAAATAATCTACTGTGTTGTTTATGTGGTGATGATATATATCTTTGAGACATATGTTAGCTCTTGGAATATTGAATGCTCTCTAGGTGAAGATACATTGCTCAGTTTTTATAAAGATATTTTTATGTATATTTTGGGTAAAAGCCAAAACTCTTACAAATAATTTGAGCTGAGGGATTAAGTAGATAACTTGAAACAATGAGGATGGATCATTTTGTACCCGGTGGTAAATAAGCACGTGCAGAAATAAGATATGTATTTCTTTGAAAATCGTTGAGCATTCCTAAAGGTTGTAGTCTCATTTCAAATGGGAAGTTTTCTGATTAAGTGAAAAAATATTTATAATATCTTTATGTTAAACTACAAATACATGTGCTAAATTCCAAATGGGGGTTAAGGATGTGGCTAACAGTAGGAAATAAAGCAGAAATTGAAAATGAAAAGCAGCTGAGGCTATGTCCTTTAGTCTTACTGCTCTGACATCTTACAAACTAATTCGGGTTTTTTATGTACATGTCACAGTACTGAAAGGCATCATTAAAACATATACTGAGTTTCCCAGTGTCCACTTTTCTTACTGTTTTCCCCTACCAGATTGGAATGTGTTATGAAGTGTGAGCACTTGCACACCTTTTGTTTTCCATTGGTCTATTGTTTTAAACCTGCAGTCCACAATCACTTGGCAGCCATTTAAGAAAGAAGAGTGAGATGAATACAAATAACATCCTAATGATCCTTAACATGATTGTTCCTGTAATGCAGATTTTCTGCTATCACGGTTGGCTGGTGCCAAATTTTTGCTAGTTGCTGAGTTTTAGGGAACTCTGATATGAGATGAAGGCATAAATGAAAAGTCTGGCAGAGGAACACTTGAGATACTTCAATTTTGGAACTTGGTCAGACGTTATAGATAGTTAATAGGAGCGTGGTTAGAGTTGGAGAAATGAATGTTAAAAATATTGAAATGAATTGCTCAAATGGAAATGTTGTTTTCCATTCATCATCCTGGGGCACAATGGTGATACATTTGTCTAGTAGAACTATGTGAGTTACTTTGTTCTTCTGTGTTGGCAAAAGGAGCTAATGAAAAAGATTTAGTCACTTAAAAAATAAAAAAGTATCTTTTTTGACTCATGTTGAATATTTTTTAGTTCTATGTTTTTTTAAAAATTCAAGTAGTTTGTTTTTTAAATATTAAGTTACATTCCAATTCTGGTTTCTTTTAAAAGACTTCCGTAATAAAATCACTATTTTCATCAGTGCAATTACTGGTTGATTTACTTTGGCATACCCTTTTCAGCCTAGAGAGACACGAATGACCCACTTGACTGTTGAATGAGGCATTCTGAGACTGTGAAGAAAATGGGGTTTCATCTTCTTTTAAAGTTAACTTTGTGCCAAACTTTTGTAGAGGTTGTCGAGGTGATTACTTAATATTAAATAAATGTCAGTTTCTTTGTGTAAACTTTTTGAAAGTACATTCTTTGGTCATCACATCACTTCTGTTTTAGTCAAATTTGCTGTTAACTTAAATGTAAGCAAGCTACCTTTTTATTGTTTCCTAAACAAGGGATACTTTCCTTTTTGTAGGTAAACTATGTTGGTGAAATTACATTTGAGATATGGGAATGAGAAAGCTGCTAATAAATTCCTTAAGTGGGAAGAATCATAACAATACCTATTTAGCAGAAATTGAGAGAAGATATGTATATATACACACACATGCACACACATAAATATATGTTATTCTTACATGATATCAAGTGATTAAAAGTTACATTGTGTATAGGAAGAATATCAGAGGGACACCATAAGGCAGAAATGAAATTATAATGACATTGAAAATGGTTTTGCTTATTTTCTTCGTATGTTTTTCTTGAAGGATTGTTCATCTTCAGAAGAATATAGCATTGCTGCAGCATTGCTACCCCTGACGACTGCTTTTTATAGGGTAAGTTTTTATGGAAAACCACTCCTATTTTGTATTTTTTTACATTATGTACCTTGTTAAAAATGAAGAAAGTGATGACAGGAGATACATGGTGGGTAGGAAGGTTCATTCTAAAGTTGATTGATGTCCATAGGCTCTTATGGACATTGCTCCAGAATTATACTTACTGATGTTGGGTAATGATGATTATGATAAATTTACCCAGAACTAATTGCAGGTTTATATGATGGGTTAGAGAATTATAATTGAATTATGACTAGTCACTAAAGTAATTGAAAAGAATAATTTCTGATGTTATCGTGTAAAAAATGTTTGTTGGAATACTTTATTGTTTAATTTGGCATGTTAAGTATTGGCCAAAAAGTACACGTTAAGCTTTCAGTCTGTGTATTGAACAATGTTGGAGAATATTATGAATGGCTTGTTTTAATTGTATATTTGTTTTAAATTTCTTGTGTTGGTTTTCTTTCTTTTCTTTTTTGCATGGTGTTTGAAAGTGATAAAATATGATATGATAGTAAATATGAAAATGTAAATAATGCAAATTCTGCAAGCAATTATTTCAAAAGCAGAATTTCTGGTATGTGACTGTAGTTATTTCAGTGTCCCCATACAGTAGCGTTTTCACCAGTTCTCATTAGCTCAAGTGCCACTTTTTAGAATATGCGTACATATCTGAGGGGATGAGAAGGTTAGAATGTGGACTTGCTTACAATATTAAATAATCTTTGTTTAATGTGAATATTGTTATACAACCCGGTTTGGGAAATAAGTGTTTAATCATTGGTAATTGGTATGTCATGATACTGCAAAATAGTAGTTACTGTGATGGTCTAGCTAGACATTAATAACATGTGATAGAAATCTAAAAAAATACAACCTTCCATCCTTCACATGATGTATGAGGCATTTATGAGTAGCCATAAATAAAATGCAAAGAGATTCCTATTTTAGCTGAATAGAAACTAAGGTTTCTGCAACAGTAAGTTGAGAAATCATAAATCATAGAATGGTTTAGGTTAGAAGGGACCTGAAAGATCATCTAGTTCCAACCTTGCCATGGGCAAGGACACCTCCCACTAGACCTCGTTGTTCAAAAGCCCCATCCAACCTGGCCTTGAATACTTCCAGGGATGGGGCCTCCACAGCTTCCCTGAGCAACCTGTTCCAGTGCCTCACCACCCTCACAGTAAAAAATTTCTTCCTGATATCTGATCTAAATCTCCCCTCTTCCAGTTTGAAGCCCCTTGTCCTGTCACTACATGCCCTTGTAAAAAGTCCATCTCAGCTTCCTTGTAGGCTCCTTTCAGATACTGGAAGGCTGCTATAAGGTCTCCCTGAGCCTTCTGTTCTTCAGGCTGAACAACCCCAGCGCTCTCAGCCTGTCCTCACAGCAGAGGTGCTCTAACCCTCTGATCATCATTTTTGTGGCCTCCTCTGGACCCGCTCCAACAGGTCCATGTCCTTCTTATGCTGGGGGCTCCAGAGCTGGACACAGTACACCAGGTGGGGTCTCATGAGAGCAGAGTAGAGGGCGAGAATCACTTCCCTTGACCTGCTAGCCATGCTTCTTTTGATGCAGCCCAGGATGCGGTTGGCCTTCTGGGCTGAGAGTTGAGCTTCTCATCCACTGACACCCCCAAGTCCCTCTCCTCAGGGCTGCTCTCAATCCATTCTCTGCCCAGCCTGTATTTGTGCTTGGGAGTGCCCCGACCCATGTGCAGGACCTTGCACTTGGCCTTATTGAAATTCATGAGGTTGACATGCGCCCACCTCTCGAGCCTGTCTAGATCCCTCTGGATGGCATCCCTTCCCTCCAGCGTGTCAACCGCTCCACACAGCTTGGTGTCATCGGCAAACTTGCTGAGGGTGCACTAAGTCCCTACATCCATGTCACCAACAAAGATGTTAAACAGTACTGGTCCCAGTACCGACCCCTGAGGAATACCACTTGTCACTGGTCTGCACTTGGACGTTGACCCACTGACTGCAACTCTTCGAGTGTGGCCATCCAGCCAATTCCTTATCCACCGAGTGGTCCGTCCATCAAATCCATGTCTCTCCAATTTAGAGACCAGGATATCATGCAGGACAGTGTCAAATGCCTTGCACAAGTCCAGGTAGATGACATTTGCTGCTCTCCCCTTATTCACCAAGGCTGTAACCTTGTTGTAGAAGGCCACCAAGTTTGTCAGGCACAATTTGCCCTTAGTGAAGCCATGTTGGCTGCTACCAATCACCTGCTTATTTTCCATGTGCCTTAGCAGAGTTTCCAGGAGGATCTGCTCCATGATCTTGCCGGGCACAGAGGTGAGACTGATCAGCCTGTAGTTCCCCGGGTCATCTTTTTTAACCTTTTTGAAAATGGGGGTCTTGTTTCCCCTTTTCCAGTCAGCGGGAACTTCGCCAGACCGCCACAACTTCTCAAATATGATGGATAGTGGCTGGACAACTTCATCCGCCAGTTCTCTCAGGACCCGTGGATGAATCTCATCAGGTCCCATGGACTTGTGCACCTTCACGTTCCTCAGCTGGTCTCGGTCCTGGTCTTCTCGTACAGTGGGTGGTACCTCATTCTCCCAGTCCCTGCCTTTAACTTCTGCAACTTGGGCAGTGCGGTCAGAGCCTTTACCAGTGAAGACTGAGGCAAAAAAGTCATTGAGTACCTCAACCTTCTCTGTGTCCCGAGTGATGAGGTCTCCCGTTTCTTTCCTGAGTGGGCCCACATCTTCCCTAGTCTTCCTTTTGTCACTGATATACATGTAGAAGGCTTTCTTCTTGTCCCTGACTCCCCTGGCCAGATGTAACTCCATCTGGGCTTTAGCTTACCTAACCTGATCCCTGGCTGTCCAGACAATTTCTCTGTACTCCTCCCAGGCTACCTGTCCTTGCTTCCCCCCTCTGTAGGCTTCCTTTTTCTGTTTGAGATTGTCCAGGAGCTCCTTGTTCATCCATGCAGGCCTCCTGGCGTTTTTGCCTGACTTCCTCTTTGTTGGGATGCATCGTTCCTGAGCTTGGTGGAGGTGGTCCTTGAATATTAGCCAGCTTTCTTGGGCCCCTCTTCCTTCCAGGGCTTTATCCCACTGTATTCCATCAAGCAGGTCCCTGAAGAGGCCGAAGTCCACTCTCCTGAAGTCCAGGGTAACAAGCTCACTGCACGCCCTCCTTGCCGCCCTAAGGTTCTCAAACTCCACCATCTCATGATCACTGCAGCCAAGGCTGCTCCCAAGGCTTTATAATCTTTCTTGATAGTCTTCAGGCTGCTCCCCGCTGCATCAGTGGTGCCCACATGGAACAGCAGCAGTGGATAACAGTCTGAGGACTGCACAGGGCTTCGCAGTCTCTCAGTTACATTCCTGATACAAGCCCCGGGCAAGCAGCACACCTCCCTAGAGAGTACATCAGGCTGGCAAATGGGTGCCTCCGTACCTCTCAGAAGAGAGTTGCCTACAGCTATCACCCGTCCAAATCAAACAGTGCTTTTTAATTTTAACTATGCATTCTAATTGAACAACTTCTGGTTGTTTTAAACTAGAAATAGATTCTGTCATGTAATTTTTAGAATAAAAAATATGGAACTTTACCAGTCATAGAACACAGAAACGTCTGCTGAAGATGAGAGCAATTTTGACAAAGTCATATGCAGAGGAAGTTTCTTGAAATCTCCTACTTAAGCCAGTAATTACTGCATATATAGAGCATAAAGTGGTAGATTTTCTCTCTTCTAATCATTTGAACTCTGAAAAAGTTTTATTTAAATGGGCTTTATTTTAGAGCTGTATGTAATACCCCAAGACTGCTTTCTGGAAAGAGTCTACGGAGTGTTTTCATTCTCTTATATAAGCTAGCATGGTGAGACATTAAATTAAATCCCAGCAAATAAACTTTCTCCCATCTCTAATTACAAGTTCATCTTTTTCTAGTCCCTGTCTTTTGAGTCCTTGAGTAGCAGAATCATGAGTTTTGTCATTTGTTGCTGCCACTAATACTTAATTTGGAGAAAAAGTTAATGAGTTATAGACATTTTCTATTTCCCTATTTTATTCTTGCTACTGCATTAATCCTATATTATGAAGAAAGGTTGACTTTAGTTTTCTTTTATTTTCTGATTTTTAGTTCCTCTAATAAAAATGGCCAAGGGAGTCCACATAGCTCTTTACCTTGAGAGGTACAGAGAGTATTTTGGGGAGTTGTAGCAGTTTGGTTAGATTCCTCATTGGTAAAGTTTGATGGGGGGGGGGAGGAAGGCAGTTAAAATACTTTTTTTTTTTTTTTTTTTTTTGCGTGGAGTATCATAAGTGTTGAAATAAACTTAAGTAAGTTTTAATTTCACAGTCAAGGAGAGCAAAAACCTCAATTGAATATAGAATATCTTTAAATAATTTCTTCTGTACACTTGTAATTTTGGTAAGAGTACTGAGATGTCACACCATTTCTCTCACAAAAAGTTCTCTGAAATCTTTTTTGCAATATCCCGGTCCCATACTTACTCTTTAACTCTAAAGCTATACACTCAGGAAACTCTGAGTCCCCGGATGTAAGAAGCATGATGATTTTCTTAATGTTCCAGACCTGAATTAAAAATTAAAGTAACCTGACTATTAACTTGCAAAAACCATCTGTTAATGCATAATAGAAAAAGAATTTTGTTTTTCCCAGATCTAATCCTCAGGTTCAGTGATGGCCCCCTTTGGTATGTCCCATTAGATACAATTCTTTGGCAAAAGTACTTATTTTGATACAAAACTATTCATACTAAACACAAACTGATGTGTTGTTCAGAACATAAGATCAGTAGACAAACTTTGCAGCGATTAGTTAAAATTAAGATTAACAGTTTAAGGTTCTGTTTGGAATTTGAGTAAAAATTAAGCTTTTTGGAGCATTTTTCAGCTTCTCTAGAGGTTTGCAAAATTGCATCCTAGACTAGAGTGAGTATGTTTTACCGGGCATGAACCTGTGTAGGAACAATGTTATATATCAGAATTTTTAAATTAAGAAAAATGTGTGTCATTTTTCCACCCCATTAACATCTCTATAACCCTTTGAAGGGATTCCTGCTCTGGAGTTACACTAATGTTCCTCTTCCCCTGTTTTGGGGAGAAATAATATCAAATCGTGCTGCTTTACTTTTCTCCGTTGAACTTCCTGGTTTCTAACATATTAACAGTTTATATGTTCTCTTTTCACTGAGTTTCCCTTTACTGAAATCTTAGATAGAATGATTAAAGTTTTGTTGCTTAACACAGCATATTGTTGTTCTGTCTCTGATAAGTCCAGAGGAATGTACAAATGAAAATTAAGGTCATTTGAGGGATTATTTGTTTTTTATTAAAATATCTTCAGGAAAACTGGTATGTTTGCACTGTCAAACTGTGTCATGGCCTTTTCTGCTGAATCGCATGTCAATGTTATTTAATTACCATATACAGTGTAGTTTACACACACATACATGTGCACACACACTTCAAGCTGCATTTCATTTTTCTGTAGGCAGAGCGCAGGTATTCCAGTGCTGTTGCTTCAATATGCAGAACTGTCTTACCTCTGCTAGAAGTGTGATTATGTTTATGCTTTCCAAAAAATGGTGAGATACTGCTTGGCAGTATGTACTTGTTTTTATTGATGTGTCCATTATCAGAATACCATGTTTAATGCCAGCAGCATATTAAATGTTATTTCACCTAGCCCTGTTGAAACTGCACAGTGTTCTTTGTAGCCAGGAATAGACAGGAGTTGTGAATCTAATAGTGACACACGTTTTCATCTGTGTGTGCATTGGTATTACTGCGCATACGGTATTCGAAATTGAGTTATCAGTAATAAAGGCTGTAGTAAATCTAAAAATGTTGTAGTTGTAACAGTCAAATATATATTTTACCATCTGTGTTTGCTACAGCATTTTGATGGGAAATTATGATGGGATTTCATGTCACAACATTTTATTTTTAATGTAATTCCTGTTGCTTCAAGGAAGTTACATAAGAACACAGTTCCTTTGTGAAAGGACTGTTGTGTATATGAAACGGTAAGTTTCATTTTATTTACCTAACACAAAGCAGAACACTAATGAAACAATTACCTCTTCTTCCTAAATAACTTTATTGTACATGGCTATACATTGTGCAGACACCAAGTGTTTGAGGTGTATAAATAATGAGAAAGATGTGTTTTCATGTGAGTCCAGCAGATGAAACCAAGAAACCTGAGTAGTTAGAGAAACATACTCCTAGAGGTGACATTGGTAAGATTCTGTAATGGTCTTCTCATGAAGTAGTCAATGCGCTAGCCTTGAGGTATTTTAAAATATTCTTGGGAAAACAGTGAAAAATGTATAGAAAAGAACAAGCTTGCATGATCTAACAGATCTTGTCCTAATGTGTTTGATTACGTGAAGATTAGTCTAGGGTATTTCTACATATATCTAATTAAAATAACAAGAAACATCACCCTGTGTACAGCATGCTATCAGCTCTTGGGATATCTGGTGAAATTTCAGAATTCCAACTCCTGAAGTCTGGTAAGTGATTGGTTGTGAAACTTGATCAGGCAGGATTTGATCGCACTCTAACTCATAGCTGGTGGGATTAAATTCATAGACAGGACGTCAGTACTGGTTGCATATTTGTGGCCTAGAGAAATAATTGAATTTTTCTAGAAAAAATAGTCACAATGCTTTTTAAAAATTTTAAATATTGGACATGAGCTGTTAGCAAAATGTGACTCATCAGTGACAGTGGACTTTGGTGTGTACTGTTAATGTCACAAAAACAAACACATCTTTTGCTTCTGGGTTAGAAAAAGGTTTTAGTTTACCATTAGTAATACTGTTGGAATTTTGTTTAAAATTGAAACAGTATAAATAAAATGTATTTATACATGAAGATAGAAGAATTTTTCCATGGTTTTTGGGTACAGATGACCCGTGCTTATTTGGTATGCAGTCATTTTTTCTGTGTGTAAAATAGAAATGTAATATTCCCTGGTGCTGGGGGAAAGAGGTCTTTTTCTACATGTGGGAAGAAAGGCCAAGATGAAAAGGCCATATTTTAATCATATTTTCATTTTATTAACTCATCAAGAAAGCCTGACGATCATGTAATTGGCATTGTCAAATTCACAGGATTTGGATGCTCTATTTCAATTATGTCTCTTTGGCAAGGTGGCAGGATGTCATGTAGACTACACTGCATTTCTCCAAGGTTTAGTATGCAGCAAGAGTGATGATCAGTGACAGGCACCAGTTTCAGCCTGTCCGATGGACAACAGGCAAAGGGAGCAAAAGCTCTCTTCCTCACTGCTATTCCATGCCAAGTCACAATCAGGGTCCACTTCTCCATCTTCCCTCCCTTTTCAACCAAGGTGATGTTTGGCAGTCTGAGCAAACATTCTTTCTTGCATCTCTCAACCCTTGCAGACCCTGAATATGCAGATTATAATACAATTGTCTCACTTTCAGGGTTTTTTTTTCAGATTTTTATAATTAAAATATTATGCTTAAACTCTGTGTAATCGTCTGTGTTCCCTTTGGTAGAATAACCTTTCTTACATAGTAGATAGTAACACACTTGCAAATTTTTGTTATTTGGCATTCAGAAGTGACAGTTCTCATCACCTGTGTTTGAATAAAGGAGGTGGCATAATAAAAATGTACTATTCTGAAAGTTAAGTTTGTTCTGTGTAGAAATGATGAATGGACTTCCATATTTTATAGATGACCATTTCTTTAAATGGCAGTAGCCAGAATAGTAGTATTTTTCAGAATCACAAGTATTTCATTCAGATTTCTGAGCCAGTTGTTGTTTTTAATGGTTTGATGTACACTTGGATAGTGCTGATCTCATTTCAGCAAAAATAACCCAAAAGTAGTAAACTGTCTTACAGATCCCATTAAAACTGAAATTTGTCATTTAGCATAATGCAGTGAGATGCATTGGAGACTGCTTCATAATTTTTATGTGACTAAATTATGTAATTCTTGGGAGGGGTGGAGGGAAGGATTGATTTTTATTTTTTCTTTTATTTTAATGATTGTAAGCCACCAGATTTTGAATAAAATTTCAGTTGGATACTGATGCTAATTTTATTCTAGAACTTCCAATGAAACATCAGAGAAATATTTTGCAGACTAGGGCTAACTGAAATCCTTAGGGTATGCTATTTGGCTGTTCATCTGCATGTCTGCTCATTTATCCATATATCTATACCTTTCTCTATTCAGAAGGAAATAGAATTACTTAAAATAGAACTGCTTTATTCAGTCTTTTTAAAAGATTGCCAAAATTTGGTACATCATTTTACTTCAAACTTTTGAATATAGTCTAGGACATTTATTCAGGTCATCTTAGGAATTATCTTAGTAGCATTTTCGAGGTGAAACAGATCTTAGTCTGTGTTTAATTGGAAGTGGGTTTTGTTTAAGTTGTTTTAATAATCTTCAAGGTGAGTACAAAACTGTGATTTAAGAAAAAAATTTGAAGTTGATGATAAAATGTGAAACTGGAAGTATTCCATGTAAAGAGACTAATATAAATAATTCTAATGTTTTCCACAGTGAAATATATATGCTCTTTTGCTTAACGTAATAATAAAATGAAATTAATTTGAGTGTATACTTTCCTAGCTGAAATGAATTACCAAGTTTCAGTAACAGTTATGAGAGATGTTCAGTGGAAGAAAGCCTTTACTCCTTGAAATGCCTGAATAAATGACCACTTTAATCCAGAGCCCGTTAGGTGTGGGAGGGATTACCTGTTATAAGGATAAAGGGCTTCTGCAAAGATTAAAGAGGCAGTTCTAGGGAAATCCAGAGGAGTTTATCATATTTTAACTATTACCATCAAACACTTTTCCAAGAGAGACACAATTCAAGGTTAATTATGTAACAGAAGCATCATGATTGGAAATGTGCTCTCTGTTGTATAGCGTCTGCTATGAAGTCACAGAGAAGCTACCTAATGAAAGGCAGATATAGAAATCTATGATGATGGGTGAAGAGCTGATTCCATTTTTATGTCTTTATCAGGCAAATTTTACACTTAGTATCAGCTGGAATAGTTGGAATATTGGTCCAACTAAACTGTGGAAACCAGTGGAAAATTTGGTAATAACATTATCTCTGTTACTTTATAGCAAATAATAATATGGTGGTTTTTATTTTAGAATTTATGTAAATACTAGGGAATTGCATAAAGTTATAGGATGATACAATTAACTTTCAAAAGCAAAATTAGTGGGGTTTGTTACATTTAACATGAGTTTTCATTATTAGCTTGTATTTCTGCACAACTGCGACTGGCCCAGGTAATTCTTACAAACATCAGCATGCTGTTAACCTTGTATAAAGCTAGAAAGTCTGTCTATGATGCGTTAGCTTTCTATACTGAAATATTTTCATTCTTACTTCTAGTTACTATATTTCCTTCTAAATGTTTCTGGTTTACTCTGATGTGTTTGGGATGAAATCACTTCTGTGTTGAAATTCTCCACTCTTGAATTGCTGGCTTTAATTTAGGAAACTCCCATCCTGAAAGACTTCCTTTATTGTCTTGGCAAGCAGTTTTGTCTGCTTCCATTAATTTTCTTCTTTTATCTCTATTCTGCCAGTTTTGATACTATCTTAGTCCACGGAAATGTTTTTGTGACTGAAATTGTGTTAAATAATGTTATTTTTAATACTATACTTATTTATCCATTCTCAGAATGGCAATCCCTTAAATGTAGAAATAGATTAAGTTGCCTGCTTAAAAAACAGCAAGAACGTTCCTATATCGTATAGTGAATAGTGTGGAAGAAGCTGAACCACAAAAGAAAATACATGTAGGCAGGCTTTAAGCGGTTCCTATTTTTTGCATAACTCTTCTAAAACAAACAGCAGTGCATTTAAGGATGTCACACAGGAGAGAAGAAAGCTTTTTCTGCAGTACTTCAAATGAAGTAATAAGTATCAAAATAACATACATTAGCTTTCATTATTGGATTTTGCTGTTCTTTCACTATCAGAGCCCTAATGCTTCTTTATATCAGCAGAGATTTTAATGTTTCAACTCCAGATACCAGTCTGGCTTGTTCAGAGGGAGTGGTAATGTGATAGACATGCCCTGTTTTGCAGGGGTAGGGTTGGATGTTAATACTTTCAGGTGATTAATATTTTATAAGGAAAAAATATATGCTTATCCTACAGGTTGAGGACATATCCTAGACTTCTGACTGTATGGTGTTGTTTTAAGTGACACTAGTGTAGGTTTACAATATAAGCTAGATTTTTAAATCCTAAGTTAATATAATATTTGAATTGCTTTTCCATATATCATCTTGATTAACAATTCTTCATTCAGAGATCTTACTCATTTTGCACATATTCAAGTTGACAGGCAAAAGATTGATTAAGGATATTTTACAATATTGTAAAGTGTGTATGTTAGCATTATATGCATTACTGAAAAATCCAGGAGCCCTAATTATGGACCAGAACTGCTGGTCTTGCTTTCGTACAAAAGAACACAAAGATGAAGATCCTTATCCTCAAGAGCGTATGATAGGAATTTGAAATAAGTAATAATACTTGAAGCCAGGCAGTTTCAGGTACTACAAGGAAGCTGTGGAGCAGTATTAGTCATCATTATTGCTGGTGATTTTGTCCACCAGTAGGTTAACTATGGCTGAAGCTTTTATAGACGTGACATAAGAGCAGTATTTTATTGAATTTTGAGAGAGGATAATGTGGTTACTTGGCAGGTGCTTATGAATATGAGTGGGGTCATGGAAGAGAATAGTAAGGTGAGGGTCAAAGTTCTGTCAGTATTCCCAAATGCTCTCCCAGTCAAGGGGTTTTATTACATCCATTAAAAGTTCCTTTCATATTAACATTATAGTTCAGTAAATTATTTTTGTAAAAACAAACATACTTTTTAAATTAAAACAGGAATCTGGAGATTCTTGTTAACAATGATTGAGTGGGTTTGCGGTATCACTTGCAAACACAGATGCCAAAATGTCATCTTTGATCCTTAAGATTTTAATTAGTGTACTTTGGTTTTGAATGGATACATAATATATGTCTGTAGAACAGATTTTATGTCTTTGCAGGTAGAGCATATCTCACTTCCAAAACTATTTTTAGGTGAAAAAAAAATCTGGAAGAAATAAAACAGCAAAGTATAATATGGCAGTTTAGCACATTAGTGGGAGAGACTAACTAGAGGATTTTTTAACATGTGTCTTTACAAGGAATTTTGGACATGAATTACTGTAGTATTTTGCTGTGTTGAAGAAGCTTGCTTTCCCAGAGTGATAACATCATGAGAAACACTGAAGAGAACTTTGCAATCTGCAGTTCCTTTCCTTAGTGGTTTGCAGGAGGAGGTACTTGCTCAGAGGAAAAAAAAGGACAACCCTCCCACTCCTCCCAATTAAAATAAGAAGTAAAGATAAATGTAGTAAATGTTCAGTCCTGTAACTGAGGAACTGATCCACTATCTCCTAGAATAAACAGAAACGTTTCCATTGTATTTCCACAAGCATTGGATTACATAATTTATGACTATTCCTGATTCCACTTGAGCTCATTTTCTAGCAATGCTATGGAACTCTGGTTTGACTGTAACAGTTTTAATTTAGTTATAGCCCATCTCTTTACGTTGTTATTTCTAGGAGGGATTACAGTGTTACAGAAATAGTGCTTCATTTAGAATTTTCACCATGAAAGAATTTCTGGTGGTTTAATTAAAATTTCTGGTAAAGCTTCTGACCTTAAAGTGAAGGAATGAAAATCTGAAGTAAGAGTCCCATGCATTTTCCATATCTGTAAGTTCAACTTCACCTTCTGATCACTACATCCTTATCCCAGTAGAATGGAACTTAATTTTCTGCATGAAAATACAATTCATTTTATTGAATTCCGTTTCAGTGGACCATTATTATCTGTCATGATTCGAGCAGCATTATTTTATGTTTCCAGAAGACAGCAAATGCTAAGAGATGGTAAGGGCGATAAGTTGCTGATATATTTGTCTATATTGCCTGCTTTTGTGTGAATTTCTGTGTTCCCATCCTAGATATTTCATCAACAATTTAAACTGGATGTGGCCAAACAATTGGGGTCTCACAAATGCTTTCCAGTCTTATGGTTTTCCCCTTCACTTATACACATTATTATTATTATCCCAGTGATTCAAGTCCATAATTGAAGTTTGTATCTGCTACTCTTGCTTTCATCCACATCCCTGCATTTTATCCACTTGCTGCTTCTTTATCCTTCATAGTAGTTCCTACAGTTGAAATTCTTGTTAGGATCCTCTTCTTCGCTTCTTCTGGGCTTCTGAACTTGTGAATACCACATCAGCTCTTTGTTGTTAGTTCAAAACACTCCTGCCAGTAAGAATTTACTAGGCAGGTGTTGTAGCTCTCCACTTCCTCATGCACTGCTCATGCTGTGTCTGGATCTGACCGCTTGGCAGAAGAGTTCTTTACAGTATCCTGCTCTGTAATGCACTTTCATCCGGCACCTCCACAATCCTTTTCTTTGCCTGTTGGTCAGACTGGATCTTTGTTTAATCTCTCAAATTACTTACCTCAGAGTGCAGTAAGTTCAGGTTTCTTGTCCTTACTGTCAGAATTCTTCATGACATTGCTCTTCCCATTTTTGCCCATCCTCTTTCTTTCACCTTCTGAACCATGTAGTATATATAATTTGTATCACCAAGATGAGCTCTACTACTGTTATAATTTTTTTTATTAATTTGCAATTTATATTCTGTATTGTACCCCTTACATCTTTCTGACTATTTTGCTTATCCTGTTCTTGAGGACTACTTTGCAATTTATATTCTGTATTGTACCCCTTACATCTTTCTGACTATTTTGCTTATCCTGTTCTTGAGGACTACTTGAAGATTATTGTTTTAATAGTTTCTTCAGATAAGGGAGCACCATATATTGAGATAACTTCAGAGACAATTCTACCACTGAAGACAGAGAAAGCTGCCACAGGAGAAGGAAAAGTAATTAAAGAAATACTAGAATGAAGTGACAGAAGAACTGAAAAAGAATTACTTTATTACCCTTTCAGGAATTACTTAGATGCTTTATTAACTGCGCTTTGAGTTTCATATCAGGTCTTCAATAATTCTAAGATCCACTATCTGAATATAAATGAAAACATAAACTTGTGAGATTTACAGGGTTTATTTGTTTCTTAGCGTAGACCTGGATAACAGGTTTGTTGCTGGGGATTTATTTTTGCAGGTAGAGCCAATACCACTACTCCAATGCAGTCACACAGGTGCACGCTCACTGCTGAGCCACCTAATGCCAAAGGAATATGGTGACATTTTAGATTTTCAAAATAGCTGTGTCACAATTTCAAAAAGTCTGCAGATGGATTCAACACAGCAACTGAGAATTTGTGAAATCTGTAACTTAACTAATGGATTTAAACCTTGGTGAATAGAGTTGTCGTAATCCCTATAATAAAATCAGATTATTTTTTTTTTTTAAATACTTTAACGTACTGTAGACAGGGGGGGAAATCAGCATATTTCTTATCCACTTCTTGGAACTTAACCTTATTTAGAACTGTGAAGTTCTGGTATGAAAATGTCTTCTCTCTTTTTTGCGTTTTCTGAACATCCTTCATTCTAGATGATTTTAGTTTCTTTAGTGTGTTCCATGTATAACAGAATTTTGTAAATCTTTTTGTTATCTCGTTGGAGAAAGGAGAAGTATGTTATTGTGCATTATTAATGTTACATCTAACTTTGTATTAGTATATATCTGTCTTGATACATCTATACAGAAATCTGAGATATTCTGTATGGCTTTAAGTAATGTATAGTAAATTATACATGATCTTTAGGAATCTGGGATTAAAGATCATGAGTAGTTAGATGTTTAAGTTGCTTTTGCCATAAAAATATATACAATAAATAAAGCTCCATCCAGAATTACATCCTAATTTTGCAAAATTCTAGAATTCTATTGCCCTCTGCTGGTTTAGTGTACCTGTCTGTGATTTGGTAGCGCTGAATTGTAAGTGAATTGGCCTTTCTTTTATTTTTCATGGTGAAATGATAGTAGATAAACAGTGTAATGAGCCGCTTCGCTACTCACACTTTTAAATATTTTAAAATATGAATCAGTCTTGAGTCCAGTCTTGTTTGGTGGCTTTCTGAAGGTAGGAGAGGTGGCAAATTGTTTTCTTTTTTGTTGGTGAGGTTTCTCAGCTTGGAGAAGCAGCTTGATTTAGTATTTCATCTTTTTTTTTTCTAAAGCAGTAAAAAACAAAAACTAAGAAGAAAATAATGGAAGCTTCACAGTTCTTGCTTTATGCTTTTATGATCTTCTCCCACATGTGGGTATAATTTTATATTTAGGACCAAATGGGAAAACCATTTATTGAACGGAGTTTTTTGACTAATGTTATCCATGCAGCGCTCAGTCAGACTTGAAAACATATTCATATACACTTAGACTTGTTTGAGTATGTGCCTGCTATGATAAATATTGATACATATGCATGGTGTGATGCAGTGTTGTCTGCAAGTAATACATAGATAAACCTCACTCCTGCAGGTCGATCTATGTAGGTTGATCCTGTGGGACTTTGAAGTCTTTTCAAACTTACCAGGTATCTGTGTGGGCACAACATAGATCGGAATGCAGGAGTGGCTCATAGAATATGTTCATGTGCAGAACTTAGTTTACATCCCCTTGGGGAGGGGCAGCGTGTTGCCTACAGTAATTGGTACCTGTTAATGATATGCAATAGGTGGTACTTGACTGAATGTCTATATGAACAGCTCCTAGATGGAGAGTAACCCTTTTCAGTAGCAGCATCACTGTGTCCTGGATGATCTATAAGCTTACACCTGCAGACTTCCAGGGAGAACCTCAACCAGTACGGGAGAGGAAGTGCTATGCAAAGATCGGTGCTAATTTCACAGGTGTTGCAATAGCTTTCTCACAGAGGTCAAGCAGATAACCAACAGCACAGTGAGTTATCAGGAGCTGAGGAGGAAGCTATTCTTTGCATTCAGCAGCAACCTCCTTCTCACCTCTTTTCCTTCCTTTTCCCACCAAAAATATCCAAACCAATAATGCAGGATGTAAGTTGGAGAGAGAAATCCAGTTTACTTCTGAAGTAAACTGGATTTCTCTAAAAAATAGAGTACTGTTGAGTTTGTCCCTTCATTTCCATAGCCAAGAGACATGCAGCAAAATCCTGTGAGAAAAGAGCAGTCTCAGATGTATTTATATTCTGGTTTTCACTCTTTTTGTTTTGTAACTGTTTTTCCAACTTGACAATAACTGTATCCTTTGCTCTACTAGACTAAACTTGCTTTCTTCTTTAAGCTTTTGTGATGTAAAGGATAATGACTGATGAGTGATCAGCACAAAGCATGCTTTTCTCTTCCAGAAACACGTGCACCTCACAGTAAATTTGGGAGTCTTGGAGTTGGTGCACATTTTTTACTGAGCAAGTATAATTTTCAGAATCAGAAGTATCCAGTGTCGAGAATCATGAGAAAAAATTCTAGGCAGGTGTTATCCAGTGCCACTCAGTAAGGTGCAAATAATGGAAAGATAATTCCTGAATTCAGGAAGTTGCATAGAGTCACACTTAGCAAGTCCCAAATCTACCTTGCGTTTTCACAAACTGTACAATGTAATTCATTATTTTGATATGGGTAATGTCTTTTTCATGCATAATTTGGGAGGGGAGTGTGAGGTTTTTTA
This sequence comes from Burhinus oedicnemus, assembly GCA_008921705.1. NCBI lineage: Eukaryota > Metazoa > Chordata > Aves > Charadriiformes > Burhinidae > Burhinus > Burhinus oedicnemus. The sequence continues at coordinate 1,501,570 of VFFE01007088.1, forward strand.
AGGGCCATTAGTCTATTAAAAGAACTTTGTGTCCTTTGAAGAAGTTAACTCATTTCGTGTTGGTTATTACCATTTACACCTCAATGCTCATTTAAGCTGTCATACAGACAGCTTTAGAATAAGGACTTTATCAGTTCAGAACTATTTTTATTATTTTCTTCTGGGGTCTTTTTTAAGCTATCAGCCCTTAAATCCTCCCTTATAAGTAGAAAATTCTTTTGCTGCCTCCTATGTTCATTCTGTCTGGCAGAAATGAATTAACAGGACAGGGGAAAAGAGCATAAATATCAGTATAGTTTAGCTGTCCTGTGGAAAAATAGGTGAAGATTTGTTTTATATATGTAGTATTGCTTGATGAAAAACACTGAACTACTGTTTTGTTTTTTTTAAATTGGAGAAATCCTGAGCAAATTCTTTTGAATACAACAGTAAACGTTGCGGCCCTTTTGACATATTAGATTAGTTTCCATTCTAGTCGAACAGGCTGACTAAGCACTCTCAGGGCAGAAAATATAGACACTGCAAGCTTCATGGAATGCTTATATTTGTACCAAGAGTATTTTTAGTCGATGGATTTTGACTGCATAGGAGCAGCAGTGTGCTGCTTAAGGTTGGTATTCATATTGCTTTTTTACAAACGATCTAACCAAAACAAGCTGAGACTCCAAAATGATTTTGCCCAAAATAACTGGCAGAGCTGAGCCTGGAACTACAAGTCCTGACTTTGATTCTGTGTTCTGGCCACTATCAGGTTTTGCCATTTGTTTCAACACACGCAGGTGATGAGAAGGGTAATGTTTATGATCGCTTAGATTTTTGATGGCTTTTTCTTTCATCCTTTTGTAAACAAACTATTTTTACTTTGGCTATGAGTGACTGTCAGTGTTGATTTATGTCGTCATATTTGAACATAAATCTCCATTGTTTAAAAATTGTTTTTTACGTGGCTGTTAATGGTTTTAAATTATGAGCACAGGAAGAGCATCTAAAAGCCTCTCAGCTTTCTTGTCATGTTTATCCCCGTGTGAAAATCATTTGTTTAATTTTTATTTCTGTAACACTATTACCATGGACCCAGGGTTATGAGTTTAAACTTTCTTTTGGGGTTGTGCCAAAGTTCATCCCTTCTTTACCTAGTATACACAAGTACCTGATGTGGGCTGAGGCATCAAAGGCAGCTGAACAGGTTGATAGTCAAATCACTTCTTTGGTGGTGTTCACTACACCAATTGGCATGAGTTAACTATACCAACTAGCTAGGCTTAAACAGACATTTACCTTTTCTTTTTCCCCCTTTTTCCCCATTTTCCCCCCTATTTTTCCAACATCATACTCCATTTTTCCAGCTGTATTGTGACTAGGAATTACTGCCAGTGGAAAAAAATAAAGAATAAACCAAAGTAAAAGTCCTGATACGGCTTTAGCAGTAACTATTGCTTTTAAGATGTGTTGTCCGTTTTCATATTCCAGGATTTACTTGTTATCCCCATTCCTCTGTAACAGGTTTTGTGCATCCGAATTTTGAGTTAGGTGAACGATTGGGCCACATCCATTCTGTGGGCCCTGTGTTAATTACCACAGCTGAACAAATTAAACCATTTTAAACTAGCTGTATACACACCTACCAATGGTGAAAGACAAGAAATGTGTACAGCCCTTAAAGAATAAAGATTACTGTAAAGGAGGTAGCTTTACAGGAGGATAGAGGTAGTCCTCCTGTATATTTTTTGTTGTAACATTTTCTCATTTTTTACAATTAAAAGGCTCAATTTCATGTACAGTTAGCTGCCCTGCTAATTAACAGGCTTGACATAGTCATGAGTCAGTGTGTTTTCTATGCCTGAGATATATTCAAGAGATGCCCAGCAGTCAATACAAAGATCAGTAGGACACTATTTGAGCTGTCCTGTTCTGTGATTTAACAGCTAGATCAAGCATGGGAGCTGTTACTGTGTGATCAGTTATGATTTCCTGTGAGCTACCGTAAACTCCATCACAACTGAAACTTGGGAATCTGTTAAATAAACCACTTACCTTCTGTTTCAATCTGTATTGAATAAACAAAGTCATATTGTCGTGGTTTGGGCTAGCTTGGCCCAATCAGGTGGAACGACAGATGCTGTCTGTCTCCTGCCCGGCTTCCGAAGGGAGGCAAGAGAGAGAAAGAAAAAGAGAGACTTAAGAGTTTAGAAGGAACTAAACTACTTTAATGAAATCTTAATAATAAAATAATAAAAAGAAAATCATGAAATACAAACAAAACCTTATCAAGCTCCCAGAATGACAGTCAAATCACCAGCAGGCACTGGAGAAGTCCCAGACTGGACTCAGTGACGGACTGGAACTGGATTCTGGATCTGGATTCAAGATCAGGATCAAAGGCAGACACAGAGACAGAGTCCTCCTCGGATGCCTGCCATTGAAGAAAGAGCCCTGACCCTTTGATCCCTCAGCTTTTATACTGAGCATGAGGCAGATGGGATGGAACACCCTGTTGGTCAGTTTTGGGTCACCTGTCCTGTCTGCTCCTCCCCGCAGATGTGACCCCTCTACGCTTTTCCGCTTCTGACCCTCCAACGGGGCAAGTAACAAAGTTGGCTGCCCTTGGGTGTTATAGCAATAAGGATAAGCAAGAGCCTCTCTTCATACCATGCCTTGGCATCAGCTATAAACATGGGTCTTATCACTCTGAGAGCGAACAGTTTTCTGCACAACATGCTGTTAATTTCAGCAGTTAGAAGAGGCCTAGCTAAAAAGTTACTGAACAAAATTGGTTCTGTTTTACCTCAAACCAGGACATTCCACCCCTTATTCCATACCATTTGCATCTTGCTCAGATCACTATTACTTTTTATCTATCAAATCTATACACACATATATATGCAGGTCACAAATCTATGATTTATCTTTATACACAAAAGTTTAAGTCCATTTAGTTCATGATTGCGGGATCTCATCTCAGGGCAGGAAAGATGATATGAAATTCATTGCGATTCTTGCCCACAGGTAGCATGTCTGTGGTTTTGCTGGACGTCACTTGATGAAGCCAGCTCAGTTTTCATCACCACCATGTCATCCTGAAAAACACTTATTGAACACTGTTAGTGTTCAATAAAATAAATAAAAATATAAATATAAATCATATAAATCATAAAAATAAATAAAAATCATATTTCTCACTTTTTGATGGTTAATTGCAAGAAGGTATTTTAGTTGGGTAAATTTTAGTAGCATATCACGTATCATTTCCTCAAACATACCATTTCAAAGGACCTTGTCTTTGATAGGGAATGAATACATGGCACATGATCAGGACTTTTAGTTCATGATGTACTTGGAAGAGCATAGTGTGGAAAACATAGTTCGAAGAATTGCAAAACCAGAAATCTGTAAACCAGACTTTAAAATTTCCAGTTGTAATTTCCTAGCCTTCCACTTGAACGCATGAGTGCCTGCTAAGGAAGTATTATATGTACTGGCTGTTGTGTACAATTGTACAATTCTAAATATTAAATCGAGTAGTATTCATGCTCTATAGGGAAGTGGTTTACAACATAATTATTAAAGTTAAATTTACTTCTAGATATAGTGTATATTTCAGGTATGGGTAGTATTCTGAGTGAAAGTCATTAAACGAGGCACCCAGTAACGTACTTTATTCTTCAGTTCTGCTGCAGAAATAATCATGTGCATGTATTTAGATTACCTGCTTCTTTGCTATATGCAGTATACAACACAATTTTTTTTGGTAGCCTTTTTTTCAAAACTGTATGATATAAGATTTCATTCTTCATGATTCAGGTCATTGAAATAAATTTTCTTTCATTGTATGTGGTTATCAAGAATATTAAACAACTCACTGGGAGACTAGTGCTACCTAAATAAATAGACCTACTTGGAAAAAATGGTGCATTCATAATGAGTAATGCGTAACAATTCTGGTTTTGTTTGAGACCTTATAGGGATCCAGACCCTTGTGACTTCAAAGAATACCCAGTTTGGTACTCTTTCAGGAGCTGGGTTTGGGTCATAGAGTGCATAACAACAAAGAGAACAATTTATCTAATCTTCTGCTGTTGCAACAAATGCAGCTTATTGGAAGGACTCGGTTGTCACAATTATTCCAAATTTCCTTGTTGTAGTTCTCACTTTTAAATAAAGTGAGAAATAACTTTCATTTGTTTGAATACTGATTTCTATATTGTAGGACTAGTTTATTAAAACACTCTGTTTTGTTGGCAAGGAAAATGTTTTCTATTAGAAATGTGTTCTGTACTATCATCACAGAATTCTTCCTCTCGAGTCTCATTTTTCTACTCTGAATCAAGAAAGCCATGCCTTGCACTGACATTAGACTTGTATACAAGCTTCCTGTATGTTAATTTCTTTAATGGCACAAAACTGGAGATTATTTCTCTTTTCTATATTGCAGTACAAAAGATGGTATATATTTCAGGCTGTACAAGTGATTTTATGCATACATATATTTGAATACTCAAGCCATAGCCTTTAAAGGAAATGAAATGATAGGATTAATTTGTCAATTTTGCATGGTTTTTGCTTTCAGAAATTAGCACCTGGAGTTAGTCAGTTTGCTTACACCTGTGTACAAGACCATCCTATCTGGACTAACCAACAGTTTTGGGAAACAACCTTTTATAGCAACGTGCAAAATCAAGTTCGGTCCCTCTACCTTACAGCCAAAGATGACAACCATGCAGTACAGTTGAGACAAAAGGTAGGAGAATATATTAAAGTAAATATCAATTAGAAAGCTAAGTTACGGTTTCTCCAATGTTACGTATTTTTCTTTCATTTTCCCAATATTAAACAGTATACAATAACACAAAAAATAACAAAAATTTACATTTATCTGCAAAGCATTATGATTTGATGTTGCTCTTATGATTTTTCAAAAAACCACTTTTTATATAATTTTCCACGCTTTGTTTTTCCTGAGAGTAGTAACTTACCGTATAGCAATGTTATAAACTTGTGACAGTTCTGTTATATGCACAATCTAAGCTAGCAGCAGTTCTAATGTCCAGTGTTAGATTATTACCAAACTCTACTGTGGTTTCTGTTGAATAGCAGTTGGTCTGCTTTATTAAAATTGGACAGATCGTCCAGAACACAAATTGTCTGTCTCAGTAGGAGGAAAGTAGATCTCTAATGCAAAAATGAAAGTATAACGGGAAGCCTTGCAGCATGCTAAAATAAGATATTTTTATCTATTTATTTTTTACAAAGGAGCACCTGCACATAGTAAAGAGCCATTTGTGATCTCTCTTCTTGTATGAAAATAATCATTATCAACTGTGTGACTGAAAAGTGTATGCTACCCAAAGTCACACAGGAAGTAAAGAGAGGAAGTAAAATAGACTGAGATATTCCCAGAAATGTAGTCAGAATGAAGAACTGAAAAGGCATGTCAGGCATATCAAGGATAAAGAGAAAGGACTGCGGGACTGTGTATGGAGAGCCCCTTCCAATCTGACACTACGTAAAGAAAAATGTGAAGTAGAACTTAGAAGGAAGCATCTACTTTAACACACACGTGTGTTTATATGGAAAACTACCTCAACTTTAACTTAATATGGGGAAAAAACATTTACAAGATGCTTAATACTTTAATAATTAACATCAGATGTTAGATCGCTGATATCAGCTGGTAGATTCCTTTATTCTGATTTCCTCAGTCTGTAATATAATTTGACTATGTGCCATCTATCTAGTTTGCTTCAAGCAAATGCTAGAATTGGACTCCGACATGTAAAAACATGAATGTTTCAGCTAGTCTGGAAAGTATATAAAAGCTTGCCTCACCTGAACATCCTAAGAATTTGGAGAATATCACCTGCATCAAGGAATGAGCTGCATGTTATTTCTCAATCTGATTTATGCTTGTTGTCCTGTGAGCTAAGTAGATAAGCTAAGCAGAGCAGCTATATTAAAATCAGTAAACCACTCTGAAGAAACGTGGAAGATCATATAGCATAAACAAGATCTAGAAAGAAATGTTATTTAGATCTGTCCACATTGCGCTACTTGCATATTTTAGTAAACTGCCTTCAAAGCTCAGTTACCGTGATCGCAACTCTCCTTAAACCATATTGAGTGTAGTTATTTGCTTTTTCTTTTTAAATTAATATACAATTTAAATAACTGAAGAAGTTTAATAAATAAAGTTTTTACTAAACATTGTTTTTTAAGTTATAGCTTTATTGTTTCTTCTATGTCTTTATATTTCTTTCTATATGTCTTCTAGGAGAAAAATTCCGGAGGTCCAGATCAAGATAAGACAGCAATGGACCTGGCTGCTGAGCAGCTGCGATTATGGCCAACTCTTAATAAACAAACACAGCAGGAGCTAGTTCAGAATGAGGAAAGTACAGTTTTCAGTCAGGCAATTCATTTTGCTAACCTCATGGTCTACCTGCTAGTACCACTGGATACAAGTAAGAACAAGTTATTAAGAACATCAGCTACTGGTGACTGGGAGAGTGGAAGCAACAGTATTGTTACAAACAGGTGGGTACACAAGTTCGGTGGTACAGTCAGGGTGGGGGCACAGTTTTCAAAAGCTAAGTTTTCAGGACTTATTCTAAATACCAGATTATTTCAGTATCTCCTCTTCTTTTCAAGTTCATTAATTAAGGAGAGCAGAACATGATTCCTCTTAAATAACAGAACTTAATCTGGAATAATTTACCACCATTTGAAGGAACATAAGCATTTTATTGTCACAGTAAGAATTTTTAATCTAGTAATGCAAATGTTGAAGACAAAGATGGGGTATGATGAGAAAGAAAACAGCAGCCCAAAAAACTACTCTGTTTGTTAGTTTTTATATAACTTGAAAAAAACCCAGCCTATTAAGTTCAAATCAAGAAAGTATTTGTATAGCATCCATAAAATCACAATTTCTGTGCAACAGCTGTAAGGAAGAAAGGCACTAAGATCACAAAAAGCAAGACGGCTAAACCACTGTGGCAAAGGTTAAATTACTAAGGAGGCAGGAGGAGTGTAACACCATTTACATTCCCTAACATGCAAATCCAGGACATTTCATAATAACTTCCCTCCCTGTCTATTTGCTTTCTTCATTATCACCTATGATCCGTCAGAATTCCCACCTGATAAAATTGTAGAACACTATGTGAGAACACTGACATCAAGTAAAAGATAGGCAGGCTATCAGTATAAAACTCCCCATGGCTGCTCATTTCTGCTGACTAAACACCTCTGAACTCGGGCATTAGGGCATGCTCAGTTGACGGGTTGCGGTATATGTCGTAGTGTATGAATCTGGCCCTTAATATTGCTATGGGAGCCATTTCCAGACATTCAAAGTACATCTGCCACTGACTTGCTTGCATTTTCGATCTGATGCACAAAAAACTTTTCTTACGGTCTTTTTAGCTTTTGAATGCTTTGCTCTGCAACCAAAATACTCATTTAATGTATCTTTCTCTATGTAACTGGACATTTGTTTACCATGGGTTGCAAATAATGTGCTTGACTCTATGAAGAGAAGACATAGAGCTCACTTCCAAGCAGCTCTTTTTCTCTTGTGGGCCTGTCTGTGCTGGACTCATGGAGGGAAAGTTCTCCTATGTCATCATCCATGCAGTTCTGACAGTGTTAATGACAGTGAAAATACGATGTAATTGTGGTACCACCATATGCTTTTAGCAAGGTTTATGTATTGTAACTAGGAAAAAAAAAATAATTGTTTGTGTCTAGCCAGGTTTCATACGCGCATCACCAGCTGAATTTTTCACACCTGAAATTTCTTTTATTTATGACTATAGTATTGCAGGCAGTGTTGCAGAGAGTTATGACACTGAAAGTGGATTTGAGGACTCTGAGAACAATGATGTTGCAAATGCAGTTGTACGCTTCATCACCAGATTTATTGACAAGGTTTGCACAGAGAGCGGAGTTACACAGGATCACATTAAGGGTCTTCATTGCATGATACCAGGTAAGAATTAGAACAAAACAATGGTTTGTAGTCTTTCTTTTTTCTCTAGTGAGAGAAATGCATTTTTTCATTTCAGTTACTTGCAGTGAAGATAGAAGGTTAGATTTCTTTTCTAGACTATAATTGCTGTTGAATTTCAAATAATTATTCCCTCGATGTTTACATTTGAGATTTTCAGAATATCAGAGTTTTAATTAGATTGCAGCTTTCTCTTTCACATTATGTGAGACTTCATTTATGGTATTACTGCTTTCCAGGCATTGTAGCAATGCACATAGAGACCCTGGAGGCAGTCCATCGTGAGAGTAGGCGGCTTCCACCCATACAGAAGGCAAGTATTGTGAAACATACTTGTGTTTTTTACAAGTATTAGAATCATGCAATTTAGTCATCTTTTTCCCCCCCTCATAATGTTAGGAGCAAACATAAAAACATTAAAAGAAAATTTCCACCAGTGATAAATAAAGTGCTTGGCTTTGGTCTCATGAAATATGAACTTAGGAAACTAGTAGAGCCAAACTTCTAATCATAAACAAGCTGTTGCATGCCCACTGTTTTTTGAGACCCATTTCTCTAATTGAGTCCAAACTTCATCTCCCTTCTTTGAACTCAGTCTCATAGCAATTTTGTTTTGAAGCTTTTAAAGCCAAATATGAAAACTAGACTGAGGTATAACACTGGTATCGCCGTTACACTTACACTTTCATTTATTTGCATCAGCCCAAAATTCTACGACCAACTTTACTGCCAGGAGAAGAATTTGTTTGTGAAGGTCTCCGTGTGCTACTGGATCCTGATGGCAGAGAGGAAGCTACAGGAGGACTGCTTGGAGGTCCTCACATCCTCCCTGCTGAAGGAGCTTTGTTCCTTACCACTTACAGAATTATATTTAAAGGCACTCCTCATGATCAACTGGGTAAGAAAAATTAAACGGTGATAATTGTGTTCGTTCAGATAGGCAGGACTTTGACCTGGCCTATCCACCTATTCAGGCATCAACATCAAAATGTATGTACCTCACAGTATAATTTTTCATGTTTATCAGATAAGAATAATCTCTTCATATAGGTTTTTATCACTAGATATGATAATGATTGATTTTGGTTTTGCGTTTAACCTAACTAGAACTTATTTCTTCAGATAAGGTGATAAATGTTGATGCTGAAGATGATGATGCTAAATAATTGTTTATTCCTGCGTTTATTCCCACTCTGTATTTAGAGTTTTCTCTTCAGTAATTTATGTAATAGAAAATCATAATATGTACTTGTCTTAGAAGAAACTTCAGTAGACTGTCACATGGTCTTATGGGCTTTTATGGACTACCTAAATTTGGAGACAGAAAATAGGAACATTCCTGACCATAATTCAGTAATTTCCATAGACTTTCAAATGAACAAAATGCTTAGTATCTTTATATCTCAATTCTGTCTGTAAAGTTGGTCTAATAATGCTGCTTAACAGAGCAACGTTTGTAAGCTTCTTCACCGCTAAGAGAGAACATATATATTGTGTGAGATCTGCAGCTTCCGCTACCCCTAGCTTTTCATTAAACAGGTTTTTTTCATCCACTGGAAGTGTGTTAAATGAAAAATATTATTTAGTTAGTATTTTCCCTGAAATGATTATTAATAAAATCAGTATTCTTTTTAATATGTAATGGAAATAGCTCTTCTTAATGATAAATTTTCATATTTTGACATCTGCCATTTCTAAGATTATCATTCAGAAGTATAAATTTGTTGTGGAACATTCATGGTCATATGTAAAGATATCAGTGTATATCTTTTGTTGTTTGTAAGTTGTATAATGCAACATGAAATTTGAGTAAGCTTGAAACTGTTTCCTCACTCCCTACCAATCTAGATTTTGGGGGTGCATTTCCATTGTGTAGAAAGACTCAGAAGGAAGGAGAATATTTTTCTAATCATCCCAGCAGAAATTCAGATTACAAATAATACTTTAGGAATTTACCAACTTTTCAGGCATTTTGCCTGAAATGAATTCTGTGCCATTATTTTCTTGTCGCTTTGTAGTTACTCATTCCTGTCTATTCAAAGTACAATGTGACCAAACTGGATCTAATTCTGTGATCTAACAAGTGTCTGTAAATACAATTTTATGGTCCTCAGTTGGAGAGCAGACGGTAATCCGGAGCTTTCCTATTGCATCTGTTACAAAGGAGAAGAAGATCACTATACAGAACCAGCTGCAGCAGAGTATGCAGGAGGGACTGCAGATAACTTCAGCTACCTTTCAGGTAAAAGGAAGTTTTGTTAAAATACTTACGAGCGGCACTTTGTCCTGATATTTGTAAAGTCAATAGAGAATGCAGTCCTCTCATAGAAACCCTGGCGTTTCTTGGCCCAGTTGACATTTACAGAGAGTTACAGTTTTCATATTTGATTTCTTTCACTCTTTTCCTCACTTTTCTATTTTGGATCCAGTAAAGGGCTACTTTGGGTCCAAAATCTCTTAATGTGAGTAAGTAGAGGCCCAGGTAGGCCAGTGGAAACATGCTTTCTCTCTCCTCCAGCTAAATGGAATGATTATGGAAAAGCTATAATTACTGCTTTCTTCTCAAGACTTGTCACGTTACCAGCTTTCTGTGAAAACCTATGGTAGAAAGTCATGGTATGTCTCACATAGAAGCTGCACTTCCAGGAATCTTTAGGGTAGCCGCTGTTGGCCAAAACCAATGAGCCTGTGTATGACTTGCACAGATCCTGGTATTTTCGTGACTTCTGCACAGATCCTGGTAGTTTCCTGTCTGTAGGATCCACCTCAGTGTGTTCAGCAGAAGCATGTACTGCAGGGCAATTGGCAGAGGTGGACTTCCAAGAATTAGAAATCATGAAGTCTCTGAAGTCTTCCCTAAATGTTTCTTGTTGGTGGTGATCTTAACTGTGGTCAAACCCATGGAAAGTTGAAGGCAAAGAATTTTGATATGGATCTTTTGATCATATAATTTCATTTTGATATGGACTGAAAGTAGACTGCAGTACTTAATATATTAAATATTTTGTTGGGTTGGCTGACTGGAGAAGTATATTTTCATTGAGAACAATAACTCTAACATTTGAAAACAATAAATTCGATCATCACCATTTTACTAGTTCCTTACAATAATGGACAAAATTTAGCTAGTCATCCTTCAATATTCTATTCAAAACCATAAGATTAGGAACACAAATGCGTAAAACAACGGAAAGAAAGCTGTTCCTCTGGACTTTTGAGAGGACTTCATGAGGACTTTTATTTTCCAGAAATCTTTTTACCAGAATAGTTAGCATGCTTCAACGATGTGCTAAATACAGACACAGCTCAGTGGTTTTAGTGCTGGATTCTGGTCAAACATCATCTTTGCTTTTGTTTAGCATAGTTCTGTGTTAGGTTATGAGAACAAAAACAATCAGCAAACAGTTTACTTTCTGTTCCCTTTGTAACAGCTAGAGTTCAATACAGTATGAAATAGCCCCTCCTCTAAGTTTATTAATTATGGCTTTCAGAAGGTTTTGGCTGCAGTTATGCTATTTAATGTCTTTAAAACTTCAGATCAGTGTAACCCCTAAAGATTCAAGAGCTCCTTTCAAGGAGGTCCTAGAACAACAGAGTTGTTAGTCATTTGGAAAGTATTTACAAAACAAGTGAAATTTAAAAAGCAATGATGACATCCCCCTTCTAGATGGCAAACAAAAGACATTCAAAAGGTGTATAGGTATGCACTCAGAAGTAAAGCTCTAAGATGTTTCTTTGTTTGCTTTTTCTGCAGTCTTAAAGTTCTCTTGAGCCCTTTTACAGAGTCCCTATTTCTCTCTATTCCCCCCTCCCCAAATTACCGACTGTCATCCTTTTGGCTGAGGATGATGGGATGGGATTTTTTTTTTTTTTTTTTTTTTTTTTCCAAAACCTTTCAAAAAGCACTTTTAGTGGGGTGGATGCATCAGTGTTGAATACAACAAGGTTAGTTCCTTTTTAAGGATCAGATTTCACTATTACATTTTTATTATTATCAGTTCTCTATACTTTGCAGTGACTAAATAATGGAAGTATAATGGCTGTGACGTATGAATGCTGAAATTGTTGGTTTGATGAGAGTCTTTGAAGTGCATTACCAACCTTAGTTCCCAGTATATTTGTCAGAGCTGGCAGAATATTTCCAAGCTAAACTGTCCCATGTGACTAGTATTTGAACTGTTGTAGACATCTTAGTGCCAAAACTGCTACTTGGATTTACCAAAATATTTTGTGTTTGATATTATGAGAATTCCAGATCCTTCTTAGTGAAAATACCTTAGTGTTAGGCCATAAATGTAAAAATTAAATAAAAAAATAATAAGCTGTGTAATATCCCTCAAAATCAATAAGATGTATGTACATATATTTGTATTTTCCGATGGGCGTAGTATTGCATAAGTATGGGAATTTTACTAATATATTTTAGGATCTTTTAATTTCTTTAATTCTATAATATATATAATATTTTTTTCAGTTTTTAACATGTTATGTCTTTAATATGCAGTTAATTAAAGTAGCATTTGATGAAGAAGTAAGTCCTGAAGTGGTGGAAATATTTAAGAAACAGTTAATGAAGTTCCGTTATCCTCAATCCATCTTCAGCACTTTTGCATTTGCAGCCGGACAAACAGCACCACAGATAATTTTACCAAAACAAAAAGAAAAGAACACTTCTTTCCGGTATAGTCATTCTTCTTCTTTTATTACTCATGTTCTTGCTTAGTATTAGTCAAATACATCAAACAATCTGACAGCTTTGCAGAAATGCAGATCATTCAAGGAGTTTTCAGGAAAGTCAAAATAACTGAGTGCTATTCTGCATCTTTTTATATTTACTGAATAAAAGGTAGATTAGTATGATATACATGTCAGTTTGGTATAGGAATATACTATTTATCCATATTGCTGACTGCAGTAAATTTGAACAAGCATCTCGTTACATTTTGAAACACATACAATGTAAGCAGCATCTTCAGCTATGCCAACAATGCCAACATAAAAAACAGATTTCTTGTGTATTACTTTATAAGTTAATAACCTAATATGGGTTAGAATTAATTTTATCCTTAGTACAGTCTGTACAGTTGTCCTAGTGTTTTTAATCTAGAGTTTGAGCTTTGGGTCCTCTTTTGAAGTTTATGTTATACGTTAATTTTTACTAGACTAGATGGATCTGGGACAGGTTACCCAGAGAGGTGGTTGAGTCTCCGACTGTGGAGACATTCAAAACCCACCTGGACGCCATCCTGTGCAACCTGCTCTAGGTGACCCTGCTCTGGCAGGGGGGTTGGACTAGATGATCTCCAGAGGTCCCTTCCAACCCCTGTGATTCTGTGATCATTAGTCTGTTCCAGAGTGGTAGTTCCTGTGACTCTCTGTTGATTATTGCATTGTTGACGCAGGAAGGTAGAATCCCAAGCTAGTCATGGAATCCTAAAACTTTAAGGTAATTTCTATCTTTCCTGCCTTTACTTTGTCAACTTTGCCAGCAAAATACAAATACCTAAAGAAAGGTGATGGCTGCTTATTCATTATCATTAGACATAACAGACACAAATTTATCTCAAAATAATAAAACTGCTGTTTAAAAATTAATATAGGAAGTCATTTTTCTGGAGGTAATAATTTTTGTCATTACATTAAATGAAAAATTATGGAATACATTTTATTTGGGTAAGTGGGTTCATCATAAAGAATCTGTACATGATGTCAGGGAGAATAATATGCATCTTTCTAAATATTTTTATTGCTATGAATTTATAGTACCTTCTCAAAAAGCATTGTGAAAGGAGCAAAACGTGCTGGGAAGATGACAATTGGACGCCAGTATTTATTGAAGAAGAAGACAAGCACGATAGTGGAAGAAAGAGGGAATCGCCCAGGCTGGAATGAAGATGATGATATCTCTGGTAATAGTAAAACATTTTTTTCTGTGTTGGTTGATAAGTCTATCCTATTATGCTTCTGTTCCAATATATTGAATAAGAAATGTCTTCAAGAAGAAATTGCAGGGTCTTCCTAGACAGGAAGGAGAAAGGTTTCAAATACGTACATTTAGTAAATGTTTTCTTTTGTGATGACAAGGCAAAAGAGGAAGTTGAATTCATTCAGTGGTAAAGCAAAATACTGGAGTACTATTTTTTATTATTTACATATAGTATCTTTTTTATCATTTTTTACATCACAATAGTGTAGATGGAACAGCACAGAAGCGTGCTGTAGCTTTTCATCTATCTTTAGACATCATGACATCTGCAATTAGTCTATGATAAGAAAACAGTAATTGGTGAGATTCAAGAAAGAGCAAATACTATGGGAGACTTGCAGATGTGGAAGTGACAAATGATTTCTCAAAGCAGCATAAGTCATTACTACTGAAAATACCAAATTTTGGTTGAAAGGATTTGGGGACAGAAGGTAGAAAGTGATTTGGGCACTTTGTACAGTTCATGTGATGGTGTGGAGTTTGACTTTCTTCCAAATACTTCTTTTCCTACCATGTGCTGCTGTCAGTATATCCTTATCTGGACCAGTGCTAATTTATAATAAACCACTAGAGGGAACCAGATTCTCCTGTACATAAACAGGTATTGTTTTGTCATACCATTCTTTCTTTTTTTAAAAAAAAAAATTTTTTCTTTTTTTTTTAAAAAAAGCATTTCAGATAACGAAGTGTTTATCAAACACTAATAATTTCTTCAAAACATCAAACAAGCCAAATATTCCTTTTGAATATTTGGTCGGTGAGCAAGGCAACTTATGTGACTTATGAGCAGATACATAAAAGTTGTCTGAAGCAGGACTGTGTTAGCGCACTGTCTCTGTTCTCTCCGAAATGGAAGAAAACCATTCCAGGAAAGCTGAAAAATTTTGACTCTCTTCTTTAATTCCAGATAACATTGGTGGAAAAAAGGCAAAAAGAAAGGATTACAAAATACAGAATGTCTTTACAGTGCTGAAAATTACGTTCTTAATTGAATTTCCAGCATCTTCCTTAAGTGCTGAGATAGTAAGTGTTCTGATGTTGCAGATTCTTGGGGTCAGAAGCAATTCTGCAGGCTGTACCTGTATGATTTTTGGGTGATTTTGTGTCCTTCACCCAGAGACACCAAGCACAATCATACCAGTGTGTTCATACTTCTCTTGACAATGAAGAAATTCTAAGAGGTTTTTGTATTGCTGATGTACAAAACAACTACATTCTTGCACAGGTGTTATATAAACATTAGGGATAGTCACTTTTTTCCTCCTCTAATAAAATATTAAAATACAAATTGTGAGGCTTCCTACCTGCTGCTTCCCAGATGTTTTGAGTGGGAACGTGTAAGGTGATCAAAGTCTGACAGTTTGCTTTTCTCTCCACACTACACTGACATGTCAGTTATAGTCAGCTGACACAGTAGTAACTCTTTGCTTCAAACAAATAGCTATTTAATCACAGCAATTTCTTTTATATTGACTGCTGTGAATGACTTTTTGTTTGCAAGTCTCAAAAACTGAAGCATAGGGATCTATGCAGCTATACCAACAATGAAACAAACGGGAACTATCTGCAGCAGGTGATGTATTGTCTTAAAAAATAAATGTTAAATATAGGGTTGGAAGGAACTTCAAGAGATATCTACTCCATCTCTCTGCCCCAAGGCAAGATCAACATACTTAATCTGTTCCTCATAGAAGTTTACCTAGCTTTTTCTTAGAAGCTTTCAAAGACAAAGGTTCCACAATTCTAGGCAGTTTGTACTAATGCTTTAACCATCCTTAATGCTGCTGAAAAACAAGCAACTTTCTGATAGTCAGGCCTGAACATTTCCTTGCCACAATTTAAAGCCTTCACTTCTTATTCTGCCACCATATACATATAGAAGAGATGATTCCCTTCATTCTGATTGCAGTGCTTAATGTATTTATGGACTGTTGTAATATTTCTCTTCCCTGTTCTTCTCTGGATATTAAATATCTGCAGTTATTTCGGTTCTTTGTTTATTAGTCTTGATAGACTTCTGATCATATTCATTCCTCTCTTCTCAGTCCTATCTAGCTGGTCCACATATAACTTGCAATGTGATTTCCAAAACAGGGCACAGTGCTTTAGTTATTAGTTGTTGCTAATGAACATCTAATTTCCATCCAATTCCTCCCCATCTTTTTATTTTCAGAGTTTAGAATCTCATCACTACTAAACTCTCTTTCCTATAGGTGATTGTACTGGTGTGTTCCATAAAATGGGAGACTGTACAACCCACTTTTACAAACATTCGTATCTCAGGAACAGTAAAATAGGGGGATTATTTCTCTTATTTTCAGAATCAAATTAAAATAAATCCATTTAAAATTTGAGACAGCAAAACATCTTCACCTCTCTCTTCCGGTTAAGGACAGTGATATGAGCTCTTATCATCTTTAGCTTTTTTTGCACAGAAAAATGTTTTGCAAACTCTGATCACTGATATACCTGCTTTCATGAGAGAAAAATGCATTTAGAAAAAAATATTTCAAAACATGCACCCTCATCTTGCCTGAGTCAGTTATGGCTTTCCATTCAAAACTGTTAAATACCAAATTTCTGTATACCCCAAAATAAAATTATTTCTAAAACACATGTAGTTTGTTTCTCGTTAGTGCACTTTATACTTGTAAATGTTTGGTAACTTCTGTCTTACCATGACAAATATAAAAACACAGAAAAAAGAGGAGATATCCACAGCATTAACCTCTCTATTATTTAGGTCAAATAGAGAATTGTTGGGTTTGTTTCATGAGCTTTTATGCTAAGATGCACCAAAAAAAATGTACATGGGTTCTACTCCTGTAAATTCTGAATGTTGTCTACTGCCAGTAAAGTTTTAATTGTATCTTAATTTTTATTTTTTAAGATAATTTTAATTTCCAGTTTTAGAAAGTGCTGCTTTAAATTTAAATCCTTACATACTTTTCAGTGCCTCATTCATGAAGAAGTATTTCCCCTCTTAAGCACATATTTCAATGCTTGAGGTGGTAGCAAGGAACTGTGAACAGTAAATCTACTTTCAGAAGTATTTGGAAATAGTTGGAAGTGTCAATAACAGGCAGGTGGCAGGTTTTGTACAAAGACCTTGCTTGACTTGAATTTCAGTGTAGTTTGAACTTGTGACATGGCTTTTATCTCTCATGGTTAAAGATTTTTCTACTTTGGAAAGTGCAGCTGACGTGCATGGCTGAAGGCGGCTGCTGTTTGACATTGAAACTGAGGCATTAAGAAACCAACAGTTATCTGTTGCGAAATTATGACACAGAAATATTTTTTTATTTGAACCAAACCTTAAAAAGATTGTTACATCTTTTGAAGATAGTTTAAAAGAATTGTGAGGTCGATTTTATCTTGGATGTTTTATTAATTTATGTGTACATTTTTCATTATTCTGTCTTGTG
The DNA here is from genome assembly GCA_008921705.1 of Burhinus oedicnemus. NCBI lineage: Eukaryota > Metazoa > Chordata > Aves > Charadriiformes > Burhinidae > Burhinus > Burhinus oedicnemus. Next base: position 1,518,986 of record VFFE01007088.1, read on the forward strand.
TACATCTTTGTATAGCAGTTGTGAGTTTAACAGGTTTTCGTAAATTGTTGAAAGAAAGAGTATCTGTCTTTGGTTCAGTTCAAATGAATATATGAGATAACTTGTTTCCATAATTTTAGCAAGAGAGTTGTCAGCCATGCCAGTTACAAGTGCAGTAGGTAACTGTGCAATATTCAGGTTTTCTGACTAAAATATTATTTTATTGCTTATAATTTCTATAAACTGTGGTTTGTATGTATTAGTTCTTGTCATTCATCACTGACAGTAAGACAAACTAGTATTTCATTTTTGTGTAACTGCTGGCCTTCCCAAGAGCAAATTCTTAAAGATTTTTAACTTTAGTTTCAGATGACAGCGAGCTGCACACAAGTGGTACCCTAAAAGCATCAGAAAAATCAACAATGGAGCAATTAGTAGAAAGAGCCTGTTTCAGAGACTATCAACGTTTGGGACTAGGGACCATCAGTAGTAACTCTTCTCGCTCAAAAACAGAATACTTAAGAATAACTGCACTGAACAGGATGTATTCACTTTGCAGAAGGTGAGTTTACCAATTCAGTCAAGTGGTTGAAAATAAAGATGATGTAAGACACGTACCACATGATGTATCCATTTAAGCAACTTATTCTGAGAAAAATTTTGTCTATAGTAGTAGGAGTGTTCGGCCAGTGACCTTGAAGCTATTTGTATTCCTCTCAGAGACTGGTCTTCCGGTGGCTGCATATGTATTCATCAGATTTGGAAAGACTTCCAGCAGTGGTAGCTGAAAGTGAGCTTTCAGAACTGCCCCAGAAGTTCCATCGGACAACACAAGTCTTCCTTCCTAGGTTCTTTCTATAGGCCATGCAAAGAGAGTGCCGCTGGGGCTTTTGGAGGAGACTAACCTAGATACTCTGAATTGCCTTTTGAAGGAGTTTCTCTCTCTTGGCTTTCTACACTGATGTCTAAATCGCTAGGCTATTTTTCAGCTTTCTGGCTTAGCCAATAAAGTTAGCTGGTAGAACTCACTCTCTTGGTATGGTTTCTGTAACTCGCTGTGTTGGTACTGGAAATTATTTATGTAATATATTTGCATATAAAATCTATTCTGTTTCTAAATAAAAAAGCAAGCCTTCAGGAACGATTATACATAACTATTTTCTTCAAATAAAAAATATGTTTTAAAATTGAATTCATCTACACTAATTTATCTACACTGCTTTAAAAGACTGAAAGTCACATGCTGTGTTTTAACACGAGCATTATTTAACTCCCTCTTTGTTGATAAAGCTGATGTAGTTTACTACCACTACCCGCAAAAATTCTTTTTAATACAAAAGTATATCTGCATGAGTCATATCAGAAGAGTATTTGTGTTCTCTAAAGCCAGTTTTGGTTAATCATTGCTTTCATTATGGATAATGAAATCACCAGTTCTTCATGGAAGAAGGGCACACAAGAAAAATAGTAGATTTTTTTTATTGTTTTATGACTTATCTAGAATAACAGACTAATAACTGGTTTTGTTCAGTCAGCATTGAGTACAATGCAGATGAAGGCACTAAATCTGTACATTTTTATTATGCTTTGAATGTTATGCAGACAGCTCTTTCCTCCCCTAAAACCACCAGTTTTTAATATTCTATAGGATTTTTTGGAAAAGATAATTAATATATGAGTGAAGTACAAATCTCAGCATATAAATACTTACCTAGTGCCATGTTAGTTTGCTTACTGTGTTTTAAGAGGTAGCCCTCGCACAAAAATCACTAAGCGTCAAAGAAGTGAATTTACAGGAACAGTGTATATTGTAGAGGAACAAAGTCGTTTAGCAAGCAGTAAATTTTCCCTGTTCCTTGTCTTATTTTCTTCTTAACATATGAAATTGGCGCTTAAATTGATTTTTTTTTTTTTGAGGAGATAGAAAAGAATGTTTCATATTGCTCGAATCCTTTTTTCACTAACATGAACACAACTACCATCTTGCTGGGTTTTCTGTTTTTAAAGGTATTGTATCAGTGAATTTCCTAATCTCTCAAAGTATTGTAATGTTTTAAAAAGTACACAAAAATGCAGTTTCAAATACACTGTTCCAAGAAATCTGACTGTAAAGTTTAAATGTATTTTGACATAAACCAAGACCTGTTGTTTTAGTTATGATACTTTAGACAATCTAACATTCTTCCATTTCAGTTCTCATATTTCATATACAAGTGTCAAAACAAAACTACTGCATCATTTGCATGCCTCAGAATTCTCTTTTCTATCATGCTCAAAAATTATGGCTTCATTATAGTGACAGATACGAGATATACTAAGAAGAAAAATACTACCAAATAAAATACAACCTTAAACGGAAAGAGACTAGCAGTGATAGTCTTACAAATTTTTTGTAATTAAAGTTGGTTTTAAAATGCGGTTTTCTTTACTAGTTAATGCATTTACTAGGATTGGACTAAAAATTAGAGTTACTAGATAAAAAAGTAATTCTAACAGTTGAGGTGTGTTTTCATTAAGATTCATTCAGCTTGTAATTTTAGAAAAGTTTTTTCCTTGTTTAAAATTTTGAAAGCAGTTTTAATTGTGCAGTTTTTTCACCTTTTTGTCAATACAGTTATCCTGGGCTTCTGGTAGTACCTCAGTCTGTTCAAGACAGTAGCCTGCAGAGAGTTGCTCGCTGTTACCGTCACAATCGCCTACCAGTTGTTTGTTGGAAGAACACTAAAAACAGTACTCTTCTACTTAGATCTGGGGGCTTTCATGGAAAAGGCGTTGTTGGCCTCTTCAAATCCCAAAACACCCATACTACAGGTCAGTTGATACAGCTAGGCTTTCTGTATTAGTAATTAAATGTAGAAATACTTATTTTTCTAGAGGAAATCAGTGATACGGTTTAATCCAAAGTCTCAGGATATGAATGGTTATGTGATATTGTATTAGTTCAGTTTAATTACTGTATGTCAAAAAGAAGATCCTGGATGGTATGAAAGTGGTTCAAAAAACGTAAATGAATAATTTGAATGGAGATTATGTATGTACCTAAAGTTTTCAGTAAAAGCTCGTGTCTGCCAAATGCAGTGGAAACTTCCCGTTTCCCTTAAATTATCTTTTTCCTTTGCATTGTTTTATGTAATGAGTGTACGTTGTCCCTTTTAATAGAGGATTATATAAAATATTAGAGACACCATTATCCATTGGATTTTTTCATGTTTTTCATTGTAATAGTAGTTTAAATTTTATCTTTCTTTTATAAAGCATAGGCCTGAAAGATTTCTAGTTGGGGTCTTTGCAATTAAGTAAATTTCTTACTTTGTGTCATCAAGATTGGACCAGCAGAAGGTTTGTCAGAATAGTTAATTTTTCAGAAGAATATAACATTAGGGCAACATTAATTTTGGAAAGAGCATGAGTTGACTTTCATCATTCACAGGCAGTGTTTAGGATACTTGTTGTGACTGCCTGGATTTCCAACTCCTATGCTGGTAGTTTCTTCTGAGTTAATTTCATGCCAAGTGTGAATTTGGCATATAGCTGAAGTCAGTATTCTCTTTAATCAAAGTGGTAGTTGTTGAGAAATTATTCTAGAATTGGGCCATAATTTTTCTTTTTTGAGAAAAAGAAAATGTGAGGTAGAATTGGAATACCAGGAACTCATTAAGGTAGCAAAGAAATTCCTCAGTCCTGTTTTTGTTTGCATTTAACCACAATGATGACTAGAACGCAATTAAAAGGTTTGGCTCTACTGAATAGAATTTTTCAAAACCTGTGACAAGCATACTGTATAAATACGTGCAACTCACATAAAAGTAGTTTGAAGATTACATGATTGAAATATTTTCTGCATAGTCCTCCTGAATTTTTCCTTCACAGACTATCTTTATGAAAACCAGAATTTTCTTAGTTGTAAAGAACAGTTTATATCAGACATAATGTTTGGCTATATGAAGTTTTGTGTATATCAAATTCACCTTTAACATATCAAAAATTTCAGAGATATTAGAAAAATATATTTTACATCAGACAGTGTCTGGACTGGCTATTAACACTAATTTGTGAGTCACTAATTATCTGTTGAATATTCATTGCTATAGCATTGATTCAGTGTGTTTCTTCAGTGTTTTGTGGGGGCGTTTTTTAGTTGGAGTGAGGAGCAAGGTAATGAATTGCATCTTATATAATGCATTTTTGTTGAAAAGATTCATAAAATGAATCAGTGAAGTACTACCAATAGTTAACACAGCAGCTGCCAAATCTATGAGCTACACCAGTTGTTCCACAGGTTTATAGTGTGAAACCTAAGCATGCTAATTCAAATGTTAGTCTTATAAATGGATTTAATACTGATTGTCTTAGCTGAAATACTGGCCAGGCATCTTCAACCTGGTATAAAGAGAATAAATTGAAAAAATTCTGCAGGAATAGCCTGCAAATTATATAAAGACAAACACTTCCATGTTTTCTGTTGTGGCTGTCATTTCTGTGTGCATGGGAGTATGAGCACTTTCCAAAACAAGATCTTCAAAGCCTGACCCATTAAAGCATGTTTCCTGTGTGTAATCTCATCGCTTTTGTACGTGGTTTCTTTTTTTAATTTTATACAGTCTTTTATATTGCCATTGTCTTACTTCCAGCAGAATATTAGGCAATAGATAATCTGATTGACAGTAACTGTATCTGACATTAGCTTCTGGAGTTACTGTTTCTTTTAACATGCGAAGAAAATGGAGACTCCTCAGGAAGGTACAGCAAGGAAAATGAAAAATATTTATAGGATATTTATTTTATTTGTAATGAAGTTGAAGCTTTGTGAAACAAAACTTTTGAAGAAACTGATCAGTAAAGATAGTTTTACACAGGTGCATGGATTTACATGAAGATAGTTATGCACGGGTGCATGTATTTGCCTCAGTAGGAGTTGTGTAAAATGAAGGAAAGTCTACATTGAAAAACGCATCGTGATGCAAACCTAAGGGGACAAAGATAATCTTAAGTTAAATTCAAGTTGATGAGTGCATACCTTCCTAAGCAGAGATTCCATAGGAGTGGATTTTTCTTAGGCAGTTCTGGATTGATACACAGAAGCAAAGAGGACCTGCTGGAACTTAGTGAACATTTTTGTGATTTCCCATTACATTGTATGTTAAACAAGTTTTCAAAGCATAGTTGAGATCTATATGTTATACAAGAAGCACAGAACATATTTTTTAGAGAAATTATGTGCAACACTAAGTTGCTGTATGGAACCAAACTACATGTGCAACAGAACTGTATTTTTCTAACGTCTGTCCATGAAGGATTATGAACAGATGTTTGAATATGAGATGGAGAGTATACAGGTCTTTTCAAAAGTTCCTTTGAAACATGAAAGTTGGTTTCTAAATTTCACTTCAGCCTTTCTGGGAATTTTTTTGCAGAGCAGTGTAGTTCTAAATATGACATTCTACATCTGAATTACCAAGTATTGGTCAACTGCCACGTAGGAAGACCATTCATGTTTCTTGTATGTAGTAACACTATCCAAGAAAACAGTTATCTTGATACAGGCTGGATTATTGACTATAGTAGGACCTGTTGTAAAATAATGATGGAGCAATCTGCAACCAGGCATATAGAGCACATATTAGCAGCTGAGGCAATCTTACTGCATTACTAAGCAATGCATTTCTTTCCTGGGATTTATAAAATTGCTACCAGGATCTCCATCCCCATCTTTTGTTTAAATCTACACTGTTGCGATGGCCTTCATGTATGATACAGCGCTTAAAAAAGCAGTCATTTTATAGAAGTCCCTGTTTACCTGTAATGGGTTCATTCTTTGAGTCACCAGTAGTCTTTCATCCCTTTATACTTCTGTTAAGCACTGTGTGAGGGGATGATTGGTGGTAAGGATGAAGGGCAAGTTTTCCATCTATAATCTTTCACAAGGACTTTATTGCCCTCAATCGTTCATTTAGATGTCTGCCCAGTTCAATAAAAGACTTTCATATAAGTCGAGCTATTTGTCTCCTGAGTCTCTTTCCTAAAACACACAAAGTTTTATTTTGTGAAGAGTATTGTGTAAGTGCAAATGGTAAGGACGTTATCCTTTCATTTGGACATTTCGATTCCTTTCATTTAACTAAATTGTTAAGACCTAAATTGACTTTTTGTGGCATTGGTTCAAGGACTGTGAGACCTAAAGATCATTCAAGTGGATTTCAGGATGTGTAAACCCAGCTTAAGAGTTGAAGAGAAAATAATGTTTTTCTTCAGGCTTGTTCCACTTTGTCAGACAGAACCAGCATGATGTTTCCTGCATGTACGTTTTCTAATCACTTCTTAATTGTACTTCCAATTCAGACACTAATTTTAACAGGGCTATTTAGATACTAATTTTCACAGGGTTATCTTGAAATTTCTTTTGCCACCTCCAGCTAATTAGGTTACTCTCTATTAGTTTCCAGCATAGAATCTGATTGGATCATCACTGGAGAAAACTATTTATAAATTACCATTGTGGTTTGTCAAAATGTGCTCCATCAAATTCTTTGACTCTCTCTGTCTCTTATTCCAAATCTTGCCTCTCGTGGTTAAGATACCAAACCCTGGTTTAAGCAGCTATGACATTTTTGTCCTATAGTGCGTCCAGAGGTGGCTGCAATAAACTAGAATTCAAAAAATTTTGTTTGGCATTTGAGAAAAATCTGACTCATTGAGACTGGACACTTTTGTCATCATAGTATGGCCTGGGACCTGTCCTTCCTTTAAGCCCTTGCACCTGGACACAAATGGGTGGAGTTTTTCTAGTTAAGATCTTTTTTTTTCTTCAGTTGTGGGTTGTTTTTTTTTTTTTCCTGAATTCATTTTTTTGTTATTGGTTTCTTAACTTTTTTTTAAGTCTTAAGATTGTCTTAAGTGGACTGTCTGTTTCACTTCAGTACTTTCTCAGAGCATCATAGCATCTCATCTTGCTGTTTTTTTCTCCACCCTCTGTTTTTAAACTGTGTCTGTTTCCTCTCTGGCTTTGCTTTCATCCAGTCTTCTGCAGCCACTTCTGTCCATCTGAAATGGTCCTTCTCCATGTCTCCAGCAACTTAAGCAACATCAGTGACAACTGGAAAATTATTCTGTTTCTGAGATCTGTAGAGTAGTCAGTCATCTGAAACTGCATGCATGTAAAGGATTATTCAGAGGTTTTCAGAGAAGGAATTGTGGTTCTCACAAGAGTGCAGATTCCCTTCCTACAAGTTACCTAAGCACGTGGGAAGACACTTCCTGAAGTTACCTACTGGTGAAGGAGCAGGTGGACTGTCACTAGGGAACAGGAACATTACTTTTCATAAGTGGAGATCCCTTGACGTGTGTTATCCAGGTGTGCATGCACCGTACATCTTTATTCCATTAAAAAGGTCAGATTCTGGGGGTAGGATACCTGAAGGACATGTAGGTTGTGTCCATTGATGTCTCTAAATGCAGCAGAGTGCACGAACACAGGTGTCTTTGGATATATGTATACTTTCAGTAAATGGGCAACATATCTCAAGGACCCTCCAGTTATAGGTAAGTAACCTTGCTTTACTGGAATGAGGAAGAGCTGTTTTTTAACTTTTGTTAAAGAAACAGTTCTATCTGTTCTCTACACTTTTTTTAAAAGGCTGAAATTTGCCGACAAGTGGCACAAATTTAAAATGTTACTTTTCATTCTGAGTGAAGGGAAACCTACATCATCTCCATTCTGTTTGTACTGATAACTGGCTAATGATGAATGTTTTAAGTAGTAACCATGGGGGTAATGGACTCTTTCAGAAGTTTAGCTTTGGGGAGTGGAATGCAAGAGAACATTGCTGGGTGCTGCTCTGCAGCAAGGTGATGAACATCTGAGCATTCTTTGTCATCAAAGGAGTGGCTTTTTGAACCTTTCATACACAAACCATGACATTTTCAATGCTCTGCTTTACATAATGAGCTTTTTATTTTGCTATTCTTTGTATTTATAAATGTACTTGTATTTTAACGTATCCCATTCTTGTGACTCTAGCTCCTGCTTCTTTAGAATCTTCAAGCAGTATAGAACAGGAGAAGTACCTACAAGCCTTGCTGAATGTGATATCCGTCCACTGCAAAATGAATGGGAGTAATACTCTCAGTGTTAGACCAACAATTGCTCTGTCTCCAGGTAACATTGGTTTGTATAGTGTGTTTCTGTGGTTAAGCTGAAAAGTGAGTTTTCTCTGATTTGGTGTTAGTTCAGTTTGTCCCATATCAATTCGGTTGTTTCTATGTTGTTGCACTTTCCAGATAGCTTATTCACTCTTCGTTTCAGTGAATGAGTTTTCCATATGTAAAGGATGTTTATAATCTTTCACAAAATATTTTTCAGTATTCTTAATCTGACAGTAAGTGATTATCCACCTGTGGGTCATAGTTTTTGATGAAATTCTCTTAAGTATGATGGGCCAATCTTGAGGCATTAGTAATTTATTACCATTCTGGAACAAATAAAGTTCTCCAGAGTATCAAGATGCCAGATCTTTCCAGGGTTTTTTTTTTTCCGTATCAAATGCAACATTATATAACAGAATCAAAAGCAGAGATGCACTTTAAAGTCTTTTATAACAAATTAAGCGTATTGAAAACTGTATACTGAATAAGAGACTGCCAAATTGAAGAGAATGCAAAATACTACTGTATTCATATAATGAGAAAATATGAGATTGCAAGCTCAGATTCTATATATACACATGTACTATTTAGCTACAGCAGCAATGGAAGGTATGTAGGCATTTTCATGTGTTACATACTCATAATGGGCTTTTAATGTCAGTTCCAAGTAGAGCTTTACTTGCAGTGAAAACTCTTTCAAAAAACACTGAGTTATGCATATGTGGAACCATGAAGAAATGAATCCATGTTTTATTTCAGTTATTTTGTGATGAAACCTGGTAAGGTTTAGGGGAAGGTAACCCCAATGTCTTTGAAAGAGGAGCATGCAACTTGAAATTGTGTCTGTCTTGTCTTACTCGGTGGTAATTGGCCTAATATTGCCAAACAGTGGCTTTTCTTGTAAAATAACACCATTCACAAAGTGTGCATGCTTTGCTTCATTTATTGTGAAATATGTTGATTGCTTAGCTGTATCTAACATCTCCATACTGTTGCCAATGTACATGTGTCTTAAAAAATAAATCTGAAGTACAAAATTGGCAAGAATTAGCTGTATTGTGTGAAAAGGGGCATTGTTATCAGTTATGTTAAGTGTTAGTCTGACTAACACTGTAGTTTTTTAATCTTCTATTCTTTTTTTGGCTGACTTTAGGCACTGAAAGGAGGGCTTCAAGAATGTCTACTGTGTTTAAGCAGGTAGTGCCAGGACATTGGGATGTAAATCTATCCAATAGCTTTGCTCGAGGAGGTTAGTAAGACTAGCTCAAAGTCTGTTATTTGAAATAATAAATGCTAACAAAATGTTAGTGAAATAAAAATAATTACACTGCTTACTGATTCATTACTCTGTGAAACAACAAAATAGAAATTACAGATTAGCCTCAGTCCATAACATTATTTAAGTATCTAATTTCTGTTTAAGTCCTTTACCTACTATTGAAATAAAGCTTGTTTCATGTTGGAAATTAGTGGAAAATTAAGTACTCAGTTAGGAATTATGTTTCTAAATACTTTGTGATTCATCCATATTTTTAATTTGTCTAAAATGTATGGCCTGAAAATGCGTATTTTATATTAGGATTGAATGCACTTTAGAATCTCTAATTACAGATCACTCTGACATTTGGCTGAAGATTAGCTGATGCTTCATAAAGTTACAAATAATCTATCTGAATAATTTTACTCTAGGTAAAGGAGGGAGCTATATGGCCAAGCTGTAGGAAGTAGTAGGGAGATAAGGTGTGTTCTTTGGAAATAGTTACTCTTAGGTACAAGGGCTCATCAGTGTCATTTCTACAAGACGCTTTAATTCTGTGAAGTGGATTCCAACTACTTTTACTCTTCTAGTCCGATGAAATTGTTATGATTTTTTATATGCAATACATGCATAAATTAGTCTATCAAATTTCTTAAATACATGTTTGTTAGGAGAGGGATTAATCTGTTTTCCAAATGGGAGCATTTTGTGTTTCGTTTATTACCTTTTAGCCCCGAAGGCTGCTCTTAGAATTATTTCTAAGCATCTAAAAGTTGTTTTTCTTCCTTTTTGACTCCTTCCAGCTTTGTGAGCGGTGCATTAACCATCTTACAGCAAATGTAGCTCAGCTTTTCAGAGGTGGGAATGAGAAAGGCCATAAGATACCTCATCTAAAAGTAGTTAGACCTACTTTGACCTGCTGAGCTCCATTCCAACCTAAATTACTGTGTGACAGAAAAGCTGTAGCTTCATATGGGAAAGAATAAAGCAACAATTTTGTAAAGAAAAACCTTCAAAGGAGATTAGAGAAATGAAGGAAGGAAGAAGGAAGGAGGGAGGGAAAAAGGAAAGAAGAAAGGAAAATACTGGGCTGTATAGAGAAGTTATGCGAGAATTGTAGCAGAAGGGAAGAGAGGAGCGGCAGTTACATTGTCATCACCAAAGAATGGAAAATTCTGTGTATTTTCATTAGTCATAGTATATGCATATTTCATATCTAAAAATTCTGTTTATGCTCTCTACTCACTGTCATGTTGTTGCAGTACATGGAGATGAAAAAACATAGTGATTTTAATTGGATAGGTAAAATGGCTAGGGACCTGAGAGAACAGGAGTTAATAGAGTCTGGAACTGTTAGATAAATTGGTGGCTGTGCCCAGCTTGACTTTGTACTGAAATAGTGAAAATGCTGGGTAGCTGACAGCAGACATTTGGTTGTATTCCATCCTCTTGTGTTGGGACAAAAGTGCCAACAGCGAAGTGGTGCTGAGGGGCAATGAAGTTGCTCCAGATAAGTAAGGGAAAGCTTGCTGGTTGACTGTGCGGAAGTTGTCTTTTGAAGATAAAAGGATTACTGAAATAACTATTGCTGGTCTCTGGGGTTAGAGTTTGTGGTAAGTGTGATGGGATGAATTTGTTGCTACTTAGTGAAGAAAAGAGGAGGCTCGAGGCAGTATTAGGTCACAGACATGTTTTGTTGGACGCTGAAGTCTCTTGGCTAAATTTCAGCAGTAATCAGGAAGAGGGCAGAGAAGTTATCTTGTGTCTTGCTGGATTGATGCCACACCTGCTCTATATATCTGAAAGGTGTAATTACAGCCCGGTATCTGCAGTCTATTCACAGTTCAGCAGGATACATGAGGACTTTGCTGAAACAGAAGAATGTTTGACAAGCACAGTGGGAGCCCTAGTGAAGGTGAGAAGTTGACAGGGTAAGAGAGAACAGGGAAAGGGAGTATCTCCCTATAGAGAAGTAAACACTAGGGTTTTTAGATTAGCTAACAGAATTCTTCTAGAAGAAACTCTAAAATACACAAAGTATATAGAATCTCTAAAATTGTTGTTCTCAAATAAATTGATTCACGTGATTTATTATTGCAGTTTTTTACTACTTTTTCACAGCTAGTTATATTTCACATGTGAAGTAGTGTCACAAGACTGTATGCAGGACCAAAAATACAGGTTTTTGGTCAGCTGAAAAAACAGACTTATTTTATGCAGGCAGTGTAAAAATGGTGATTTCTCTCTCCTTCGTATTCCTAAGAGTAATTCAGAAAGCAAAAAAAAGGAAAAGGAAAAAAAAGACAATGGGGTTAGCTAGTTACTTTATCGTAGCAAGCAGCTATGGATTATGCACTACACTGTACAAAATACAATAGCAGTATTTTTGTGATTTTAATTCTGGATCCCTCTTTCTTTTCTTGTTTTTATTCTCACACGTACCAGGGCTCAAAAGCCAGGTTCAGCTATGATACGCCAATTGAAAATGACATTTTCTAGTTTTTGTGCCAGACAATGTATTTTTAATACACATCCTTCTAAAATTTAAGTTAAAAGATACGTGCCAGTGCTTGAATAGTATTTCTCATTTTTAAAAATCATCATTGTTCTTAATATTCATCAATTGTCCTGAATATTTGTGTCCGTGTCAGGTACAGTTTTTTACTTTATCTGGAACATTGTAACAAAGTAGTTGCCTAAAGCCCAGTTAAGTTGTTTCTGATCTGAAATATTTGGCCAAATACTTATTTTATAACATATTTTCATTCTTGGACCTTTTTTTTGGCAATAGCTTGGTTGATACCTTTCATAAGATTGTAATTTCAGTCAAAATACATACCTTTTCTTCTTATATTACTTTATTCAGTATAGTGTGGTTCTACAGAACAGCTCTTCTTGCCTGGCACTGTTGTGTAATTTAGTAGAATAAATGTTTTCTCAGTATGGTTCACTGCTGCTGGAAAAATACTAGGATATTTATAATTAATAAATACAGACTCAGCTGAGACGTTTATTTTAAAAGCAGAAGACAATACTTTTGAGTATGTTATAATAGAATATTTGTATTAAAAGAAGTTGCTTGTGTTGATGTGGCTTTTGAGCCAAAAATACACCCTCTGATAAGCATATAAGGCTCCCACTGAAAATGAGAATTTTTGCAAGGGGGGAGGAAATCTCTTTGTGTGATAGATATTACACGTTTTCTAACTTTTACACAGTCCTTTAAAAACGTTTATAGGTGTATAGAACTAACATCTTGCGCTCTGATTTTATTTTGAGGTCTATCAAATTACATACCTAAAATAGACTAAAACAGTTTTTTAAAAAAGCACTAAGGTTTGGGATTTTTAATTAAGCTAACTTTCAGCTGAATAGAAGTTTTCAATAAAGTATTCAGCAGAATGATTTAATCATTACATTTCCTTTGGTATTATAATTATGGAAAAACACGATGGCTGTGCTACATGTTTGAAACTATTGCAATGACAATGAAATTACTCCTTTTTGATAAATGGATACTTCCTTCCCATTTTATATTGGTTTTCTGGCTTGATTGATGTTTTGTCTTGTGATGACTAAGATTTGCGCTGTCTGATAAATCATGTGCTATAAAGAAATTCAATATATACTAGATCTTTGGAAATTAATAAGTAACCCTTTTCTTTTCTCCTGCAATGTGTCTCGCTGCAATGTGCATTCCATTCCTCCTCCTTCTGTCTTAACTGTTATCTACCAGTGCTTGGGTACAGAGATAAATGTTTCACTCATTCAAATTCCAAATCAGCAACTAAGGGAAGAGTCCATCAAGGTACTGTATTCTGCGTCCTGAAAGCACATTCTTTTCTACCATCTCCATAACTGCTACAATGTCTTAATACATGCTAAAGTGATACTGACAACCTTGATTCTGCATTAACAAAATTTTGGGTTTTTTACTTCAATGTTGTGTTGTTTTGTTTTGGGGTTTTTTGGCAATTGAATGTATGATGCAGTGACAGTGATTAGTCACACACTTCACCATGTTATTCTTTAGTAATATTCTGATCTAATGCAGAGTGATATGTAGAAAATTTTCTGTGTGAAAATTTTAAACAGCAGAAAATTAATTCTGCAAAAGAGCATTTAGTTTTCCTACTGCTTTAGTAAAACAGCTAAGAAATACTGTTACCTAGTCAGTTAATTTTCTTTCCAAAATTATCATTAATATTAGTGAACAGGGAAAAATTTATATCTGCCAAATTAGAAAGTCATAATAATATGATTTATGCCAAATAATAAAAGCTATATACTGCTAACAGAAAATAAGGCAAAAAATACTATGCAAAATTAGACTAGAAATATAATAGAAATAGAATTGTGTCTTTTAATCACTGTTATCCATCACTGGTAAACATTTTCATCTGCATGTATTTGTAACCAGTTTTGTTGCTTTTGATGTCTTACAGGCGCTAATGATGGCCTGCATTTGTGAAATGTTAGAAAGTGTGACTGTGTATTTTTGTATATATCATCTCTGGGGACAGTTGTCTGTGTTGGAGCTAGCATTTTTTCGTACCAAATGAAAAAGAAATTATTTCTCTTATTAAATGCTTGCTGTGATTTTTGCTTGCTAAAGTCTTTAGTGTTTCATCTGTAGTAGTTCAGATGTGGAACAAAAGTTTATACTAAACATACTACTTTACTATGTGAGGTATTTTATAAAACTGGCTGTCTTTGAAGGGGAGACTGTTCAGAACTGTTACCAATTCATAAGTTCGTAGCCAACCCTCTCAGTTACTCTATTCGTTTGCTCACATCTAAGGCAAGCAGCCAGACAGGCAGACAAGCTAAACTGTACAGACGAGTCCCTGTTGAGGATTACTGTACAGAATTATTCTTTAATAGAAACATAATCCTGCTTCTAAAAAATAGAATAAAATTATTTTGCTGGTTGAGCTATCTCGGTGGAATTTTACTGTTATCTGCAGCTTTTTTCTTCTATGCAAGAAATATTAACTATGCATATTACTTGATTTTACTGAAGGGGTTGAAGGGGTTTTTTGGTACAGTATATCTAAATTTCTACTACTACAAGGTATTTCTGGTGCCTCTTTTGGATATCTGGCTTCACAGATTTATGGACAAGAGTCTCTTCTGATAATCTGATGTACTGCGTATTGGGTTAAAGAATTTCACACTGCCATGTGAATGCCAAATGTAGTATACTTTAAGGGATTTGATTTTCAAGTAGTGCTATTTATACTCTGAAAATCAAGTGCCTTTCACATACCTCACATCGGAGACACAAAAATAGTCTCACAAAATGATTGTTACTAACTCAGGTACAAGAAACAGAAAAATATTTACTACTTGTCCTTTCTTTTGCTGGTGCTAAACAGGCCTCGGCAATCTGGTTTATCACTACTTTATCTTATGTTGAAATCATGACACTTACTCAGATCAGAGCACGTCTGTGTGCTGTAGGAATTTCCTCCTCTAGAAATGACAATATAGCTGCATCAGCAATGCACAATATGCAAACTAAAAATGCTGTTGAGAGGCAGAGGTTATTAGGTTGGTACAATGCCATTCAAATACTGCTGTGCTGCTTTCAGTAGCAAGTCCGTGGTTCCACATGGCACTGCACTGTTTCAAGCTCATGTTGTTGCTGGCTTTGGGATTTCTGTACCATGCCCTGCTGCCAGAGTAATGGCGATCTCACTGCCAGATTAAAACTGTAAGACTGTGAACTTCTAGGCATTCTTCTCACTACTCACACAACTGTTCACTAGTGACATCTGCTATAGAATATAGTCGGAAACGCATGATTAAAAAAAGAACTTCCTTAAATTCATTTAATTTCTAATTGTCCATTAGACGTGGAGAATTAAAAACTAAAATTCATGGCATTCTGCATTTTAGTCATGGCATTTCAAGAGTAAATATGGAATAATTTATCCTGAAATGTAATATTTGAATTGATCATCCTTATATACATTTTCATTATAATACGATATGATTGATACTATTACAGGGTGAAATGAACACAAGAATTCTATGTAACAGAATTTTAAGCCATACTATTTCCATTTTTAAAGAAGGTAATTATATAATATTCTTACTAGTTAGACTTCCAAAATAATATGCCTTTGACAAGGAAATACATCAAATTTTTGTCCCTACTTAGGAGAAGAACAACACTAGCAATTTCATTTCTGTATACTTAAATGGACATTCATAACTTGCAAGTTGTGATTCATTTTATCATTGTATCACTGATATCATAGCAACCATTTTCCTCTACAATAGAAAGTGCTGTGCAGATTTGATTAGTACCTTAGGTTAAATGACAGTGCAGTAGGATGCTTTTGACAATTTTTGTTACGAAAATATTTCTTTCCAGTACATGCTGTTAATTATGTCCTATGAGGGATGCAGATGACATGTTTAAACACTCTACTTTCTAAATGATGTTCTAGCATACGCCTTAATAATTATGATCTCCAGTGCCTCACACAAAGAGGTTTTTATATATTTTTCATCTTTATGAAGGTGTATGGGCAAGTCTTCGTTCAAGCAACCGATTTATCAACACTCAGACTCCATTCATTGATGTTGGTGCAAGACTTGCAGGGAAAGATAACACCACTTCCTACAGTAGCAGCGCTTTTCTGCAAAGTCAGCTTTTGAGACGGCAAGCAGCCCTCTATATATTTGGAGAAAAATCTCAGTTACGGGTAATGGCAATTTTTTTTTTTTCTAACATATTTTTTATTTGGCGTGAGTTTAATAACCCTAACGTTTTTACAAAACAATATATAATATTCTAGATAAGGTGGATAGATGACTCTCCTAAAGGTGTAAACTCTTACGAGGATTATTCCTATATTCAGAATAATTAATACAGTATAACTCAGTGGGGGTGATGGGGTGAAAATCAAGCTCTGTGGTTATATAATACAACAAAGTTAACGTAAATAAAAACACGGGAAATTATCTGAAAGAGCGGTTAAAGATCAGACTCAAACTCCTGGAAGTTCTGTGAGTAGGGCCGTATTTGTCACTTTTGGTCAAGTGCTGATGTGTAGTAGAGCTAAGACGTACTAAGATGGGTAACATATGACTACAGGAATGCAATAGCTTTTATACAATGTAAGAGCATTCAAATTGGGAAGAACTTGGCTAGGAAGGAAACACATTGCTAGGCAACGGAGCATCCAGCAAAGCCTTCATATTCAGAAGTCACCGTGTCTTCGCTGTCTCAACTATCTCCCTGCATTGACGTTTCAGGGAGCACAGGCAGCAGAGTTTGGCTGGGCTCAGTGTAGCTGCTGGGATAATGATGAATGATGGGACTGTGGGCAAATGGAGTGGGGCTGGTGTAGCGGCAGTGGAGCTTGCTGCCCCTTGTAGAGACTGTTCGGAGCTGTTCCAAGGGAAGGGCTGGAGGTCTGTATCTGTAAGTTCGTGCTTTCAGAGTCACACTTAATTGCACCTAAATACATACTACTGTACTCTGATTCTGCTGATGACTCATCTGATGTTCAGCTGAGCTGTCATCTCAGTGATTTCTAGTTTCGGAAACATGAAACAGACTTATTTGGTAATTTAAAGTGCAATATTTTTTTCCTGATGTTTTGAAATATGTTATGAAGCAAATGGAATGTTGTTAGTCAGGATAGCGATTACCAGAGAAGAAAACCTGCATTAACGTGGGCAGCGCTTAAACTCACATGAAGCCAGATTTGTATGAATAAGGCTAACCCAGAGGTCTGTCAGTCTTGATTTGGTTACATGAAGAGGACCATTATGTCTACAGTTTTATACACTTTTTTGAATAGATTTTATTATTTTAGATACAGTTGTTTAAGAAACAGGTATCCTCTATGTTAATTCTTGGCAGTTTTACAGATTTTTTTTTTTTTTTTAAATCTCTGCATTCAGGATTGAAAAATCAGTTGTTTTCTACTTTCTTATTCTAAATGTGAGCATACATGAAATGTTATGTATTATATATTTTTTGAAATATACAACTTCCAAAAGCATTTATAGGTAGTAGGAAAATACATCAGTATTCAATTCTTTCTGAAATTATGTTATTTCAGGAGATGAAAGAATCGCGCTGTATCAGAATGATGAATCAAAATTCTTTGCAAATTTTGTTTCTATTTTGACTTTGTAATTTCAAATGTTCTTTTATATTTTATTTGTATTTTCAGTTGTATTTTTAAATGATGGTTATGTATCGGATATTATTTCTTATTCAATTTTTACTTTGTCTTTTATAATTGGTGGACAAATTCATTTTCCTTTTGGTTTCTTCATTACACATTGGAGCACAAAGTCATTTTTAATTAGTTAGATTTCTTTTGACATTCTGTCACTTTCTAATATAATTAGCATAACTTTACAGAAATACACTGTTCAGTCTATAATCAGTGTTCTGATTTAATATAATGAAGCATAAGAATATAACATAAAAGACTAAACAGAAATTTCAAAAGTAAACATCATTTATCATTATTAGAACAAACTGTTCTTTTGAACAGTAAGAAAACTGTTTATTTTCCTGCGAAATTTCTCAGTTTTCTTGAGTTGGTATTTTTATTTGCTTTTCTGGAGAATGTTCTTCCCCAAGTTCTCAAACAGTTCTATTCATACCAATTTTTCATCTTGTTTTCTTTTATAACTGTAAGCCCCAGAAGACTCTGGCAAAGGAGACACTTCAATGAAAAGGAATATAGGGAGAGTAATGCAAGAAAAACAATTACATAGAATTAAATTGCTGTAGTCTAGTAGTAACAATTATACACATTTTTATTTGTTTGATTTCTTAATGAATGGTAAGGAAGAGTTCAACCATGCATCTAAAGATATGTAGTAGAAACATCTTTAGTCTGCTGCTTTGAAGTGACCCTTTAGACCACTTGGGGAAAAAAATGGAAGTCATTTAATGTACCAGCAGTCACAAGCTAGGTGGGGATAATATGTTAGTCCTTGGTATAGATTACAGCATTTTTAATATATTACCATACAGGTGTGTATTATTATGCAGAATATGAAAAGAGCTGACTATTGGATGTACAAACAACAAGCATTGGACAAAATCAACGTGAAATAGTCTGAAGTCCAGTAGGATGTATATAACTTGGAAATTGTTTAGACATCAATACTTTGAGGATCCTTACATTATGCTGGATTATTTCCTTGATGGTTTAGAGCTTATGGGTTTTTCACTTTTTTGTTTTGTTTAATAATACAATTTTGCAGAAGATGAGTCATCTCTGGGCACTTCTAAGGAAAAGTGTATTGTGTTAGCAAATGTAAGAATAAAATTACATAGTGATTAAGTGATTCTTTCGAGCCTGCTGTCCTTGATTTGTATCTCGTGTATATGATCAATTCAACTTTTGGTTTTGTATAAAGAAATCTTGTTCATTTTTGATCATGAAGTATTTTTGTAGCTTTTGTTAGCATCCTGCTAACTTGGAATTTACTGACTTTGTAAAATGCTTGGCAGAGCATGTGTTACTGATGTTGATTTCTATAAGGACCTGCTTTATTCTGCTAAATATGTCACATAAATTAATGATACAAACAGAAATATGTAATATTTTAAGGAAATTGTGCTACTTTTCTCAATTGCTTTTATCATACATAACAGCATTCTAAAAACAAGTTTGGTAGTTGAGCTATTGAATTTGTTTTTGACACATGCCAAAAGATAAACATAACTAAATCTGGGCTTTCACTTTCCTACATTTGCACTTGGCCATCCTATGAAGCAGCTTAATGAAGATTATTTGCCATCCAAGTTTAATTCCATGAAAAAGCAATTTCTGAAGAAAACTGAAAAAGTTTGCTGTGAAGATCTTCAGTGATGCTTTATATATGAGAATTGTTTTTCCTAATAATGTTCTCCCTATTATCCTTTTCATCATAGTTCTTTTTTTTTTCAGTTAGCTAACTTGATTGTAGAATGGTTAGAGTTGGAAGGGACCTTAAAGATCATCTAGTTCCGACCCCCTTGCCATGGGCAGGGACGCCTTCCAGTAGACCAGGTTGCTCAAAGCCCCATCCAACCTGGCCTTGAGCACTTCCAGGGATGGGGCCTCCACAACTTCCCTGGGGAACCTGTTCCAGTCCCTCACCACCCTCACAGTAAAGAATTTCTTCCTAATATCTAATCTAAATCTACCCATGTAAATCTACCCTCTTTCAGTTTAAAACTGTTACTCCTCATCTTGTCAATACAGTCCCTGATAGAGAGTCCCTCTCCCATCTTTCCTGTAGGCCCCCTTTAGGTACTGGAAGGCTGCTATATTGATCTCTTAATTCAGTCCTCCTCTGTTACTGCTCATTTTCTAAATGCAGTAAGTAAAACAAAACATGTAGAATTCTGCTAGGAAAACCTCTTGGAAATTATATCAGGTATTCGCTGACTGCTGTTCTGTGTTGAAGTAGGTACGTTAGACAAACAACTGTCTCAATATGCAGTGACTGCTTAGGTGAGTCAGCTAGTTTACAGTTTTGGGGCTTCTTTTTGGACTTGGGGGTTACTTTTTTCTGCTTTATTGAACTACTAGAATCTGTCCTGCACTGTTAGCATGTCATCCATACAGTTATTTTAATTTTTATTTATTTATTGGTAATTTGGTCTAAAAATCCTAAAGGAAGCACATTATGTTGTGTGTAGAGAACTCAACAGATTTGTCACTCAACTTTGGTTTTTTACTACTATTATTATAATTAAAAATATGACTGCCGTGCAATACATTCTGCTGTTATGAGTAGTAGATGGTACTTTATTATGGTACGTTTTGCAAGTGTTATAAGGATTTTTATTATCCTGGGCAGGTGTTTAACTAAATAGATTTTTAATTGGAAATTGAAATATTTATCAATAAAGCAGGCAAGACAATGAGATTTGATGAGACTGTCAGTGAAAAATATGCTTCCTTTTTAAATTACATCTGCTATTGTCCTTTTCACACAGGGATTCAAACTTGATTTTGCTTTGAATTGTGAATTTGTTCCTGTTGAATTCAGTGACATCCGACAGACAAAGGCAAGCTTTAAAAAGCTGATGAGAGCTTGTGTTCCCAGCACTATTCCTACAGATTCTGAGGCAACATTCCTTAAAGCGCTTGGGGAGTCAGAGTGGTTCCCACAGGTAATTTATATGACAGGTCCTTCTAATAATCTATAAGCAGTACTGTTTACACAAAATAAATTTCAGGCTCTTCTAACAGTGAACTATTGTGTTCTAACCAGCTGTTCTTTGTTCACTGTAATTATTTTGCATACTATCAATTCTGTTATTATATAAGCATTATTATTTTAATACAATCATAAGACTTACAAATGCGGGGGGCATTTTTTTATAACATAACCTATGGTTTATAACATGGAACATGTACACAAATAGAGATGACCATCTTTTCTGCCTACATAAATTTATGGGTTTGGTTTTAACTGCTTTTTCTTATTTTATGTATTTTAAAAATCAGGAAAAAGTATAGAACAATAAATTAGTCTTTTGATTTTAAACCCGATATTCTACTCTTCATATGTGTTCCCACCCTGAATTTCCATATGCACAAGTATTTAACAAATAAGCTAGCATCTGTTATCTGTTGTGGGATACAGGGAAGTGTTTGCAGGAGAGAGGGGATTGTGTATGTGTGTTAATTTATTCTCTCTGAATCTGTTCCTTTACTTCGCTATACTGTATTCCCTTATGTAAAGATTAACCAAATGAAGGCAAGACTGGAAGTAACTTTGCAAGATTCAAATTAAGAAGGATGTGGGAAAGTCAGCTCTTTGTAAATCTAAAACCATTTTAATTCCAGGGAATGTTTTTTAACAGTTGCATGTTATGTTTGGAATCCTCTGCTGAATAAATTCTTCTTAAGTGCAGTTAATCGTAGTAGACAGAATAGACTTTTACGCTGATTTCTTAAGGAGG
This sequence comes from Burhinus oedicnemus, assembly GCA_008921705.1. NCBI lineage: Eukaryota > Metazoa > Chordata > Aves > Charadriiformes > Burhinidae > Burhinus > Burhinus oedicnemus. The sequence goes on from VFFE01007088.1 coordinate 1,540,312, forward strand.
AAACACATGTGAGTAACACAGTCATTTCAAAAATCACATGTCAGAAAACGTACTCCTGGTTGAAATGTGCTACGGTGCAAGGAGTGGCTTAACTTCTTGCCTTGAGGTGTGACCACTCCTTAGGGAGCATAGGACCTGGTCATTGCTGTGTCTGGCCTCCGCGTTCAGGAAGGGGAGAAGTCGGGAAGAGCATGAAGACTTGACTCCCCCATCATGTGAGCATTTCCAATCACAGAGTCACTGAGCAAGCTGATAAGTGTAGATAAATGAACTGAATGTCACTTTGATGAAATAAACATGTCCCTATAGCAGCACAGAGATCAAGGGGAGATTATAACATTGGAGTTACTCTCTTTTGGCATATTTGGGAGAAAAAGTAATTGTGTATCACCCTTTGCTCAGGGTTAGATCATAATGTCACACACTAGCTGTGTGACATTTAAACCACATTTCTGTGGTTTAAATCATATCATATGTGACTTATATGATAGTTAATTTATGACTTATTTGACACATTTTCTGCTATTCCTGTGAAAGGACATAGATCTGTCATCCTGGAAATGTGTTTTTATTGTATTAAGCTTTCCTCTCCTGGGTAATAGAAGTTACACAGTATTGATTTTAACACTGTATAGGCTAAATATTTCTTTATAAGGATGTGAATACATAAGAAGAAATGTGAAGTGCTGCCTTATCTTCTGAATACAAATTATAAAAGTAGTATTTTGCATTTTTTTTATATATGCAGATTGCATATCAGTTTCTTCATTAAGGATGGCAAAGAACAGCCTTTCTTCTATTCTACTGCCTAAGAAAGTACAGAACAATAAAAAAACTGCTTGGTTTTAGAAGTGGTGCTCTTCTCAATCTTTTCCTCTTAAAAATTGCAGGAAAATTAGTTTCTTCTATTTTGTAAGTAATAACTATGTGAATGTTCAGAGGAGTTAAGTGTTTTCCATCACAGTTTCCATGGTAATATTGGGGGTTTTTTTAAGAGGAAAAAATCAGGCTGTCCTAAAAAAGGATGAATTTTCTCAGGTTTAACTGTTGCTAGGTTCATCTTTTTTCCTCTTATTTTCACCAGTTCAGTTTTGTTCTCCCTGAGTCATTTCCCTATGCCTTCTATACTTTCTGAACTTACTTTTTTCCTTGCATACATGATCTTAGATGTCTCTTGCCTTCTTTTGTTTATTTGTTTTCCTATATAGCTTTCTCCCTTCTTTCAGACTTTCATCTTTCCTGCTGCTGCTATTGGTTGGATTCTATTCAGTGCTCTGCAAAGCAAAGTTTCATTCTACTGTAAAAAAACTGAATTGCTTACATATTGTCTATTTTGTTGTTTACCAAGAATGCTGTCATAGTATGACAAAAATGGTAGGAACATCATATAGACTTTCCTTTTAGTAGTAACAATGTGAAGTCTCATAGTAAGATAAAATTGCTCAAAGTCACCTAAATTTTTTAACCTGTTTATACCTATCATGTTTGAATCAATCTCATTCAAGTCAATAACCCTTAGAAATTAACTAACCTGCCTGCTCAAGGAATTTTAGTATCACGGCATAATGAATATTACAATGCAAATAATTCATCTGTCCTCTTTCCATATGTTTTAGCCAGTCTGCCCAAAAGCAAAGTATAAGAAACACTGTTTAATCTATCTAAACTATTTCCAGATTTTAGAAATGGGATTTTTCTGTGTTTGCTTTTAGGTTTCTTATTTGTTTTTTTTCATCATCATCATCATTATTGTTATTGTTACTATTGTTATTCAGTTCATTAATTTCTGCCTTCCATGAGATTGAGCATTAGAAGTATTATCTTGTGAATATCTTACATGGGTTCTCCCATCAAAGTACTTAGTGAATTTATGGAACCTTAAAGTTTCACAGGAAATGATTTTAGTGTTAAGCCCAGGATGGAATTTCTCTACAATAAATCTGTCAACTGTGTTTTTCGCATTCTCCTTTTTATGACAGCTATTTTATTACAGTTCTCATTGGTTTTAATAGTTTAAGTTCCTATCTTCAAATCTTTCTTAGTTTTGTTGTAGCTCGGATGAAAATCCTCAGACTGTTACATTTTATAGCTTTCTGGTCTGTTGCATCAATGCATTTCTCTGTGCAATATGTAGATTTCAGAATTCATATTTTAATATTAAATATTAAAAGATTCTATATTGATAATACCTAGAAATTTATTTTATATTTGATATGTTACTTATTTGTAATACTTTATAGCTTCACAGGATAATGCAATTGGGTGTGATCATCTCTGAGCTCCTTGAAAATGGTTCTTCTGTTATGGTTTGTTTGGAAGATGGCTGGGATATTACTGCACAAGTAAGCTGCTATTAAAACCTCAAAATAGCTAAATATTAAGTAAAAACACCAGGCAATAATTTTTTACACAAGTGACTGATAATTTGGTATAACATTAATAAATTTGACTTGTGGCAGCAGAGAAGAAACTCGAATGCATAAATCCTTGCATTCATTTGCAATTTACACCATGAAAGAGTTCCTTAAAATTAATTTGTTCCAAAGGTCCCAATGGGTTTACAGTTCTAAAGCTTAGATATAAAATCTGCATTCCTGCACCTGACCATATGTAAGAATGAAAGCTGAAAGTTGCCATAACAGATCATTTATCTTTGTAAACATAGTACACTTGAAACACAGGAGAGAGGGAGAGGAATTCTTTCTCTTGCCATTCACTTTCCATAAATGAAGTTAGGAGACCACACACAGAGAGAAAATTAAATTTGTGCCAAAGTGACTGTAGCACCTGCTGCAAAGATGGATCACCAGAACAGATAACTTTGTGAAATGAATTATAAATTAGGTGAATGAGGACCTGCTGCCTCATTTAGTGGACACATTGTGTCCATGTAGTTGCTTCATAATTCAGAAGATAAACACAGATAGCAATAATTCTAGTAAATAAAAACTTAATGTGCAGCCAGCATCCAGATACCAGGTAAACATACCCACAAAAGAATGTTAACATAATTGTGTTGGAATCATTGTCAAACAATGAAGAATAGAGAAGGGGACCCACGTAGCTGGCAGTGAAAGAAGTCTATGCTGCTTTTTAAAGTCTTCTGAGATTCTGTCTATAAAAACAGGCTGAAGTTGGCTGCTGAGCACCATAGCATGGCAACACTGCAGAAACTGTAAAGTCACCTTCAGGAGCAATTCTTTAACACTTTCTTTGCTGAGGTAGCTGATACTATTTTATAAATGTTTATTATCCTTATTTTATTAATAAAAGTGGTTTTATTTCAAATAGAATTTAGAAGCGGTGAGCATTATAATGACTTCCAAAGTCTATAGTTCCTCAGGTTTGACTTTGACAGGTATTGTAAAGTCTCAATTTAATTGAAGCTTCTTCATATGAGATATTATTCGATTTGTTTTATAAAAATAATTAATGTATGTAGTAAGATACTTATAATTGAGTTTATATGAAGGCTTTTGTTTCCTTGAACTATAAACATATTATGGAATATTTATATTCATTGACTAAAGTGTTCTAACTTCTGTCACTCAACACATTATATCCTGTCTTGTGATCTAGGTAGTATCTCTGGTGCAGTTACTCAGTGATCCCTTCTATAGGACACTTGAAGGCTTCCGAATGCTGGTGGAAAAAGAATGGCTCTCTTTTGGTCATAAATTCAGTCAACGTAGTAATCTGACTCTCAATTGTCAGGGTAGTGGATTTGCTCCTGTTTTCTTACAGTTCTTAGACTGCGTGCATCAGGTAAGTCAATCTCTATCTAATTTTAGTTTACAAGAAGAATTCATAAATAACTGCATAGATGCCACTATTTCAGATGTTATAGATAATGGTCTGAGGGAAGACTAGTAACCTCCTTCTCTAGGTTTTATTAAGGTGAATGGATTTCATGTCAAAAAAGGATGGAATGGTTGCATAGAGATGCCTACCCATCCATGTAAAACAGACTAAGAGGGATGGTTGGCGTTACGGATCTTTTAAGGTCACTTATGCAGAGATTTCAAGTAGAAGTTTCTTAAGTTTAGGACTGGCTTTTGGCAGTCTGAAGTATTTTTATTCAGAAGAAGAAACTGATTGACTGTTAGTACAGTGACTAGACAGTTTTTAATTCCTTGTGCTTGATTACGAGCTTTGAAGAGGCCTTGTACTCCATCAGTTCTGGAACCACAAGCTATAAACCAGGGGGACACGAGATGTTCTTATTTTATATATACTGTATGTTCAGAAGAAGATGAACAGCAACAGTTACATCATGTAGGAAGAAGTTAGGTTAAGAATATTACACTTATTTCAGGTTAATTCTAAAGTCTGGCCTTTTCTCATCTCAAACCAGTAAAGCACTTAATGCTTTGCAGAGTCTCTGTGTATGCAAACACAAGATAGTCCCTCTTGTACATCTGTCTTTCTTTTCTCACTTCTCTCTTTCTGGAAAAACTGAAGAGACTCCTGAACATTATTAACCCCTATTAAAATTTATGGATGACTGTCTCACAGAAGATGACCGTTAAAGCACCAGCCTTCTTACTGCGAACAGACATACATAGCGAATACTTGCATGAAGCAGACCCTGAAAGAGAAGTCAGCAAGTAGACTTACTTTGCTACCTGAAGCAAAGTCCACAGATTAAATAACTTGCTAAACCCATGAGAGACTGTGGGAGACTGATAATGAATGTGCTTAGAAGAAGATGAATGAAGATTTACTGAAGAACATGTTGCAGAAATTTTATCTGTAGCCCAACGTTAAACACCGTCATTATTGCTGTCTTGCAAGTTAACAAATCATATACTTGGAATTTGGTTCAAGTCCTACAGCATTCCCCATTAGAAAACCTTAGAAGTATTTGTCGCATCTCCTGTTCCATCAATCTGTTTCCCAATGGCTGTGGTCCTCAGGTTAATTTTTATTTGAAATGGGGAGAATCAGTACTGTATTTTTCATTCAAACAAGTTAATCTGCCCCATTGTCACACCAACTATTCCTTAAAATAGCTTAAGGTTATTGCTCCTTTTCTGAAGTAGAAAAAATAAATTCTTGGTTGCAATGGCTACAACAGGACAGAATAACCATGTCTTCCAATACTGAAACCCTTCTGCGTGGTGGTTCATTCAATTCTGTGTGTAAATCATTTGTCTGGTGCTGCATTCTCTCTGCTGTCAGATGTCTTCTCCAAGCTTTAATGAGCTGACTGGATAACACTATTAGTAGAACAGAGTAAACCTACTTTTGATTTCAAGCGGTAGTGTAATTTTGAAGTGAATCCCTCCAGCATCTCCCCTTACCATTTGTGGATGCTCTTCTGGTGTCTGTGTACTAGATTTTTCTTGGAAGAATTTAACCCAGAAGTTCTGTTTCAGGTATGTACCAAATGCACACCAGCTCTTAAAATGATCTGAACCAATGATTCATCACTTAACTTAAAACCATGGGGGTCATCAACGTACAATGGGGTCATCAACTCAATCGGACTAAATCTAGTCCAAAGTAAAACAACAAATGTGTAGTATAGCTGCAGGGACCTCAGCACCACCTGCTTCAGTCTGTTTGTCTGCTCCTTTTGCTCTGAATTACTTGCTAATGTAGACATAGCCTACATCCTGTTTCTGACCCTGGAAAGACTTTGTTCCAGTTTTACTGTAATAAATCTTAGAAAGCTGGCATAAAGAAAAGCAAGGAAATTATCCACGCATACCTGTACAGTAGTTTTTTCTCAAGTCCAGAGATCACACAAACTTTGGAAACAAATGGGTTATCCAGAACAAAGATAAATATTAAATTAAAGGATTTTGGTTTATTGTCATAAAATAGAGTGTATCATGTTTTCTTCATGGCAAAATTCCTGTTTTTTCTTTAAGTTAGGTTTAACACCACCTGCAGTTCTAAGAACACAGAATAATGGATTATAATAATCCTGGCTTTAGAAGTTAGGATGAAATGTAAAGTGGGATGAATCCCTGCTGTTAACAACTGTCAGGTATGATTTTGCCTCAAGCTGCAAGGTGCCTAAAGTATTTCTACTATACATGTGAATGTGTCCAAGAAATTGAAGAACGTTGCCTTTGTAATTCATTTCACATAGCAGCTTTGGCGCGTGTCACTAGGTATCTGACGCTTTTCTATCTTTAAGAAGCAATATAAAGGATACAAGTTATTAACAGATACATTTTACAGAAAGATCTGTGTTTTCTGGTTTTTGGCCTTAAGCTGTGTCCACGTGCCCTGGCTACAGCTGTATCAGCAGAAAGATTACCTCTTGCAGGCCATCTGGAGCTATTCATCACTTTTTGTCTGGTGGAGATACCACCCTTCCAGTCTGTTAGCTAAGGGGTTCATGTGAACCTGCCTGCCTTTTCCAATAAAAATGGTAGAAAAAATTTGGTAGAAAAGACCATCTTATTTTGATGGGTGCGGATTTAGAAGCAGTTCAGCAGGTCAATCTGAAGGAGGCAGTAACTTCTCATGAGGAAAGATCGGGGTTATAATCTTTTCAGCCAGTGTTGTCTTCAGCCAGGAAAGGACATGGGAACACAGCTTTACTGCATAATCAGTGTAATATAGATAATATAGATTTGTCTGTTATTAGAACAAAACTTTAAGCTTAATGACTTACAGTCCTATTTACAGCGCAACTGTGAGTAAGTTTTCTAGAAATAGACTTAGGAAGATTAGTCTTCTAACTCATGATGGCATAGCATTGACTTACCAAATTCTAACAGTATGGTTGTAAACTCTAGGGAGTTTTGAACTCTAGGGACTAGTCCCCTTTAGGGACTTTTGAAGTCAAATTAATGGTTGAAATTTACTATGAAAAATAAATTTACTTAACATTTGTACTTGAACTTTTCTGTTAAATTTCATTGGTTTCTGTGCAACTTGTTAGACAACTACATAATCCAATTAGATTGCAACTTGACTCTGAAGTGTAATATATTATGGTCAGTTTTAAAAAATTGTTCATTCACTGAAAATAAACATTTGGTCCTTTCAAAATATTTTTAACCATTATAGTCTCAACATACTAGGTGCAGTAAGAAAGTCACCATAGAGCCAGTATGTGCATTAAATGTCATGGGTTAAACTAAAGATACAGAGAAAACAAATGAAGCAGTGATTCCTAAATTAGAACTGCATCATCTTGTAAAAAGTCATTGTTTATGCCAATATCTCCAGGTGTCAGCTGAATTATTAATGCGAAATCATTCTTTCACAATAGCAGCATCTGGCAGATTCTCTGCTTCTAAAATGACTGAGTTTATGAAAGTGATGTCAGTGCAGGAAACTTTTCTTATTTTTCTTCTGTATCTATTTGGTAATTTATTAAAAGTAATTAAACCAGAATGATTTTCTAGAACTGACTTCTTTTAAGCTCAATAAGGAGCTCTGTTACAGCACTCTGTGTAAGAGGAGGTAGGTGAGTGTGCTACTCCCATGGTAGATGTATTCAGTTACTCCTGCTACTGCAGGAGTAGCCTCCTAGTGATTACTAGCACAGGACATTTTGGAGTACTATATTTCTTATTTAAACTAAGTAAATATTGATATATAATGGGATTACAAAACCAAAATGTACTGGAAAGCTAAGAAAGGCTGACAGAGTGTAAGATTATTAAATAAATTTAGGAGATATTTAAGTGTATTGGGAACATAGTGATTTGAAAAAGAATTCTAAAATACTGCATTTCTCTAATCATAAAAATAGAAACAGCTGTTGGTTTACTCAGGTTTTAAATGTTCACATATTATGGAGATTAACCATTTTAAAAGATGATAACAATTGTAATTTTCAAAGATACCCTGTCCCTGTAGACTTGTCTTTCTAGGTGGTGTGTGTTGAAATTGTGAAGTATAAAACATTGCTTCTAATTTACATGTAAATTTTTAGTATATCCTTTAAAATGAATGAATTAACTGAAATGGCACCAAAGAGTTATCAGAGAGAAACCAGCTATATTTAACCTCAACCTAAGTGATTACGTTGCCTACATTAATAAAAATCTCTCTTCTATGTTTATTTTTAATTCCTTAAATGAATACAAGTATTTTCTCCTATGTTAAATCTCTAATCTATCACTTCTGATGTTGGAGCTGTATTTTATCAAGAGCTTTTTTTTTCCCCTGATAGGTTAGCCGTGTTTTAAATTTTGCAGACTGCACTGCAGCTAAACAAATCATCAATAACAGTAGTCACTTCACCTAGCTCTGTGATATCTTTCCCATCTCCAAGTGTGCTGAAATCAGCCACAGCCATTAAAACACAGCCAACAACAATAACTACAGTATTCACCTTTATCAAAAAATGTTTTACATGATAGTTGTTTTCACTTAAAAAATAAATTATGTTATTATAACTTCTAGTTACTTGCAGTTCCAGAAATCTCAGAATTGGGATCACTCAACACCTAGATTCATGACAGGATTCTAGTAGCAGCTTATTCTTGTAACTCTTCAAATGTATTAAAATAATTATTGGACCGTACATAGAAATTAGGACCCTGTATAAGTTGTGGTAAATAGCAGAATGTAGCCTTTCCTTCTTACAATATATTGAAGAAAACTTCTGCTAACACAAGGTGGAAAACGTATACTAAACTACTTGTATATGTGTCTAAATGCACACATGTAGAGCTTTTGGGATTTCAGTTCAAAAGTACATTATGTCATTTTTTAATAGAATTAGTGTACTCTGATTATATTTTAAATTAATATATGCCAGAAAAAATATTTTCTTTTTTATAAGGAGAACTAAAAAGTTACATTGTCTATGAAGTTGAACATTTGAATGTATTATAGAAAAAAATTTTGCTTAGCTTTATTCTTACAAAACTGCAGGAATGTTGGCATTTGTATCAAGGGAGAAGTGGGGATAAAGTGTGCATATATTGAACCGAGGTATCTTAAAGTATCTTAGCATTTTAAATGCCTAACCACAAGCTAATATTGAGATAAGATAACAAATTCTCTGACTGAAATGCTGTGTATGTGTTTATAGGTCCTCTCAAGGGATTTTCCTGTCACTGTTGTACGTTCAGTAGATAACCTTTCCTCGCTAAACACATTTGTTTTCTTTATTTAGCTGGTTGGGGGTTTTTTTCAGCTGGCACATGTGAAAATCTAAACATCAAGGAGCTTCAAGTAGTCTAATACTAGTTTCCATAAGTACTAAAAAAAAAAAAAATTCTCTCTTGAGGAACTGATAAGTAGAGATTAGAGAGAAAAGATGGAATGGGAAGGCGAGAGTGGTGGGAATGCAAAAGACAAGGCACTAAAGGTATTTTACAAGTATGACGTGAAGCTAGACAAAACACAGTGGGACATATTTCAAATGTGAAATTCAATCAGCAATTTCTTTTTTGATTGAAAACTACTTATTTCCATTGTAATTGGGAATTCTCAGTTAATTACCATGCTTAATTCTGAAAATAGAGATCACAATTCACAAACTTATTTGAAGAGGAAATTTTAAATTTGAAATGAACACATGAAATTTGTGAGCAATATCTCATCAAGATTAACTTTAGAATCTTGAATTTTATATGGATATCAGGTATAAATATCATCAATCATTAATGCTAAAAAATTTTACCATGAATATTAAACTTAATGGTGTAATATCTTACACCAGCCTCTTTCTGATAATGCTCAAGAGGAAGCAATTGTGAAGAGCTAACTATCCCAGATTGCTGAACTCTGATAATCTTGTATTGTCTTCTTAAATATCTGCTCCTGATCCGTGTTGGAGACATTTGCTGAATTAGATAGATCTCAAGCCTAACTGAGGATAACAATTTAAGATGTTACATTGTTTTTACTGTTTTAAAAGAATAATGGCAAGACACCTCCTCAGTATGTTTTTCAGGTTTTTTCGTACTGTAATATTTTAGTGCATATTTTGAAAAGGAAGAAATATGTGTAGACTAGCAAGTACTTCAGAAATTATCTGTTTCAGTAATGGTAGGTGGAATATCATTTGCAGGATTATCTGTGTACGTGTTTGCTATGCTGAGCTATAGTAAGAAGTCCACTGCAAAACTTTCCAATTAAATTTCGATTTCCAGCTACATCCAGGAGTAGCATCTTTGCCTATAAAGTTACACGGTGTCTCGTGAGTAATGACTACATTGAAGAATACTGGGTTTTGTACAGAGTAGAATACTGCTTATTATATAGTACACCCTATCTGCTCGGAAACATTTTTGCACCATTGACAATACATTAATTTAATTAGCTTTAAAATACTTTTAGACAAAATGTACAAGGAATTTTGTGACAGCTGCCTATGGATGTATTTGTTGTTAGCATTCCCAGGGGAATTCTTTTGCTGTCATATTTCACATTTTTATTTAATACATATCTATTTTTATTATACCTCAATATCCTTTCTTCTTCTTTTTTTTTTTTTTAGATTCATAACCAATACCCAACAGAGTTTGAGTTCAATCAGTATTATCTGAAGTTTCTGGCTTTTCATCATATATCAAATCGATTTAAAACATTTCTTCTGGATTCAGACTATGAAAGACTAGAACATGGTATGTGTGATGTTTGTTTATTGCATATTGGTTTTGTAGTTGTCAGTATTTTTCTTGTCAATATTTGGTCTACAAAAGTTTGTCTAGTTTGAGATGGTCCAGTAATTGCATGGTGATGATGTAATGAATTCCATTTCAGGAATATAAAGGAAAATCGAGGTGAAGAACACGCAGAATTTTCTGAATTAGTAATTCCTGAGCCATGCCACTGATGAGACTAAGAGAAAGTAGAAGAAATTAGTGCCATGCCTCAGGGTTTTTTTAGCAATTTGTCCACATGGTTCAGTTTCCCCTACTAAATACCTTATTTGAACAGAAACAATGTCCTTGGGAATCCTTCAGAGAGTCCATGAGGTTTCAGGAAAGGAAAGCCTTTCCATCTATTATCTCTCCCTTGTTTCTCTTGTATTCTCTTCAGTGTTTCTCTTCTTTTCTATTTCCTTTTTACCTCATCTGTCGTATGCAACCTTACTCGTTCCAAGGCCTCATCTACCCTCAGACCCCTCTTAGTAAGACTTCACAACCACAGCTGAGGCTCAAGTTTAGTCTGTTCTAATGCTTTTCTTCAAAACAGACTAAACTTCAGCGACTGTTTTATTTCCAAAAAGAAAAAAAAAAATAATTTCCATTGTTTACCTTCATTTGAACAAAAGCAAGGAGTTGGAGTCAGTGACCTCCTGTGGTTCCTTCCAATCTGGCTTGTTACATGGGGCGGGGGCGGGGTGTGAGGGTGTGTGTTAATGCAATATAAAATTCTGTTTCCAGTAGTCTTTGGATAAACTATATGTCCTTCCAAAGTCATTTCAGATAGCACAAATGTATGGCTAACTTCCTTACACTAGCCTAATTTCTTCTCCCTGAAATGAGTTAGCAAGTTGTTTCAGGTGCAGCTGGTCCAGCAGATTGGAAGGGCTGGTATCCTCAGGTGGTGGGGAGCAGAATCAGTTAGCAGGGCTTGGTGATCTGCTGAGTCAGCATAGCAGCAGGCAGAAAGGGACATTCATAAATATGCTCAAGTAGTTCAGTAAATTTCAGAACAGGTTTATAAATGTAACACTACTGAATATTGTTTTCATACAAAATTGATATTCTACCAATTTGTGGCAGAGTGGCAGTTGCAAAGCACAGCAGTTGTTTCATCAAATACAGTCTCTTCTTGTGATAGCTTTTGATAGTAGATTTTACTATACATTTAGTCTGTGAAATTCCTTTTGGCTATGCTTTAGTGTTTGTTAGGTATTATCATAAAGCTATCTTTTTGCTGCTATTATTTTCCCTAGGGACATTGTTCGAAGATAAAGGAGATAAACATGCCAAAAAAGGAATTTGTATTTGGGAATGTATTGAAAAGATGCACAAAAGGAGCCCTATTTTCTTCAATTACCTCTATGCCCCTGCTGAAACAGAGGTATGATTTAAAAAAAAAAGAAAAAAAAAAAAAAAGGTGGTTTGTTATTCTGAGTTATTTCCTTGAGTACATTTTGATATTCTAATTGTTCTCAACTGAATTAAGCATTTGTGGACAAAGCTGACCCTCCTTGATTGGTTGGAGTAGTGTCTCTCAGGGTTATATTCTCAGTCATCTTAGTTATGCAAATGTCATTTAAAGGGGCAAATTCTGTAACGTGTATTTATGCATCCCGCTGAGGTAAATAAGGATCTTTGTTTGATTTCATTTAATTATATGAATGATTATAAAAATGATCTTGAAATTTGCACATATTGTTTAAAGAAAATATTACATACTGCAAACCATAGTTATGGGGAAATGAGCTTAGAGTCATAATGGGGTACGTTTCATAATGATCTGATTGAATCACAGTATCTGTATCACTGTCACATATGATAATGTATGTCCACTAGATTGGACTGTGTCTTGAATAATTATATAAAATTCACAATACACTCACCATTATAGAATTGCAATAGCCAGGTAAGAAGCAGTTGAGATATCTCAAGAACTGCAAGCAAAGGGTGCTGTTCTTACTGTAGTTGTGGAGACAAGGCTGTTTTAAGATGCCCCTGCCATCCACTGCCCCACAGTTGTTAATTCCTGTGCTGCTCTCTTCTGTTTTGTCAGTGAGCTTCACCCTGTTAAACATTTGTTTGTATGTCTGTCCACTGCTGGTGACCAGAAAACACATTAACGGGACAGTCTCCACCGTCTTGGAGGCCATGGCACCACTGGTATTTTTGTTGGTGTTTCTTGGTTTTCTTTTTTGCTCAAGTTGTTTCACCACATTGTATCATAGCATACATAGCAGCCTGCACTCAAATCTGTTATATAGGCATCTGACCTCATTTAAAAAAAAGAAAAAAATCTTATTTTCTTTAAGGCATTTTGAGTGCATCAGATCACTATTGCAGTCAACAGTGCAGCCCCTTTCATCCCACACACACGCACCACACACACATACTCGCCTGATAGAGTGGTGGTGCAAGGGGGAGGAGGGAGAAAACAAGAGGGTGACATTCAGTGGATAGAAAGTACTTCAGCTGTCTTTGTTTTAGAGAAACGTCTGTTTTCTCTGTAGAACCATCATTGTGATGAATTTGGAGCTTGATAAGCTGCTTGTTCACTGTATGTTTTATCCATTTTGCTGTAAGCAGTAGCCTGATTAGTAAGCATTCAGGAGTAGCTTTCGATATTTTGATAGTGTTTTCTTTCTCTTTTTAGAAGAAACTATTTTTCCTCATGAAATTATGTCATAGTAGCAGAATTAGTCTTAACAGCAGAATTAGTCATTATCACTGAGCATCACTCTTCAGACTTTAAAATTGCCTGTTCACCTGAGGCAGTAATTCCCTTCAAGTAAGGTGCATGCTAACTGAAAGTCAAGTCTTACTTTTTAAAAGAAAAAACAAAACAAAACATTTTTAATACAAATTACCTGTTTTAAACTACTCTGAAAGACCTACAGTCCTTGGCTGCCTACCTCATATTACTGTGGTTTTAACAAGTAGCATGTCCACCTACATTATATGGCCTGTCTCCTTTCTCTGATGGTAGAGAGTCTTGGATTTTCTGCTGAGAAAAATTGAAGGGTGATTGCTATCAAGTGCCTTTTGTATCTAACAGGAGGCAAAAGACCGCGAGGGTACCAATTGCATATGCTGAATTAGAGTTCTTGAGGCACCTGGTTTAGTAGAAGGATAAAAATGAGCAGGATATTCCCAAAGCTAGTATAAGTCTTAGGTTTTGATCTGACTGAGCCAAGATCTTGCTGTGGAAATTACAAAACTCCAGCACTACTCTCCCAGTGCAATATACTGTGCAATTTAGAATAATCTAGAAAATATAAGTATTGTGTTGTAAGTCTGAAACTCAAAGACTTCCTTTCTGTCATTATAATAAAACTTTGTTTCAAATAGGCACTGAAACCAAATGTAAATATGTCCAGCCTCAAAAAGTGGGATTATTATGTAGAAGAGATTTTGGCTACAGGTCCTTCCTATGATTGGGCCATGGTAACTGCAAAATGCAGTGTTTCAGAGGAAACTGACCAAATGGATGGTTCGCTGTCTCAGACTAAGAGGAAAATAGTATGGCCGTGTTATGATGATGTTAAAAAAATACAACCTGATGCCATCAGCAGCCTTTTAACTGTAAGTACATGTGTTACACAGAACAGTAAGTTCTCTTATGCTCATGAAATTCGTATTTTATTTAAATTACTGCCTTATAGGTATACTGTTATTAAAAGGATCATCATAGATGTCAAAACAGGTATTTAGTAAAAGTGACAGGTTGATGTTCAGAAGTAATGGTTGGTCTGGGAATCAATCAGGCTTCCCACAAAGTTTATGTTCTGAATAAACACTTTTCTGGGAGTACACTTTAATAGTAGTTAATAACTGTGAGAAAGCCGGACATGGATTTGTTTTTTTCACTGTCTTTTTTAAATAATAAGGTAAGTAGTATAATAAATTTTTAGGTTGCCTTTTATAAGAAATGCAGGAACTGTTGTTTTAATTTGGGCAAATGTTGAATCCATTTTTCCTGTCCTCTTTCTACTAGCTTAAAGTAGGTGCCCTGTAAAATGACAAAGACCCAGATTTCCAGACAGATCAGAAAACAGAATCTGACACTTGTTGATTTTAACAAGTGGGAGACAGATACAAAAACATAAACTGAACATGTTGGCTCAAATTTCTCAAAAAAGCTTTCCATGATTGCTCTTAGTTTATTCATGTTTACTAGGACCAAACTCATAAATTTAGATTCTTCAGAATATTTTGGTACTTAAAATAGATGCTTGATTTTGGCTTTTTTTTGTTTGGGCTCATGTAGGCTGATTAGGTTTTGTCCTTTCTTCATTAGAAGATGTAAAAGGATCCCATTATCATGATAATTGTAGTTATTTAGAATGATTTAACATCTGTATTTTATTAAATGTTTTTATTTGATTATAATTAATTAACAGTCCTAATATTTCGATTATAATCTTAATTGATAGTGCAGGAAAATGACAATGAGTTTTTTCACATGCCTGGAGCTATTGTTTCAAGCCACATGCATGTTCAGATACACATCACTATGTACAGTTTTTTATTTTGAAAACTCTTTGCAGACTTTACCTTATATTAAAGCTGGGATTATGGAGCTTAATTTTGCAGTGCTTGGAAAATTGGGATATGAAGTAGGTGCCTGAACTCCCCTGAATCAAAGGTGATTTTTAGCAAAGTCTTAAGGCAGGAAGTTTCTGAATGGATTTGAGTCCTTGAGGATAGACTTGCTTTTGTTAGAGTTAGCTTTATTCTGGCACATTCCTCAAATTTCTTTTGGTCCGTTCCTTCCAATCATAATTGATCAAACACAGGAACAATGCCCAAATAAAAAAATAATAAAATAATCACTTGTAAAACTCCCCTTGGTTCAAAATAAGATAGCCAGAACTTCTCAGAGCTTATAATTTCACAAATTCAAAGAAAGAGCAGTCTCTCAGCAAGGGTCATATCAGGGATTCTTTAGCAAAAAAAAAAAGAGAGCTTTTGTATCAGGTAACAAGAGGCCAGAAGTACATCAGGAATATAGCAACAATGTTCTGCATTTCTTCCTGGGGTAGATGCCAAACTCTCCATATCCACAACTGTGAGAAACTGCCATATAACAGGGAAATTAGCCATATTATATTCCAAAGATATGTGGGTCAGGTTTTATAGAGTTTAAATGTTATTTGTGAATTAGATTATAGTAATAAAAGATAGCAATGGAGAGGAACATTTGGAAAACTTTGAAGAGGTTGTATAAAGGTTACAAAAATATTCTTCTAAGTTTAAAAAGCAAAGTGAACTTTCTTTTAAAACAAGTTGTTAATTTAGGGCTATTGCTGATGTAGGAGAAAGACCTCTCTTTAATCATAAATCCATTGAGAATGTGTTGGTATCCAAAAAATGTTTGAACTGAGACCATATTTAGCAATGGTAAATTATTGGGAAGATTGATTCTCCCTTAGTTTATAATGATAAGCCCAAATTTGTTTGTTCTAAAGATGTTTTTCAGTTGAAAACTAGATAGTGCTCTTCAGGATGTAAAGTTGAAACAGAAAAGTTATGAGTGTCTTAATTGAGAATTTTCCTTGGTAGAATGTGGTGCTCTTCTATTAAGAGCAGAAGGTGTAATTTTTAGCAGCAAATGTTCTAATGTGTTTTGGGTACGTAACAATCCACCTCTAACCAGATGTGTGTGATGGCTCTATGGTTTCCATAAATCCTGATGTTTATGAGTTTTAGAAAGTTAACCAATCTGCACATCATTCATTTAGTCCTAAATGAAGCCTTTTAAAGATTGCAGATAATAAAATGCATTTTAAAATAAAGATTTCTGTATAAAGCTTCTCAATTCAGTTCTACCACAACAGAGGCAGCCAACAAATATGAGCTAGGTTGTTTGAATCTTAAATTCTCAGAAGTGTACTTTGGAGACATAAATGTTCAAAAGTAGATTCAAACAGAAGTGTCCCTCTAAGACCATTTTCTGATGGCCTTTCTGCACGATAGAAATCAGAAACAAGGTACCAATAGTAAGAGTAGCTACTCATCCATTTTTTAAAGAAAATGAAAGGTAATTGTGAAACAGCACACCTATGTCTCTATTTTCTCTTTCAGAGATTAGTTGCAAATAGTTTTAAAATAATTTCTCCATTTAAAAAAGGTAGATTTCTCCACAAACCTCAAAAACAGCTCATTTGACAGGAACTTTGAGGTTCCTGCTGCCTTTATTTTTTTTGTAAGTACTTGCTTTCCTTGCTTGTAAAATTCAGTAAGATTATACCAAGAGCCATGTCTTCAGTACAGGCTAAAGTTCTGGGTTAAATGTTTCCCATGAAGGCTAGCTCTTCAAATGATCCTTTGACATGAGTATGTTGTGATACATTATAAATGAGCTAACTTATCTCAGTGATGTTCAACAAAGGGAAGTGCAAAGTCCTGCACCTGGGGAGGAACAACCCCATGCGCCAGTGTATGCTGGGGGTGCCCAGCTGGAAAACAGCTTTGCAGAAAGGGCCCAGGGGGTCCTGGGGAACAGCAAGCGGACCGTGATCCAACAACATGCCCTTGCAGCAATGATGGCTAGTGTTATCCTGGGTTGCATTAGGAGGGTTGCCTGCAGGTTGAGGGAGGTGATCCTTACCCTCTATTCAGCCCTGCCAAGGCCAAACCTGGAGTACTATGCCCAGTTCTCGGTTCCCTGGTACAAGAGAGAGATGGGGCTACTGGAGAGAGTCTGGCAAACGGCCACAAAGATGATTAAGGGACTAGAGTGTCTCTCATATGAGGAAAGGTTGAGAGAGTTGGGACTGTTTAGCCTGCAGAAGCGAATGCTCGGGGGAATTTTATCAATATATATAGATATCTGAAGAGAAGGTGTAAAGAAGATGGAGCCAAACTCTTTTAGTGGTGCCTAGTGACAGCAATGGGCACAAACTGAAATGCAGGAGGGGTGCCATCTGAACATCAGGAAACGATTTTTCTCTGTAAGGGTGACTGAGCACTGGCACAGGTAACTTAGAGAGGTTGTGGAGTCTCCGTCCTTGGAGATACTCAAAAGCCATCTGGAGACAGTCCTGGGCAACTGGCTGTAGGTGGCCCTGCTTCAGCAGGGAGGTTGGACCAGATGACCTCCAGAGGTCACTTCCAACCTCAACCATTCTGTGATATATGCTCGGTTGATAGTTGTGTTATAGGTAGTAATCTATCGATATTTCAGTGAAAATGCAAGTCAGATCCTTGAGGGCAGACACATCTGCAGTGCTTTGTACTAATTTGCTGACATTCCTAAAAAGGTGTTCGGTCCCCATAATTCATTGGGAGTGCATCAGATTCCAGTACTTTTAAGAACTGTGAGAGATGAACCTACGTGTCCTGTTCTTACAAATAAGCAGTTACATCACTTAACATTAGATAGTGATTGCTCAGAGAGAGGTTGGCCAATTCAGAGATGCCACTTCAGGATGCCAAATTAACTCTGCCATAAATACACACCATAAAGAACTAAAGCTATATAAGGGGTCAATGAATAACCAGCAAAACAATAAAAACAACACTTCTGATAACTTTCGGTTATGTGCCAAAAAGACTGATCTGTCAAAGTGAACCCTGAACCAAAAAGTTTATTCCAAATATTGAACAACTAGTCATGTACAACTTGTTGCACACACAAGTCTGAACAGTTGACAGAGGCAGAAATTCGATCACTGGATACACATTCAGCATCTTTCCATTTGTAGTCAGAGTCTCAGAAGCCTTCTAGCCCCAGGAATTGAAGAGAAAATACTGACAAGGAAGGACTTCCAAAACAGGGTACTCTGTGGCAGTCAAGACAGTTCACTAGTATTGGACTTTGTCCAGATTGTTTTGTGTGTGCACAAACACATTGTGGATACAAAGGATGTGATCAGTATCTGCAATTCTGGAGTGTCTGCTGAGTTAACTCCTGTCTGTACCATTCAAATATTACAAAGCAGATTACTTAGCAGATCTTTTTTTTAGCATCTTTTGAAAGGCACAGTAGTGCTAATTGCTTGTAATTACTTATTTCAGGAAATGGATATTCATACAATTGTATTTGTTACCACCTTTCTTTTTAGACACATTGACGACTTCTGCTGTAAGTCTAGGCAACAGGAGATGAGCCATAAAGATAAATTTAAGGAATTTTTCTTTCAAGGAAATGCAGCTATTCATAGTCCATTCCACACATGGAAGGAAAAAAATCTGACGTTTTTAGTAAAATTTAAAACTGAAGGGGCAAGAGTAAATCTTAGTGATTTATTGCCATGTGAGTTTTTTGCATTGGCTTTATTAAAGGGGAATTTATTCCTAACTTTTCAAGTTATATATAGGAGATTGTTGGAAGTTTTTCATTTTAAGTTCTGGAAGCACTACTCATTGTGGAGCCAAAAAATAAGGAATGTGACCCAGTTGCTAAGTAACAAGGTTCAGTTACTTCCAGATTCTGCAGAGAAAGACTCGTACTCAGAAGTCAAGACTAGGGCAGAAAGAGAATGATCAGATTAAAACCTGACTATCTTTTAGCACTAAAGAGCTTGTATCCTTTTGCAGCAGTTCAGAAAGTCTTTTACGTAAAAAGTCTGTGGTAAATTCTTTCAGTCATATGTATCCTATCAGGAAGTGTTTTACACTCAGCACTTTGAAAGAGGAACAGGTAATCTACAGAAGCCTTTAGTCTGGCTTGTGTTCACCATTCCTTATTTTTGTATCTACCTATGAAGATACTCCAGACAAAACTGTTCTGGTTTTATTTCTTGGCAGGAAGAGAGTCCCATAATATTTAATGTATATGTGGCTTTTAACTGCCTTCAGTATTTAAAACTTCCAGTTTAATTCTTGCTGTTAAGCCAGATTTCTTGTATTTAGTTTTACTTTTGAGTTTTCTAATTTATCTTCAGCAAGGAAGAGTTTGTAGAAATATTTTGTTCCTGTTACACT
The DNA here is from genome assembly GCA_008921705.1 of Burhinus oedicnemus. NCBI lineage: Eukaryota > Metazoa > Chordata > Aves > Charadriiformes > Burhinidae > Burhinus > Burhinus oedicnemus. Next base: position 1,559,814 of record VFFE01007088.1, read on the forward strand.
ATCAAATACTGGCTTTTTTATTTTCACTTCAGAGTTCAAAATTTAGTTCGGGAGTTAATTTCCTGGTCAAAATGTTTTCTTACCTTAAAAATACAGTAATTTTCTTTAAGTCTTTCAATAACAATTTCCTAAAGAAATTGTCATTCTAAAAGACCAATAGGAGTTGGAGAATATTACAAAATCTACTTTAATTGTTTGGTATAGTAGAAGTAAAGAAAGGCAGAGACTTACTGTCTGTACTTTGAAAATAAACGTCTTGGGTTTTAGTTGGCTTTTATATAGCATGGGAATTCTCTATCGTATGGCAATTTTTTGTTCCATCATCAATTCTTAAGTGAATTTGCAAAACTGAGGTTTTAATTTGATTTCATTAAGAATCAGATTTTCATAACAATATAGTTGTTGAAAGTAAATATGTAGAAAGGAAGCATGGCAAGGAATATGGACCACACATCAAAGTAGTGACAAATGTATCAATGAGTGTTCACAAGTAAACATAAACTAATGAAATTGCCTCTTTTTACTTAACTTTGCATGCACTGTCTTATTAACAGGAAATAACCCTAAATGGAGGTTATCAACATAGGTCATGTTCCCAAGTTCCACGACAAGAACATGTTGTTACAGTTTGGCATCCAAATGGAATAAATCTTTCTGTTTCATTTCCTTCTTTTATTACAGCTTTGTATCACATTTTATAAACCAGGGTAAATGTTAATATTGGCAATGTACAATGTTGGTGTCACAGCACAGAATTTTTTCTTTGTAAATATTTTTATAAAATATAGCCTATCCTTATTGTTGTCATGTTTCTGTTATGGCAATTGGTGTTGAATTTTGTGTGTTCAGGAAAACTGGCAGAGAATTTAAAGCACAACGGCTCCTCCAACCTGTGACGTGCAAGAAGCGTGATGTGGCTGATGCTGTACTTGGTTGCCTTTGGCTCCTGAGTCTGGCTGATTTCATTTTATAGCTGGTTTGACAGAGGTTTTTGTACTTCACTGGGCAACATAGCCTAAAAGGTCCCCGTGTAAAAATATTGACTAGAAAATGGTTGTATAAAAATTATTGCCAGGAGGTGATCACTTAGAAATGTTTATCCTTAAGAAAACACTGTTCTTTGTTTCAGGAAATCGAAAGGTTGGAAAGTAAATTAAATCAGAGCCCAGAAAGGTGGCAGCTTTTGTGGGAAAGGGTCAAAATGAATCTAAAGGATGATACCAGACAAGACAATGTAAGTAGTAAAAGAGCCAATTCATCCAACAGAATAATTCCATTCCTGCTATATAGGCTACCTGGGGCACTGACAAAATGTATTTCTTGGAGTAAATACGGCTTTTGAAGAATTCAGTATGTTGTTCTAACCCATGATACTGGCTCTGTGTTCCTGCATGTAGAAAAATATATTTATACTTGTGCTATTTATCTAATTGCTTTTCCAGAGTAGATTAAGGCATGCAGACAAAATGAGCATGAGCATTTTACTAATACACAAATATATGACTTTATGTATTGAAAAGATTCTTGAAGTACAAAAATACCTAAGTTCCTCAAAGCAATCAAAAGGACATCACAGAGTTTCAGAGATGAGTAAAGATATTTCCACGTCTAAATGGAATTTTAGAATTGTAGATTCTAGTAAAGGTTTTGGTTGTGTTTCCATTCTTGACTGCAGTAAAAAGAATAGCTGACAATGTAGGTGTTTTCTAAGTCAAAAGCTGCCTCCTTGCTATCTACATGCATTAGGAAGAATGTTAGATACTACTTTTTGAGAGCTTTCCCTATAAACTTGGCACAGTGATTTACCAGCTGAAGACTGTACCCTAACTCTTCGGCTTCATGTGCTTGTTCAAATTTCCCAGCCTCTGTGCAATGGTTACTCAGCAGCACTACTTTGTTATTTGTCCTTTGCTCTCAGGAAAGCAATACGCTTTATGTCTGTTAGAGTCATTCAAGTTCGCTTTATACCCTAGAGGAATTCAAGATGAAAACAGTTTTATCCTAGCAAAGCAGAGGATTTTTTTTATTGAATTGGAAGCAGAAAACAAAATGCAAGTATAACTATACCTGATAGCAGTCTCCTGTCCTAGCTGTTATTTAAGGATTCTCAGATAAATGCAATAGCTAAGGGTCAACCCCCAAAATTCTATCTCTAGGATTCTATCATTTGGATTAAGACCAAATTCAGGATCCCTCTTGTTCCAGGTTATTGAGATTCTACTAGAATTATTTGGATCTGTAAAGTAGCTCTTGGAAATTGTACTCTTTTTCCTCCCTTCCCTTTCCTCCCTTCCTTCCCTTCCCTTCCCTTGTTTCCCTATGAAACTAGGGAAATTTAGGGTATCCAAATGTCTGACTAGTTCTAGATGCTTCTGAGAAAGCAAGGGGAACATTGTTCAAGATTATGTCACTGGAATATACAAGGCTTTTCTGAAATACTGATTCCTCACACCATGTGAACCCTTCTGCTTACGAAATGCATTGAATTGCCATCCCTCTGACTTCTTTTCTGAGGTAGCACTGACTTGTATTATGAAGATTTTTTTTGGCCTGATAATAATTCACAACTTACGTGTTGTACCGCATAATATCAGTTTAATATTGAGACAGTCTCACAATGCAAGACATATTGCGTTACCTTTTTTCTTTTAATTTCATATTTTTCAGCTCCGGAGACATCCTTCTGGCTCCTCAGGAATGATGTCACCTAATCTACATTCCTATCAAAAGAGGTCTTTGTTGGAAATACCTGACAGTGGGCTGGGTGAGGAACAGAGTGCAAGCATCTCTCCCTCTAATGGAGTAGATAGAAGAACAACTACGCTATACAATCATTTCACATCAAAGAATGATGAAAATAGGTAAACTGAATGATCACAGAGTATTTATGAACCTTGTATTAGCTTGGTACAAGTCTCTGCCTTAGGAAAAAAAAATGAAATTTTCATATGCACAGAATGCTTTGTGACTACTTTATTCTATCTTTGTGGTTTTGATTACATTTAGTTGTCTTGATGGGTTGGCCTCTATCTCCTAACACTATCTTTCAACCTTCCCCTTTATATGCACAAGCAAATTGTAGCTGCGCATTTAATGCATCAAAAGTACTGAAACAGTGTTTGTTAGTGTATCACAGTTACCAATAACTAAACTATGGGTTTAAAACCGATTTGTTTTACTGCAGTAAAAGAAGTGTTTGAATATGTATGTGGTCATTTTGAGGCTTTTATGTATCACCAGTATTCATATTATGGAATCACATGCCATTTGTATTTTTTGTACCTTTCAGATCTTTTGAAGGTACGCTATACAAAAGAGGAGCTTTACTCAAAGGTTGGAAGCCTCGCTGGTTTGTGCTAGATGTGACAAAACACCAGGTAAAACCTTTTCAGATAATGGATTTTTTTATCAACTATTTTGCTGGTTTTTTATTTACTGGGTTTGTATAGATTGATTTTACAAATAATACTAATAATGATTATTTTCAGATACGATGTGTGTGTTCCATCATTATAGATCATATATCTATGTTTAACTTGTGTATCTTGTAGCTGATACAGCATTCTGAATGGACAGAGGTTTTTTAGTATTCTGGTTTTTTTGAAACAGTGATAACTGTTTAGCATATAATCATAAAAGACTTCTTGGACTGGAAGTCATGCATTATTGTATGGGCCCAAACATTTTTTGCCTGCTTCATACCTCAGGATAAAAAAGCCAGGTAGCATAACTTGCCCTTTAATATGACTTCTTTAGTTTCCAAAAGAACTAAAAACTTTTTCTGAACTGGAGCATGAAAAAGGTATTTCCTAGAGTGCAATTGGGATGCTGAGAACTAACATGGTAACTGATAGCAAGTTTAATTCAGGCATTCCTGTTGAAACTGTAGTAGTTATTGTATGCTCAGTGTGTATTTTACAGCCTTTTTGTTCCCCAAGCACTTTGCCATGAGCGTTGTCCTTTGCAAATGAAAAGACAGTATATACACTGGAAAATCACCATCTGAATTGCTTCAGCAGAAAAAATCCATTTACCTCACTTGATTTTTTTAGTGCTTTTCTGTAACCTGTATTTGAGAAAGCTGACCTGGAATCTATGTATGAAAGTCTTTTCAAATATAGAGAACAGGATCACAGATCGCTCTGAAATGAGTTTGAATTTTGTAAATGAGTTAAATTTAGTTAAAATTTCATCTCAAATCGGTGTTTCTAAAAGTCGTGAAATGCCAAGTTCCTGATTGAACAATAATTTCAGGTCCCATATATAGGAGTATTTTAGATTAGTCATAGTGATGTATATGTTGCAGCAAAATTATTCATAAATATTCTGAGAAATCATTGTACAGCGAGGAGTACTAAAAACAAAGGAGATCTGTTGGACTAAACATTTTACCCAATTTACATTGTATGCCAGCATTCTGCAGTGGAAATTTGTGGTCTCATGTACTTTAAATAATGTTGGATCATCATGCAGTAATCTTTATTGAGCCAAATATTCCACACAGTGTGGGTTGTAACCTCTGAGACTCATATATGCTTTTGTTTAAAAATATTCATTTATTGTAATCAATACACTTAAAAATATGTAATATAGATAAAGACAGTAATCTTTTAAAATGCTAATTGAGGATTTCGAGATTAGTGTGGTAAAACAGCAACAAATGTGCTGATTATAATTTATTCTTCCTGATATACAGGAGAAAAGTTTCATTTTGCAGAAGAAAAAAATACTTTTACATTTTTTGTATAACAAATGTCCTCCTGAGTATCACAGATGTAGGAGCAATACAGGTCAATCTTAGCTGGAATTCTGTTGTTTGACCTTTGCTACGAAGGTTTGCTTTACTATTTTGCATTGGTTTATCAGATTTTTTTTAATTTTTTTTTTTTTT
>VFFE01007088.1:1564724-1632797 GCA_008921705.1 Burhinus oedicnemus
AAATTTGCAAGGAAAAAAAAAAAAAAGCAAGCTTCATTCAACCACTAAGTGCAGTATAGGAAAATGTGAGTCTTCTATGTAGTTTGTAATTATCTAAAATTATACTTAAATTTTTGCTGATCATTTTAAATTCTTAAAATATAGATAATAAGTGGTTTGTTAACTCCTTGGTGAAGTAAAGCTTTTGTGTTAGTTTCAATGTAATGAACAGTGAAGAGTTGGTGTCTTAGAAAAACTGGGATGCTGGATCCTAAAGACCAGGTTCTGCTTTCATCCTTCACATGTCCTCTGCGCAGAAGCAATGCATGACTATTTGAAGCTTCTCTGCTCTGAAACTCTGGTGACAAAATGCTTCTCCCCCAACTCCGTATCCGCACAGGAGCAGATGGAGATGCTATTACCCAGAGATGTCAAACAGAGGACTGGCCAGTTAAGAGCTGTCAACAGTCCCACCATTTTGTATATACCAAACCTATGGTTTCTGTCAGTTGTGTCTTAGAAATTTCCCATGTCTGATGTCCTTGGGTCCTAATAGTATTTGTGCCTCCCACCCTTACCCCTCCATGCCCCTGAGTTGTATCCAGGAAAAGGGAAGATGTGAAAGATCCATCTAAACAGCATATTTGGATTTTTTATTTTTTTTTCTTTTGTGGTCAAGCTGCGATACTATGATTCTGGTGAGGATACAAGCTGTAAGGGACACATAGACCTTGCAGAAGTAGAAACTGTGATTCCTGCTTCTCCAACAATAGGAGCCCCAAAACATGCAAGTGAAAAAGCATTTTTTGATGTAAGTATATCTGGTCTTTACTTGATCTTTATGTGAAACTCTCTTTTCTTGGTGTGTTTAACCTACTACTTTCAGTCCTGCTGGAAGGGGTGAGCTAGGAAGGAGCTGTCATGCCAACTCAAGACAAAAAGTTTTTACACAGCTAGCATCTGGCCCTCACTCTCAACAGCAGAAGCTCAAAAAATGTTACATTCAGGCCCAATTGGTACATTTGAGTATTACAGTTTAAAGTTTGCAAGTTTCTTTTTCTGTTTTCTGTGTTGACTTGTCTGTCTTCATGTTCTTATTTTTCCTTTGCAGTTGAAAACAAATAAACGTGTATATAATTTTTGTGCCCAAGATGCGCAGAGTGCTCAACAATGGATGGACAGGATCCAGAGCTGCATTTCAGATGCTTAGAAAGGAAAAACGTTCAATAATAAAGACACATTTAAAGCACCTCTTCCTGTAAGAAGATAAGTTCTGAAATGTTGCTGACAGACAACCAGCCTTCCTTACATTTCAAGTTCATAATATGCTAAAGTTCCTTTTCTGTTTAATTATTATAACCACTATAACTGCTATTTTTTTCCTGCAGGGAGGACTTTGAAAAATAATAATCAATTTCTACTTTCTTCAGTACAATTCCTAGCTATAAAAGTGGGCTGTATTTGCACTATCATCTAATTCTGGTTTTCTCATTCTGTTAGGAAACCTGTCCAAAGGAAACTGTAGAAATTTTCCCTCCAACAGGAAGTGTATTTTCACTTTATTTATATTTTTATGCAGAATGTTCTTATTTCCAAGCTAGTCATGAATAAGAGGGAACATGTCTACAATTCCTAAAAATAAATAAATAAATGAAGCTTGTGAGTCCAGTAACATATATATCAGGTTGCCAATGTTTATAGACAGTTGATATTTTTAAAGACCAAAAAGTGAAATTGCCCAATACCAGACTTTCAAGTGTCTTCTCAGTGTGCAGGTCATTTTCTAATCTTACGCTCTACTGAGTGCTTCTGCAATGTTGTTGTGGAATTTCAAATTCTAAGGATTATCCGAAGATCATAGCACTTTTATGTTGGATTCTGTTTGCAATTACAATGGGATAAATGAAAGAAAACTGGCCAACACTATCCAGGAGAAAAGGAAAACAACAAACTAGGAATTCAGTAGAAGAAAGATCTCTTATGTGTGAATTGTATATGTTAATTTATATGCTGTTCTGCTCACTGTAAAATATAACAAACATGGTAATGCACTAAATGATGAAGCAAGCACTTGCACTGAAATCTTTAAAAATGCAGACATTTTGCAGGACAGAGGTAAGTTATTTATAGCAGAACAGTACTAGCTAGTTAACAACATTTACAGGTATTAAATATGTACATAATCAGGTTTGATGTGTCGTGATTTGATACTTTTTAAACTTTTTTTGCACATGAATTGGAAGACTGTTTATAGATTTTTACATTTGATAAAATTGTGTTTGTTCAGCTTAAAATCCCAGTGAAACATTTTTAATAGCCCCAAATGAGTAGAAATTTTACAGTCTACAAATAGTGATGACATGAGTAGAATATGTAGGTAATTAAGCCATTGTTTTTATTTTGAAATGTTAATATGTTAAATAGCACACTAATATTACAAAAGGTTTGTATATATGATTCACTATTTTCTCATTTTTCCAGACATTCTGCTTGTAATTTAATGTCAGCCTAACCAAACTGACTATACTTATAAGATTTTTCAGTTATTAAATTGTTTGTGGTTTTTTTTATAACTAATGTATTTTGTCAGAAAGGAACATAAATTTCTCACCACACACAATAGGAGATGCAGCTGTTTTTAATGCATTTGCAATTTCAAAATAAAAATATGAAGGATTTTTCTAGCATTTTTCAATTGACAAATTTCCACCTGTGACAATGGTGTTTGCACATTTGTATTTTTCTTTGTATATGAAGTACTTTTATATGTACTTTGTAAAATACTGATCCTGTTGTTAGGTTGTAGGAAAATATACATACCACTGCTTATTTTGTAACTAGTTAATTTTAACTCTTGTATGTTATGTGATATATGTATGCTAACCATCTTGTAATAAATATACTTCTTAAGGAAGAGTAAAACCTTTCCTTTTACTGTAAAAGAGAAAAAAGGAAGACCCACATGTTGAAGTATTTCCACGGGCACAAGACAAATCCTTATTTACTCTGTATTAAGAATAGTGGGTGTGTTAAAAACGATGTGGTCTTTTGTATACTTGTAAATATTCTTACGTAAAAGTTGCACTTGAGCATCCTTAACTCAAACACTTGTCAACAGTAACACTAAAGACTAAAGAAATCAGAATTTAAAGCAAAATTATCATTCTAACAAGTCTCAATGTATAGCCTTTACTAAAAGGCTAAATACATATAATGTTCATACTAAGTCGTTGAATAATGATGTTAAATATATTTTTTTAAAAAAAAAATCCTATATGGTATCACAACATAAATCAACTGCATACTTCAACCCTGAAACGTATCTCACTCATTTATATCACCTTATGCAAAAATTATCTAGCTCATAAGAAATAAAATATAAAAAATGACAAGGTCTTTCTTACTTGAGAATGTACATCTAAATTGAATTACTGAGCGTAGCGTGGGATAGCAGAGTTAAAATGGAAAGGGAATGTGTGATGGAGGTAGGGGACCTGTGACAATTCTTGGATGCTGTGGTGCTTAGATGATAAGATTTGCATATTGAGCTTGGTATGGATGCTAATGTTGCCTTAAATGTTGATCTCAATTTTTAGTGTCTGTATTGATGGAAAACGGACTTGAGCAACTTAACTTAAAAATATCCAAATAAAAGCTGAAATAAGATACATGATATTTGTGGTGTTTATATAAGGAATATACAAAGAAATGGTAGGCATAGGCTCTTGGTGTGAAGACACAAAGTTTGCAGTGTCCCTGAGGGTCTCTTCTATTCAAAATGAAGATTCAGAGACTTAGAGAAAATGTGCAGTTAGCATAGCATAAGCTACAGGGTTTGTCAGTGTGTTTGAGTTGTGGCAGCAGAAGTAAAGAATTAGGAACAGAGAAATTGCTTGGGAAAAATTCTGTGTACAAAGGGATCCATCTTCGTATTCTATGAAAATTTTCCAGAAAAAGGAACCCATCCAGGAGTTGGGGATGAGGTAAACATGTACTCCCTCGATTCTGTCGTATTGCTATTCCCATACTGTGTATCATAACATTCCTACTGTCAAAAAGAGTGAGTATTATCATGGGCTTTACGTAAGGGAAGAAGATTGCTTGCCCTTCTCTGTGTTGAGTAACAAAATGCCGGCGTAATAGGTGATAGGATGAACTGAGTTTAAGTTTTGAAGCGTTGTTACTGGTATATTATATTAGTAATTTCTCTTTCCTATCTAATATACAATTATTTTCTATAAAAGTCCTTACTTTTGATGGAACTTCAGAATTAGTATACTAAATAATAAAATACTTAGCCTGCCACATGTGTGGGTCACTGGTTATGTAATAATGCACAAACAGCTAAGAGACCCAGGAACAAATGTTCAAAATTTTGTATCACATCCCACACACTTTATTTGTATTTGATATTTTGTGAATTGCAGACATAACAAAAATGTGGTGATCTTGTCCAAATACCGTCATTTTGCCATTTCATCCTGTAATATTCTTGGAGTATGTCTAAGTGGCTGCACCACATTTCTCATTTTTCATATTTGTTATCATCCAAATATTTTGTCTGTTCATGATTATCCTGTGGTTGCTTTGGGGAGTCAGAAAACTGAAATTAATCTACCAGTTCCCCAGTTATGCTAAAGTTCGTGCTGAGTATCACTGTTGCACCTACTTTCTGGGGGTTTGTCTGTATTTGATCAATTTCTTCCCAAATTTTGGCTACTTTGCAAGCCAAGGGAAGTATTAGCATCCACAGTTTCATTTAGGAAGTTTTCATCTTTGAGTTTTTCTACATACAGCTTTTTCTTACATGACCGAATTAGCACATTTATGAATATGAAATGTTACTTGATTGTAGCAAGTTTACTGTTGCTGTTCTCCATTGCCTACTTTGTGGTAAAGATGTTTTGTTTATGTGTCTTCTAGGAGATTTATAGAGAGCCTATACTTTTATCTGTGAAATAGGCAATAATAGAAGAAGGAAATAGTTAGGCTAAAAGGAACACAGTATTATCCAGGGAGGAGATATGAAGGTAGCAGTTGTTTCAGGTATTGAATGGTGCTTCTTTCTGCCCCTCATACTCACCTAGAAGAACCTAAGGCATAGTCTTGATTTATTTTAAGATTTATTTATTGATGACTTATTTATCAATTTATATTGACAAAATATCAATGTATACATTGTTGTTTAATGAATTTCTGTCACTGTGCAACTCAGTAAGGATTCTTATATTTCAAACCCACTCAGCCTGTCACCGAACACGACCTCCAAAACTTGTAGTGTCCCTTTGTGTTAAAAGGCTCTGTTAATTGTCCAGAATTTGTACTAGGTACAACATCCCTGTTTAATGATGGACAAATGGGACTGCTTTGAGTTTCACACCCAGGAAGAGTGTTCTGTGCCAATGCTTTCTCAATACGGAGAGATTATCAGGTAGCTCAAGAAACGAGCATCACAGTGACAGCACTGAGGGCTTTGCCAGGTTACACTGGCTATTGGCCATCTTCATTAGGAGTGCCAGTGAGTTCAAAATTCTATTCACATCAAGACCTCCAGTAAGTTCAAAATGATAACTTCATAACATTTGTATAATTATGAATTAAGCTTAATATAGTAAGCTATAGCACAGGTAAAATCACTCTCATGTTTAAATAATTATATGTTCAGGTTTTGTATGTTGCATTGGTTTTGTGCCACCACAATGTTATCATTGGCAAATATTTGAATGCAATAGTTGAAGCAAATGCTTACACTAATGTTTTTAAATCAAAAATACTTACATTGTTTAGTATAAAGCATTCAGATCTTTGTAGTGTTTCATGCAGACGAATTATTTAGGATTGGAATGTCAAAAAAAAAACATTGGAGAGTTGGTAACACAATTAACATTGAATTTTGATGAAGTTGGACAGCCTGTTTCTCTGAAATGCCTGTAGGATATTTTTCTTTATGATATTCTTTTTAAATTTTCAAGGAACTTTTTATTTAAAATATCCAGCTTGCTCCTAGCGCCTCCTGAATTAGCCTGTCAGTAACTCATGTATTTGCTTTAAAGTGAAGTGAAATTAAGTTTAAAAATCTCTTCAGCTTTCCTTACTTGACTCAAAACAACTCAGAGAAAAAAAAAAGAAAGGTCAAAATTCAAGTCAAAATTAACTTGGCTTCTTTCACTTCAGGCTCCTGACTCAAAGGAAAGCTTGCAGTAAGTCTCCTGTTCTGGTATGAGTATGTAGCAATGCCCGAAAACCTGTAAAATATCCCATCAAATGATAATGAACCAGAGCCAAGAATAAATTGAGGAGTTAGTTATGGTATGTAGAATCATGTCATTGACCACTGTGTGTATTATGTACATTAGCAGCTCCAGGACAGGCTGTAGCTCTTAGTACAATCTCAGAGAGTATCATCCTGTTGCTACAGCAATCAGACATCTGGTTTTAACCTTAAAATATCTAAGCTTTGTATCCTCCTCTTCCTGCAGAAATAGTTTTCTGAGACTTTGTCTCTTTAGTGACACAAATTTCTGTTGAGAAAATACTTTTTAAGATAAACTCATTTTTATCAATTATTATTTCAGTTGTTAAAACCACACAGCTGAGCACATAGTGGCATATGTGACAAGTTTCTCAGCCTAGGAATAAAACCAAACATGTAGCTATTTCCTGTGATACTGAATGTTTTAGTTCAAAGAATACTGCACACAGATTTTTGTCATGTGAGCAGATTTTCCATTTTTGCAATCAAAACTAAATATTGCTGTCAATAAGGTCATGTGTACGCTAGCAACTTGCTATGGACTACCACAAACTTTTTTAGCTGTTGTCAGGAAGGCCTCAGTTTAAAAACATTTCTCCCCTGTCCTAGGTCACTGCATGCATCTTGCCTTATGATATTCAAATATTTCGTGAAAACACAGTTCTGTGCAACTTTTCCACTCTTCCTTTTCTCAGACCTGTTCACCATTTCACAGTGAAACATTATGCATATTTAAATTGTTTAAAATTAAATCAATATAGTACTTCAGCTAAGGACACCTTTCCTTATTTGATGATGGTATCTCGAGACAACTTGATAATTTTATTTGAAAAATGAGTATAAGCAACCAAAACAGGGATCTTTCAGTTTATCTTAGGATTCCAGCCCATTGATTTCTATTAATTGTCATTATCAGTCTGAGTTACATGAAAGTGTAATGAGGCCTTCAGTGACTCTTGACATTACAAGTGACTGTATTACTGCTCTCATTGGTGTATATTAGAAGTTAGGACTTTATATTAACCTGTGTATATATTTTCTCACCAAGCCAGGATGAACAGAGATTATGAAGGCTACAGATGTCAAAAAGTAGAGCGATGCAAGGGAAAAGCAAGCCCTGCCTGGTAGTTGCTGCCTGACACAGCAATAAATTGATGTCAGTGTAAAGCAAAGATCAAAATAGCACGTGCAAACGGCTTAGTTCATATTCATGTATTGGATGGATGCTCAAAGAATTAGAAAGGAAGAAGGCAGGTATCTGACAGTGGAGTGTAGTCAAGCTCATACTGCAAATGGGAAGAACTGCAGGTGCGCGGGGCATGGAACTGGATCCCGCACACCCACATCTCCAGTAGCAAAGGAAGACTTCTGATCTCCTTTGCTTTCCTCTGAGCAGTTGCATTACCTGTTCATCAAAATCTCCCTTTATACCTGTATCACTCCCTGTTTTGTGTTTTTTGACCTTTACTTGTCTGATCATGTCTAAATTTAGATGAGAAATTTTTGAGAAACAGAGATGATCAGTGTTAACTTGTTCCCTAGAGGCGCCTAGAATACTTGCAGGTGCTGTGATATAATTAAAGCCAAAAGGGAGTAATTGTTTTTCAAAGTGCTCTGAAAATAGTGGCTAATTCAAGTTGTACATCTTTATTTTGGAATTTTGGCAGGTAGGGGAATAGGGTTGGTGATTGAGCTTGGTCTGCCATAAGGGATAAGGGGCCAGTTCGTAAAACTGGAACTGAGCCTGGATTTCAAACACTCTCAGCATTTGACATATGATTATCGCTCTTTGGAATTAGATTTAACAGCACTGAGGAAAGAGGTTAATGTGAAGCCAACGTCAAGTATGCTGAACTCTGGTCATTGAAAATACCATTGCTAATATTACTATAAGTGTATTTCCAGTAGAACATCACAGCTTTGTTTATCAAATGCAGACTTAGCCAAATTATTATCAGCTGCTGGAGATGGGTACAAAGGATGCACTGTCAAGTCTGTACTTTAATTTCCAAATTTGGGCCATTCTTTCCATGATATAATATACTTATCTGTTATATGGATATTCTCAAATGTGGAATAATTAATAATACAGAATTTTATCTGCATAGTAGAATATGGATGTCTTTGCTTGATGTTTGTTGCTTTAACCAAAACATTTTAGTTATAAATTTTATTGCACTTTCTTCAGTATAGCTGAGCATGAGCTACTGTCAGAGACAGCACAGTGGCAAAATGGACCAGTGGGCTGACCAAAAATTGCTAATACAATGCTGTGTCCTATTACTAGGGTAATTATTGCTAATATTATTTTGAGCTGTTACGTAATTATTATTTCCTGTAATGAGAGAGTTCCTAGGGGTTTGAAACGCCAACAGCACACCTACAACGGTATCTCCTTTGATGCGTATACTGAATGTTTTTCAACCAGAAATCATGCAGCAAACATGCCTGTTCCATTTTACGTGCATAGGGAGGAAGCAAAATATAGACGTGATATGCCAGTAAAAGTGCGCCCAAATATCACTCATTGGTGCTAATAAATACTTGAAGAAAGTAATGCTGCTTAGAGCTATTATCTTTGCTCCTCTTAAAGGAACTTGGTAGGTAACATAACCACCTCATTTTTGGTAGACTGCTAATACGTGGTTAAAACAAACCTGAGGTTTTGCTACGTTAAGTAAAGCTGTTCCTTTTAAAGACACAAGCACAGTGACACTGTGTCTAGAAGAAGAAATAGTCATAGAGCCCTTGAAAAAGATTACACTATGCAGGATTTCTTGCAAAATCAGAAGTGATCGTTATCAAACTCTGGTTTGCAAGGCTTAAAAAGAATGGGAGAGGAGAGAGAAACCTGTAGTCATTTTTTTGAGAACAAACATGGAGAGTAGTTACAAAGGGAGATGTGTACTTAAGAAACAAACCCCCACATTGCCCAACATCTGAATTACTCACTGCTGGATTAAAAAAATAAATGCTAATAAGGTACAAAATACTTTTTTTCTTGAATTAGGAGTGTTATCCTGAATTTCTATATCAAATACAAAATCCAGTGCTTTATGAGAGGGCATGTATAAATACAACACATGCATAATAAGAAATTATAAAGTAGATCCTAAAACTGCTAGCCCTTGCCTTGTTACAGAAGGTAGCATTAGATGAGGAGGAGAGGGAGGAGTGAGCTGATCTAGAGTTGGCATGACAGCAGCCAGGCAAATGGAGAAAATGGGAAACTATTTTTTACATACAAAACGAAGAAGGCTGCCATGTTGCTTGGTACTGCATAGGCTAGCAGAGAGCTTAGAAGAATGAAAGACTAAAAATCTCAAGCCCAGGATGGACAGAAATGGCAGACTGTATTTTTGTTTAGGGTTGATATGTTTGAATTATGTTGCAGGAGCATGGCAACCTTTTCTTCTGAAGGAAAAGACTGAGGACAAACTGGGAGGTGGAAAAACACATGTGGTTTGCATTAATTTTACCATTTTAGTAGATGTTATTTAAATTAATATTTGGTTACTCTGAAAGGAAAAAGAGGATTGTCATGAGGACAACAGATTATTAAAGCCCTTGCCAGAAACACATTCTGGATGGCTGAAATGACAGCTTGTGCACCAGAGGAGTTGCCCTGGGATGGTGGCTCAGAACAACAGAAAATGGGCAACACAGTATGAATGCTTGGAAATGGTTAATCAGCATGAAAGTGTCTGCAGCTGCAAATGGCTCTGGTCAGCTGAGGGCAGGGGCTGGCTGCTGGCTGTGCCTGGCAGTAGTGAGGAGGAGGGTCCACAAAGATAGGTCTTAAACTTAAATCCTTAAAAAAGGATAGGCCTTAAACTGAAGAGAAACACCTAATGCATCCTGAAACACACTCCTCATGCCAAGTGGGGTTTACTCCTATTTGGCCTGGGTGCCCTCTCAGAAAAGCAAGGGGTCCTGGGCCCAGGTGTGCCTTCTGCACCTGTGCCTGTTTCTGGGCAGGTGTCCTGGTTTGAGGACACCTCAGCAGGGCTGCGCTGGGCAGAGGAGGAACGGCAGCCATGACCATGCCTCTGCCTTTGTTCCTGCCTGGGCAGATGAAAGGTGATGGTCTTTGGCAAAAGCAGTCCTCAGTACCTGCAGAAAAGGTGAGGCAGTGGGACAGAGCTTGGTTGCCAGGAGAACTTTTTATTAGGAGGGAGAAAAAGGAAAAAGAAAAAAAAAAAAACCTGGTCCCCAGGATCTGCTCAGCTGGGTGTGAGGCTGAAAACCTCTTTGGGGACTGAGACCCCTGAGGTCACTGAACAGCCAAATGGCAATGGATGGTGTTAGGAGCCACTGAATGGGAAGCAGCAAGGGTCTGTATCGGCTAGGAGCTGAGGCTGGTCAGGGGAGGGCTTCCTGCATCGCAGCAAGGGCTCCGACCTGCAGGAGCTCCCCAGGTGCAGCAGGACTCCTCTGCACTTTGAGAAGGGAGCAGAAGCCGCCATGTTGCCAGAGCGTGTGGGGTGTAAGCCGGTGCTCTAAATGTGATTTTGCCCAAGGAGGTTCCAAAAGGTAAGCGAGGGGCATGCTGAGTTTGGATGGCATTGTTGGAAGTTTTGATATGATGATGTAATTCCAAGAATTATTGTCCTCTAGAAACTGCTAAAACATGAAGGGCTTTTGAACAGTAATAGTGTGCAGCAGTGTTTTAGCGTGGTGTTTCAGGTGTTGCCGTGCTTGAGGGTATGTTTGGTGCTGGATGGTTTGTCTGCAGCCTGTATTTGGGAAGATATTAAGAGTTGCCTTTTGTGTTAAAGGACCTGCTACCTGAAATGAAGGAATTCCCTGGTGGTTTTTTTGTGCTCCGTTTAGCATGTTACCTTCATCTTGCTTCATAGGGAGCTCTGAAGTATGTGGTGTGAGACTCGAATGCTGTGATCCAGGTGATGAACTCAGCCCTGAGAAGGGAAGTTTCTACTTACTGTTCAAATAGTTGTTCTAAAATCAGCTGCAAGACTCGGTGGTTAGTGTTTGAGATGTGTTGCACCGCTCTCTCACAGTACTTTTTATGCAGAGTTGTTAAAGAAGCGCGTGGATACTGCATCCTCCTTGAGCTGATCTCTGTCAACTTTGAGGTAAATTCAAAGGTGTTTTCTCTTCCTTTAAATGTTAACACCTAGAGCTTTGCAAAGGCCTAGCAAAAAGTGCTAATATGCTATAGAAATAGAAGCAAGCCAAAAGGTGGCTGCAGCTGTTGTTTACTACATTATTACACATTTTGTTTCCATATGTGCCTCTGTGGAAAAGGAAGTGCTTCAGAATAAGCAAATAAAAATTACACAAATTGGAGAAAATAAGTACAGCTAACCCACCTTCGGCATCTAATTTCTACATTACAACAGAGCTTTTCTGTATCCAATCCCAATTCCCTAAAGGATTTAGTGTAGATCAGAAATACCTCTGAGCCTAATCATGTCAGTGGAGTTCTTCCACAGAAAAATAAAATACCAAATCTGCACATATGCTGAACGTGTTGAAGTTGCGTAGAATAAAAGAAGGTCTGGACATCATGTTAATGTGATGGGGAGAATATTTTGATGTTGTAATTTGCTTAAAAAGCATGTGTAAGTAATTGCTGCATGAGGCGCTGACTATTCACAGATGCAATCATTTCCATCTCCCAATGACAGATTCCTGATTCATTTTGCATTGCAGTGCGTTATAAAGCACTGATAGGTACTCAGCTTTTTCCTGTTGTTAACCATGTCTTGGGTTTTATCTGAAAAATTTTCATGCTTCTGTCATCTTAGAAAAGATTTTTATTTTTTTTAATTCTGTTACTGTTATGAACAACAAGAAAACTCCTGTGCTCAGAAGAAGGGATAAGATGTTCCTCTCTATTCTGATCATGGGAGTAGTATACTTGCATGCTTTGCACTTCGCGCATTATGTATGTCATTGACATGTGTGTGACATGCCAAGTGAGGCAGAATCTTTTTACCTGTTGCTGCCCATCCAAACAGCTCATACTAGAAACCGTGATATGACTTGGTATGTGACTAACTGAAGAAATTCCCTACAGGTTGCAGGTGAATGCTATAGGTGAATTCCATATAGGTAGCTGTTTTGGGAGACGTGAAGTAGGATGAAACCTGCAGTTAGCCCTCTTTCTTTATGCAATAGGATGAGTACATCATCTTAAACCACTTTTTAAAGGTCCCTTAGCTACTGTATTTTAATGGTTGTAGCAGTAACTTCAGATAAGCATACCATCTTAAACAAGATGGGTCTTTCTTTGCTTTACCACAGTACTCTTGGATGTGGCTGACTCTCACAAGGGATCAATTGCTCTGCTTTTAAGAGATATTGTAGCCAACCAGTGCATTTCTCTGTGATTACGTTAATATAAACAGCATATATTGGGTATTACAGTACTTAGTTTGACTTGTAACTAACTTCCTGAATAGTATTGTCAACAATAAAAATATTTGGAGTTCTCCATTTTCTTGGCACATTGTTTGACAGGTCTGTTTCTTTGCAGTCATAGGTAGCAAAAGCCAGGAAAACATGCAGCTGAACAGCTGTCATATATGTGGGACCAGGCAAAGGGCTATTTTTAGATCTTTTGGTTTTTTTACTTTTGTTCCTGAATTCTTTTTTTTTGGGGGAGGGAGGAGGCAGAATGGTGTGAAATTATGGTCTGCTTAACTCTTTGGCAAAGCTCATCCTGAGTGCAGCAAAGCAGAGATTTCATCCCTTATGAAGGTTATCATATCTCTTAAATTGCGTTTGAGCTTTGGTCACATGGAAACTAATACTTGCAGTTATTATTAAAGTTGCTTTCTTTTTTGCAGTGGACTTTGGAACCATGTTTCTGTCCTCTCTGGGTTTACCATCATAACTTCCAAAATACCGTGTTTTGGAAAAAGAACAAAAATAATACATGTTAATAACCATGGGATGAAGTGAAACTTCAGCTGGGTTTGAAAGTGACACCATAAATTGCTTTTAATTCTGTGGATTTATGATTTCACAAAAGAAATTATGAGATGGTGTTTGTTACAAGTAGTAATCAAGATGAATATATGATGCAGGAATTATTTTCTTGCAGAGTCAGCTGGTTTGATTGTAGCACTTCACTAATGCAGCAACTATAGAAACTCATTTGTACTTCATATGTAGCATGTTCTGGTTATCTGCAAAATACATAGAAAGATTTTATGTTAAAGCATTCAGCAGTCTGAGTGCACAGCCAAAGGACTGACCCCGAGATCTTGCTCAGGTGGGTTATGTTTACTGTGTTAAATGGGACTCAATCCTTCAACCTGTAATTATAGAGACATAGCTCAAAATAAACTAGTGTAGAGTCATAATTTATAATACAGCCTACAGAATTTTTCCCAGTTATCTACGGAACTATTTATAAGTAAAACATATACTCCTAGATGTCAGATCAATACTTGATGGTATGAGGTATATAAAATTCATTACTTTGTATAATGAGCAATTGCTCCTGGGCCAGCAGAGGCCTTGACTCAGGTCAGGCTGCCAAGGGAGGATGCAGGTCTGTAGGCCTGGGGCCACGGGGATGCATGGGGCCCCTCGCTGAGGCTGGGCAGACAGTGTCCTTGCCTGCCAGAGGTGGGCGCTGGTGGAGAGTCCGTGTCACCCAGTAAAGGAGCAGCGGGTATTAGTGTGGTTAAAGTCCTCCATGAATACCAGGACCAATGAATGTGAGGCTTCTTCCAGTTGTCTGAAGAAAGCCTCATGCTTTCTTATGCCTGATCATATGGTCTGTAGCAGACACCCACCACAACATTGCCTGATCATACTTATGCCTGATCATGTGGTCTGTAGCAGACACCCACCACAACATTGCCCGTGTTGGTCTACCTGCTAATTCTGACCCATAGGTGGTCAGCTGGCGCTGTAGGTTCAAGGCAGAGGTCTGTGCATTCCTGCTGCTCTCTCACATGAAAGGCAGCTCCCCCTCTTGCCCTTCCTGGCCTGTCATCCCTAAAGAGCCTGTATCTGTCCATCACAGCACTCCAGTTCTGTGAGCTATCCCACCATGTCTCCCTGATGCCAATGAGATTGTAGCCCTGCAACTGCCTGCAGACCTCTAATTCTTCCTCTTTGTTTCTCAAGCTGTATGTGAGTGCACAGGCACTTCAAGGAGGCGTCCAGGTGTATTGATTTCCCAGAAAATGTACCATAGTATGTTAGTATTGCTCTCAGCGTGACTGCACAGTTTAAAATGGACAGCTCTAGTATTAGAAAATGGAGGTTGGCTGAGAGCATAGGATAGGAACCTGTTCCTGAAGTGATGTTCAGTACAGGGCAGCTCTTTGCTTCTAGTATAGCCTCTTAGAGTGAGCATAATTATTTATAGCTAAAAAGAAAATTAAGCAGGGCTGTATTTGCTCTCCTGAAGTCCCATGCTGTGAGATTCCCACCTGGATAAGTAACGCAACTCAGAAACATTCTCTTGTGTCATGATTCAATGCAGGACTGGACTTGATGGATCCCTCCAGTCAAGTTACAGACCAGCTGAGCAGTTTGAATCCAAGAAATTCTTTAAGAGCACAGAGACATTTAGATCTGTTGTTCTGGTTCAAGCCAAACCCTAGTGAAGCCATGTGATGTAACTTACACCATTTTATGGCAAAGAAATTCAGCATTCCAAATATTTTAGGAAGCTAGTTAGTGTTTACGTAAGTTTGACAGGCTATGCAATGTGACGTGTGTCCTGTTCTAGCTTGGTTGCCAGCATGGTTTGCCAACGACATTTTTACTGTGGGAGCAAGACACGCAATACTTTCAAACTCAGTTTTGCCAGTATTTCTCTACCTCAGACCCTTCAGATGGAGATTTTTCATATGGTTTGCATTGAAAAATCATTTGCATTGCATTTCATATGGTTTGCAATGCATATCCTGCATTGCTCTGTATTTGGACATGGCTTTGTATTGGTCAGTCCTAGGGTCCCACTTAAGTTTTCTAGTCTGTCCTTACAGTGTGTCACAGATAAAACCTCTGTGTCAAGACACCACAAAAATGCTTCTGTGTCTTTGGCAGCTGTGCTCTGCATACCAGAAGCATTTATTTAATTTACATTTTTTCCTTTTGAATATCCATTATTTAGAATGTAGAAACAGTAGCACATCTTCCTTTTAACTCTGGCTTTGATAAAGTTAAAAACATTGCTTCTGAAAGGTCTGAGGCTCTGTTCATTGGAAAGAATTTTGCATTTTTTGTGCACAAAGCAGCCAATTCTTATACAGGAAAAAAGCCTCGTTTGTTACAAATACTGTAAGAACTAGTTATGTCAGCTGCTGTCACCTCTGTGAAGGATGATGCAGTAGCAAGGATCCACAAGGTGTATGAATGAGTTGGGGGGGTAGGGTGGTGGCGTTCTTTGTTGGTTTGGGTTTGTTGTGGGGGTTTTTTTGTTCTTCCCCAGCTACGCCCCCTCTGCTGACATAAAAAGCAAAAAGGATATTCCTAGTGGATAGGAGCCCTACTAGTTAACTAGAATTGGCACTATAGTGTGTGTTAAAGCACCGAGCTCTTAAGTGCATTTTATAGATGGCATGATGAAGTTCCATCATCTTCTGTCATTAACATCTGTAAGACCTTCTCTTTCTTCTCTGCCCCCAGAAAAAAACAAAACATATACTTTCTTGGGTGCTGAAATCTTTTAAAAAGACAAATTGGTGAGAAGTTGCTATATTTACATTAGAAGAAATAGACCAGGTGGTTTTGATATTTCTTTCAGTTTCCCAAAAACACAAATTCAGAGGCATCACGAGGTCAACTTCATGATTTAAAACAAAACAAACAAAAACCAAAACAAAGCGTAGACATATAGCAAAATAATACAGTTAGACTTCTATAAGGAATTTGCTCAAGCCCAGATGACCTCAAGCTGAATATGAAGTATTTGTGTATTTAACCCATAAAAAATGCAACTAAATCTGGAAGTGCTGACTAAAATCAGTGTTCTATAATGGAACAAAGAAAAGACCTCGTGAATCAAGAAGCACGAGCAGCAGAGAATTGTACTCGAGTATCCTTTGTTTTTTATCTTAGCAGTCAGTTTTCTCAGAAGCCGAAACCACATCTGTATCCCAACATCAGATTTGAAGCTGAAACAGCGCAATGGATGTTTGTAAATGAGGAACATTACATGAAGGCCTGTAATTGTTCATTGATGCAGAGAATTCTCAATAGAAAACATTCTAAGCCTGGTGCTTGGCAATGTGGGCAAATACACTATCTTTCTGGACTGCCTATTCCATAACAAAATACTGTTGTTGGTAATACCAGAGAGCATTTGCAGTCTCTAATGTCCTACAAAGTATCTTGCTGCACCAGGGTCAGGCTTTCAGTCTTGCAATGTGATAGTTTACTCCTAAATTATTTTTCTTTGTTATCCAAATGTTCTACTTATTCTGATTATCCTGAGTTTCTCATCTTGTCGTCATTATCTAGGGAAGTTCTTGGCTCATAAAAGATGACTAAAGCAAAAACTTACACTCTGTAGCTTTTCTGGGTGAGCATTTCCAAAAAAATTGGTGTATTTTGACTTTATTTATGTATCTTTGTTCTAGATCTTCTAGTTCTTTGCACAGTAAAATCAAGATATTGGACAACATAGTATATTTTTTTCAGGTACAGCTCTATGCACTGTTATCTTTTTGTGTGCTGTAGTTTAAAATACAGAAGTGAACTCCTTATTCACAATGAAGGTGGCTGCCACTTTGGGTTTGTGATTTTTTTCTTGTTTAGGCTTTTTTCCCTTGTTAATATGAAACAGTTTCTAGACTCCAAATATGATCTGGTCTTTGTGCATTGTAGGAGATGAGTGTTTGGATGAGGGGGTTTTGGGTGTCATTTTTGTTTGTTTTCATTGATCCTTTTTTTTTTTTCTTTAGAAATCTTATTTGAGAGACACTCTGCCTAAAAATTCCTTTTGCTGTTAATAATATCTCTGCTGTAGAGCATTTATGAAATTGCTGCAATATTTGGTTTGTACCCAAACTGTTACTGTTTGGAATATGAACAGTTTTGTTTAAATACCAATGGAAGTTTTTGTTTTGCTACCCTGTCCTTGAGTGTAACAAACACTGTTTAGATGGAAAGTCGAAAACAAAGGTTTGAGAGGTTTTATGAATGCCTTCCCAAATGAATCCTAGGTCTATACAGTATGTTTCTTAATGGTTTTGAGAGTATTCCTAGGTATCACTTCAGATTGTTAGATAACATCCTTCAGAAATTTTTGCAAAATATTA
This sequence comes from Burhinus oedicnemus, assembly GCA_008921705.1. Taxonomy (NCBI): domain Eukaryota; kingdom Metazoa; phylum Chordata; class Aves; order Charadriiformes; family Burhinidae; genus Burhinus; species Burhinus oedicnemus. The sequence goes on from VFFE01007088.1 coordinate 1,582,212, forward strand.
AAACACAATATACCTTTCATACTAGCGAGGGAAATACACTGCATGCAATCTTAATTTTTAACTTTATAATTCTTAAAAAAAAAAAAAAAAGGTTTTATGAGGACTCAAAACAATTCCTATTTAACTTGCTCAAGTTTCCCAAATATCTTATTCTAGATGACAGCTATTTGGTTTTATGCCAAACTCTGAGGTATCTGTAAGGTTGGATTCCAAAATGTCAATGCCATTATAGAGTATACATCAAATTTGGGGCAAGGGGGTGGAGGAAAGGAGTGACTACAAGAACCTAGTTTGTTGTCAAAGGACTTCACACACTCATGAGGTCTGGGACATACCTGAGGTCATGTTTCATCAGCCTTTAGTAATAAATTGAGTTTAGCTCTCACTGGTACTAAATAATGCTGACTTAACCTTGTCTAGACATGGGTTCCCCCTCTCTCCTGCCCCAGAAACTTACTCCATCCCCCATCCCCAAAGTATTGTTATGCTGGGTATGGATATTTATGCTTAAGTAATGCCTTGTGAAATCTTCCACAATGTGGTTTATTTAGGAGCAGACCATTTGAACCTAATTCAGTTTCTTGTTTTCAGTTTGTCAAGAACTATTATTATAAGCTTTTCAATGTGGAAGTAGTCATTGGCTTTTAAGGTGTTCTAACCTTGTCCTCTTTTTGCCTCTTTTTGTAACCTCATTTAATGAACAATGTTGCTTGCTGGAATCTGTGATTAGCTGTAGTTTCTTCAGTGGTTATCCATACTCATGTCCTTAGTGTTCATGACAGAGACAGTCTTAGTTCACAGCCTCTACCTGCAGCCCAGCTCCCTCCCTCAGTTCTATGGGCAGCTGGCACCTACTCTGCTCACAAGCAGAACGGACAGTAGCACAGCCACGCTTCACTTCCTTTCTGCTACTGTTGGCAGTGACATAACCTTGAAAGTCCAGTCACCCTGCATATGTTCCTATTTTTATTTAGCTTTGTTTGGCTCTTTCCTATGGCAGTTGGGGAGAACAAGCAAAACCTTAAGATGTACCATCTTTCTTCAAAAAAATCTATCCTTATTCCAAAAGAGGTTTCCAGAGTCATCCAGGAAGTTACAAAGCTGTTCCTGCACAGTACTCTGGTGCTTGCTATTAAACCCAACTTTACATGCCTGGCTGGGCTTCCTCAAGTGTTACTTTTCTTTGAAGGCTACTAAAAAGTGGGAAAAAAGGATGTCAAATTAATCACATTGGTACAGGACTACTTTAGCTTAAGAGGGAGAGCTGTGTGAAGTCTTCAGGTCCTATATTGGTTGCTTTTGATCAGTGTACAGTTCCATCCTAATCTCCTGAGCCATTTGTGCCTGTGTTCTCAGCTGTGCCACTCATTTGGGCCTCACTCTTACAGGTACCGCTAAGTCTGAAACGGGCTGCTTACCTAATATAGCAGGTAGTTTTCAATATGAGCATTTTAAAGTCATGTATGCTCAGTCCTCCTGTGAATGAAAACATGAGAATCTAGAGCCATATCAAGAAGCACAGAAACATCCTGATGAAGAAAATGTGTAGCTTAAGAGCTCTGTTTTTTCACTTAGTCATGAAGAGGAGATAATGATACTCATTCTGCAGTGTAGAGGTGTTGAATTGCTAAAGGTTTCCTTAATATTAGAAAGTGATGACTTGGACGGGAAAACTCTAAGAAAAGTCTGTCAATAGACTGCAGCATTTTATTCCTTCCTCAGAAGGTGCTTCAAAAGGCAAAGGGGGGTGGCAGGACTTAATGTTCTGCAGCTAGCACTGGTGTCATCAGAGGGAAGGATCTTGTTTCGCTCCTTGTGGTTTCAACAGCATACCAATAAGTTACTATCACCCTTTTTTCCTGACTAGGGGACTCTGCTGCATAATGAAACCTGTATTTTGTTCTATTTCTCAAGTGCAGAAATGGCTTTTAATTTATAGGGCAGCAACTTATATTAGCTACCCGCAAATTTCCTTTCAGAAAGTCCCAAATTACTCACACGGTGATTTTCAAGAACATTCACTACTACAACCTGAAATGCAGCTGTAGTACAGAGTTTACTTTTAGTTTTATTTCAGTATCTTTCCTCAAGGGTAGGCCTCAGATAGCATCCTGCAGTTTACCGAACATAAATGACTTGACCGTATCAACACAGGGAAGCATGTGGTGTTCTGCTCCGATTTATTTATACATTGATAATTAATTTGGAATTGTTTTTAGCTCTCCACAGGGCCCTAATTATAAGAATAGATGGAAATGCAAATGTTCTTGTTCAAAACAGCAGTAAGCATGTTCTTAACTTGTTAACTCAAATGGAACTTAATTATGGTAGACCTGTATTTACTGCTGTCCTGAACTGAGGTCAGTAAGACCTGGCACTGTCAAGATAGTTTTTGACTTCATTGCTACCAAATGATTTATATAGGTGAAAGAAAAACTTCGTTTTGTTTTGAGTCCTAGGCCTCTCGATGCATTATTAGTATCTTGAGAGCATAGTTCTCAGTATATTCTAAAGGATTTAGTTGTAAATCTCTGTCCTTGTACACTTCTTCAAACTAGCCTGCTAGGTAAAAACTTCCGCTAATAAATATTTTCTCTGTTCAAGAGAGATTACAACTGCATTTACCTGGTTTCATTCACATGAATGTTAGAAATGTGCCTCAGTTGGATCCAAGCTTTTTCAAAGTTCAGAAATACTCCTGAACACATCTGGAGCTTCAACGGGAAGGAACTGTGAAGTTTGTAGTTGTTCATCAGACTAGATTAATATGTATGAATCCCACCTTGATTTGTGAAACAGGCTATTTGCTTCCAGAAAAGGAAGCTTGTGGGGGGGAAAGCAGTCCTGTTTTTCTATATATACTTTAAAACTCAAAGGTATTCTGGCATATGCCTTGCAGCCTTTCTGCAGTAACAGGCCCAAGTCACAGCGAGCAGAAAGTACAGTCTGGCTGTGCCCTCGACGAGGGAGCGGATCTTGTTCCGCTGTGGTTACTCTGGGGGTGGCATTTTTCTTATTTATTTGTTCTTTGTTTAGCCCTGCATTTTTATGTGCTGGCTGCCAGGTCAGTCATTGCTCAGCCGGCAGCTGTACTGGCCAATTCAGAGAGTCACTAACATGAACGAAAATGTTAGTTTGTCTGTTCGTCCCTAGACTTCCCAGGATTTCCAGCAGTAAATCTGGAAAAATACATCTAATCCCACTGAAGCATTCACCAGCTTTTTTGACGTGAAGGATCATGTGGTGGCCATTGTGATTTGTGAGCAGCAATGGCGTCTCTGGGACACAAACCAGTGTTTAGGAGCTGTGTGATTTGGGGGGAAAGCAGAGAGTTTGTTTGCTATTTCTGGATTAGGGAAGGAAGGCAGTTAAACTTTATATTAATGAACTGACTAGAGGAAACAGACCCAAAATCCAAAAATCCTGCCAAATATTAACTTTTTGTTGATGGTAGAATTTGTTCAGTTTATACACCTGCTGTAGAAGTGCTTTTTATCAGAAGCTGGCTCATTTCCAGAGATGAATATAAGCCTCTGGCCAATAATAGACAGAATAATAGAGAGAAACAAAAACAAAATCACAAGCATCTGTCCATAATGATTTATTCGCATTTTCATCCACATTGAAAGCAAATGTTTTGATTAATTTTCTGCAAGTTTACTTCTCTTGTTTTCCTTAACATTTTTCTTTATTATTAGATTTACATCTTAATACAAGTAGTCTGCTATATATTTACATATATTGTTTTGCTTATAACAATATAATTGGAAAGAAAGATGAAATTGAAGACAGCTACAGAGATACAATAAATTAAAGTTTATCAAACTTGTTTTCAGGTCACTGCTGCCTCTTAACTATGAAAGGTAGAAAGGCAAAATTTCACTATAATTTTGTTTTCCTTGTCATAGAGATGGTGGTGTTGATAGAAAGGTTGATGATGACAGCGTAAACTTTAAAGAAAACAGAGAGAGAAATACTTGTGATTTCTCTAAAATGGAATGGAAAGGGATCTCTCATAGTGTTGTTCTACACCTTTTCTCCATAAATATGGTACACAACGGAAGCATTTGGCTCCCTAATGAAGTTGCCAAATAAACCAAAGGGGGCTTAGAGGAGTTTGGTCTGATGCTGTAACTCCTTGTGAACTTGGACTCTCTTGCAGAGCAGGTGCAGGAAAACTGCAAAGCCTCTGTGCGGAAGCAAACGGGTAGATATTCATCACTGGGCTTTTTTATTTAAAGTGTTCTGAACTGTTGGATCCAGTTTGGGGCAGAAACTGAGGAAAATCTAAAGTGGTATTACTTGAGATCTTATGAGTTGCTTCCACAAAACTTGTGCAGTTGTATGTTTCATATACTGGAAAAACATGTCGGGTGCTTCCCTTTGGAAAAATGCCCAGCCCTTAATATCTCTTCTGACCTGCCCACTGTTAGTGCTTTCCCAGCGGCTGATGTGGAAATGAGCAGCTCTCTTCCAACCATCTGAAACGAGCAGAGTGACGCTTCCTTCTTTCTGCTCCCTTGCTGCGTGCTGGGAAGGGGTGGCTGGCTCTGCCTGCCTGCACCAGTTCCTGTCTCTCAGCTGTCGGAGGGGACCAGCCTCCACTTGGCCTCCTGACGGGCAGTTCCAGAAGAGGACCTTTGCTCTCCAGGACAAGCTAAGCAATTCTCACCAACTGCTTTGATCCACCGGAAGTAGTTCTAATTTATTTAAATGAATAGCACATCTGACTCTCCTGTTTGCTGTCTGAAAAGCTGGATCCTATTTTCCATGGCCTCACTCCTCCTTCCACCCCCGCTCTCTCCTCCTTCCCCCAGAGGACAGCACTGCCATACAGCATAGCAATCCTCGGTGCTGGAAGTGGCCAGTTCAGGACAACTGGAAAGGAATTTGAGCCATTACTGGAATTCTAATCTCAGACTCTTCTAGAAAAGAGCTTAACAGCTTTTTCCTTGTCCTCTTGGGTCTGATGTTTGACAGGAAATGAGTTTGAAGGGTTCAGGAGCAGGTCACAGATCTTGCCTTGCTGCCAGCTGCTCTGCCGACCTTAACAGTGTGTTTGCAGAAATCTGATACACTTGCTTATTATTAAAGCCTTTTCTCTGAGAAAAGTTACTTCCAAAGCCAGGTCCTACCAGACGTATTGCTAGCATATTGCATCCTCGCCTCTCCGAATTCTTCTCCGCTGACACTTGTTATGACCTAAGACTCTAGCCATGTGAAAAATGCTGTTTTGTAATTCAAGGCAGAGTGAACAATTGTGTTTGCAGGCATGTTTATGTTTGTCTTTTGCAGCACTTATTTTGTTTGTCCTTTATATGCCCATCTGTGGGATCTCAAAGAAACACAGATACTTTCCTATCTTGCATAATTAATGTTAGACTTCATAAAATACCTCAAATCTGGTCTCGAGAAAGTAATTTTAATGGATGGGCTGACTGTTTCCTGTGTAGCAGCTGAGAAGTATATTCCCAAGCAGATTTAAAAATAAAGCAGCCTCCATACTTTCTTGGAATCCTATTGGTAAGTCAGTGTTGTTCAGACTAGTACGAAGTTCAAATAGGCCATGGAGACTGATGGCATGCCCCTATTTCTTCACCATGTTTATGATTTAGAAATTGCTTTCCAAAGTAAAAAATATCAGAGCAGGGCAGACCAGATCAGGACATTGTGGAAGCCCAATAACAGAGCTACGCTGGCTGGAATATTGCAACTAAAAAGCTATAGCACAAGTACCCTTGATCACCTGATTTGAGAGTGCTACATCTTCCCAAGAAGACAGTTTAGCAGCTTTGTGTTATCTTGTACAGGGATATGTCTAGAGAATAATCCTTGCACAGAGCTTCTACTTCGAACCCAGGAGGCTCGCTTTTCCCCTCTTCTTCCTCCTGCCCAAGAAGTTTAGCTGTTCTTGCAAAAATCATTAGGGAGATGAAATTAAAATAACACAAAATATGGGAGACTGATTTGCTGTATCACTGCATTTTTTTTTTTTAGCATCTTTGTCTTTTTATTTCTCTCTCATGTCTTCACTTCTGTAGGAATTTGGCTCATCTGCAGCTTCTGCTGCTTTAATACATTGGTCAGTTTACACTTCAGTTCAGCCTTCGCAAATGTCTGCTTGTCTCTCCAGAATCAGTGTGTCCTGGAAAACTAAATGTGTGCAAATACACTCATAAAAAACAGACACATGGAATACATAAATGTACCGTTATTTTGACTTCTTAGTTTAACTGGTGAAAAGTCTTCCAGAGATCTTGAACAACAACTGAAATGGGCTTGGAAGCTCAAAAGACCTGTCATTCATGGATAACAACTACTTCAGCCCTAATCGTTTGTGGTTCCTGCCCCAGCTTAAAAATTATGGTGCAGGCCAGTCTACTATTAATGCAGAACTGAATAGTAACCCTCTGATTCAACAGTATGATTACCAGACTTGATAGCACTAAGCAAAAATAAGATGTACCTTTTGCTTCAGCACTATGTTTGTACAGGACTCTGGAATGGAAAAGCCAGGAATTACTAAAAAGTAGGATTCTGATTTGAAATGTTTCTGGTCTCCTTGTCCTCCTTAGGGGTTCTTAAAAGTCCTGCTGCCTGTCCTTAGCTGCGCTATTTGAGAGCTACTTCTATCTTAACAGGAGCTCACATTTAAATAAAAGAGTGGAAATGTAGCAAAACTATTATATTACTTTTTAGTGCAATGACTGCTGTGAGTATGAGTAAGTAGAATAGGCCATGAATGGCACAGCTAATGCCAAAGCCAGTTGAAGAAGTTGAAGCTTACTGCCTGCTCAGGACCTCCTTCTCGTAGAATACAGGTTTTGTATGTAAGAGCTGGAAAGGGGAGGTGGGGGGGGAGAAACCGATCACATAAAAGCAACAACAAAAACTATCAGTGCTCCAACAATCTGGTCCTTTTGCAAATGCATCCTTCCCCCAAAACAGAACCAGTTCCCTTCCTGACGATGGAGGAGCTATAACAGACTGTAAAGTTTCCCATGAGAGTACTTGGGAACTTTAAAACAGTGAACAATCTCCTTAGAAGGAATGCTCTGTGCACCTCCTTGCTACTGGGTGAGGTAGCAGTCCTGTCTACATGACCCCTCCTGTAAAACCTCCAGGCTTCCAGCAGTATAAAGTGGCAGCTCAAATTCACATAGGATCCAAGCATTCACTTTCATGCCACAACTAAGTTTTCAGAGTAGAGGACATGTGGGCACTAAGAATCACTGGCTTTTAGATATTTATGAGCTTCTGTCCTTGTCTGTGGTGTAACAATAGTTTTGGATGTTCTCAGTGCATCACGAGAGATGTGTTTAGGATGTGCAAGATGAGAAACTGTGGGGCAGTGTGGGTAGGGATTAGGCACACTGGTAGTGGAGTAAGTATGCACGTGACATCCCACAAGAAACCAGCTATGTTAATTCTTTTTCTAGATGAGATGAAACATGGGACCAACCTTAGCAGCAGGAGTCAGTACTAGCTTTAGAACCAGAAAAGAACATGTAATTTCTCTTTTTTTTTTTTTTTTTTTTTTTAAATTGCTGAAGGATGCCTTGAAGGCCTAATTAAAAGATTTCTTTCCATAACTATCACTATTTCTAAGACCTGTTTTGAGTATGGACATCGGAGGCAAATTTTGTTCCATATTTGTTATGAACAGTTTAGGTTATAAAGAAATGAACATGTCTGTTAGTACAGCAATAATGGAGTTGTAACATACCCCTGTAGTAAGGCTGGATGTATCTGGAAGAGCATCTGTTCCAGCCATCCAATGAGGATAAATATTTATTCTCCAAAATAACAAAATCACCAAAATTATGTAAAGTAATAAAGTGCTTCTGCCTGATTCCTAGAGAATATCATATCCTTCTCATTAAGGAAATGGAAAAGTTGACTTGTATTCATCCGTAGGTAGACTCATATATTAAGTATGATGGAGAGACAACCATGAGACTGGAGCTTGGCTTAAACACAGTGAAGTGAGAATGAAGTAATTGAAGGACAACTAATTCAATGCTAGAGGAAGAGATGGGAAGAGAGACAAAACTTCATCTCAGTAACTTGATTTACAGCAGGCATATAGTGGCAAAACCCACAATAACCTGGTTCTTGGTGACCTGCTGAGACAAGGATGCAATACACTGTACCTCTAGAGCATTGTAAATTGGCCATGGCTTTGCTGAAGGCTTTCATAAACTTGGGGTTAAGGTGTGAGAATCCAAAGTCTCTAGCTCCTTAGTGAAGGGTGGTCATCTTTCCTGACCACTTTACCAAAATATCTGTGCGGCAGGGGCCACAGGACATGTTTCATTTCTACATCTGTATATCCAAAACCAGAGAATGGATAACCTTCAAAAGTAGCTCACAGACAGGAGACATCAGTAGCTCTCCAGAGGCCTTATCTCACTGTTGCAGAGGCTGTGATTCTGCTTACAGCTTTACCCTAATCACTGCCTCGGCACAGCACTGGTGTGGTAGTTTTCTGTGGGCACTGCCCTGGAAGTGTGTCAGTTCCACAGGTTTCCCTCCTTGCCCATGTGAACATAATTAGCTAATTCTTTTGATCATTCAGTTGCTCCTCTGCGTCGTAAAGAGCTAAGAACTGCAGCTTTTAACTTCCTCTCTGCTGACTTTTTCTTTACATTTTTAGGCAGTTTAGCAAAGTACACTGATGAGACAAACATCAAAAAGGAAGTTCAGTCTCAGAAAGGTTAAAGACAGGCATGTTTATAGAGGAACCTCAGAACGCAGACAACTACTGACCCACTGAAGTCACCTGGATGGAACTGCTGAATATTGCTTCACTGCATATGGTATGGCTTTAGGGATTCTTTTGCTTATGTTTTCGTGGTCTTGTTTTCTTAAAGAAGAACATTCCATTTTACCACAGTGGAAGCTGAGAAACCAGTACTGTTCTTGACTGGGCCTTTGTTTCAGAAAGTTCATATCAGAAGGAAAAAAGAAACCGTGACCCGAAAGATAATAATGATTCCAAGAATCGTTCATTTTCCCCTTCTGGACAGAGGCCTGAAAAAACTTGCTTGTAAAGGCAGAATTTCAGGGGAAACTCCAACTTAAAAAGTCATCCTTGATTTGCAAGCCAAACAACTGTAAATGATGAATTAAGAGCAGTTTAAGTCAATTCTGCATGTGGATTCTCCCATTTTTGTCATATGCTATGAGCTTTTCAAATTTAAAGGTCCTCCTCACTGTTGTAAAAAAGCTACACAAAAATCAGAGGAAACAACGAGCTTGACTGTGCACAAAGTATTATCAAATGTGCAAGTTCACTGGGGTGGAGAGAAGGAGCAAAACAACACTATTTTCTTTTATCGCCTCTAGTCATCCTGGGTATGCTAACAATAAATAGGTGGAAAAAAATGTTGAAAACAAATGTTGTTTTCTTAAACTGATGCTATTCGCAGCAATTTATCCTTGAGTGCTGAGGCTAGATGCATTGAGTTTTTACTGCCTCATGGGGTCTGTGATTACCTTAAAGGAAAATGCTGATTAAATGTATTTTTCTGAATCAAACTTGATTCTTCTTGCACAGCCGCTTTAGTAATCATCTCTTGTGGCCTGATCGAAAAAATCCAGTGGAGCTGCAGTGGGATTCATTTCATTGACTTCAGTAAGCTCTGGATCAGACCCATGGGGAATGAAGAATGACTTTCCCCTAATCTCCTAAATTCTTCTCCTCTCTCGTTCCAAAGCGATTACAAAACTGGTGAAATGGAAGGAATAGTTTCTCTTGGTCTCGTGTTCTTCATCAATCTTCGGGTTTATTTTAGGCTATAAATTGTCCTAATCATGGATGCTTTCTTGTTTTTGTCTTACAATGTTTAGCTGCAGAAGGCCAAAATGCATGTTTACTGCCTTTCTGCAGCTGCTGTTGTACTGAGATTGTTTATCTGCATAGTGCCTGTCTGCTGTGGCTTCTCAGGCATTTCACAATCTGAGAAGCTCAAAACTCTTCAGTAGAGTTTTCAAATTGATAAGAGAACCAAATCACGATGTTCTGGGAAGGAATCTATCAGACTCAAAAGGTTAGTGTTTTTTCTCCTTTTGCTGAGGGCCAGCATAATAATAGCAATTTTCTGTGGCTGTGCTGTCTTGTGGTGCTACATGCCCCACTTCATTGCTGGCAGAGCACAAACGTGTGCAGCAAACGGTTTGCTTAAGGGTTTGCATGAGGCTAGTAACAAGATGCATACAGTGGTTTTATATAGTTGCATTGTATATACATAAACATTGTGCAATGAATACTGTCATTCTACAGCCAAAGTAGTTTTAGATATGTATCACTACAACTGTCCAGTGTTGCAGTGTTTCCAGACAAGTGTTGGGCTCTTTAGCCAGGCTTCCCAAGATGCGTTGCCACTGCTGTGTAAGAGATCCTGGGACTTTACACGCTGTGCATTGTGGCATCCAACTGCAAGATGATGGAATTTTGAGGCTTGGAGTGAAATTTAAATTCCCATGATTCTTCTTATCTCACATCCATCTTGTTTTTTGCAACCCAGCCAGCACCAGTTTAAAAACATTGGCAAGCACCACAATGTTCATGATGATCAATATAAACAGGCTGTTGCAAACATGTCTGAAGACATGCAAAGTTTTCAGGACCAGGGCAATAAGGGCAGCCAAGAAGGAGTGTGACACCAGGCACACGGAACACTACTCCTACCGTTACCGAGGGCAGCCTTGCTCGGTGGAGTGTGGTCTGTCTTGGGCAGCCAGTGATGGCTGGTAGCACGTTAGTTTTGTAGATCTGGCATTACAAATGGGTAAAATCCCCTGTGACCAAAGCTCTCTGGAGGGCTAGCAGGGGATTTGTTATGTAAAGGCAGTTCTCCCTTTGACTCATGCTTCTCCATCCTTAAGCATGCCCATGAGTTAGCTGCTGACTACCTGTGCCAGGCAGAGCAGCTGACTGACTACTGCATAGAAGGCATGTGCTGCTGTCATGAAGATGTGTTAGACTGAACAATCCATAATAGGTATTTACAAGTCTGTGCATTTGTGAGTCCCCAAGTTGTTTGCTTTGGATAACTGTTTCTTACACTTGGAGCCCCTGGAATAATTGCATAAAGAAGGGCTTACAAAGCCTGCAATTGCAGGTTCACCTGTATTAAGTCATAACGGTTTGGAGAAGCCCCTTCTGCCAGGCTTCCCACGTGCTTGCGATTCTTGCCCTTGCGGCCTCTCGCTGTGTCCCTCACTGCCACTGCAGAGGAGAGACTAGTTTGTTTGCCTGTTGTCTCCATGTCAGGCACATCACCACCAAACTTTACAGCGACTGCATGAGCTCTTCTGCACAACTTTTCATGAAAGAAAGGGCTGCAGCCTTATGCAACAGATGGGGGGAGGAGGCTGGCAGACCCTGAGGGCAGACTTATCCTATAGCCATTCAAAACACTAAACAAATGCTGCCACGACTGGACTATAGTCACTCCTGCTTTGAGGATTAGGACTGCTCATGGAAAAATGTGTGTTGTGCTTTGTTTGGAACTCATCCCACATGTTAATGTTGTGATGTATAGCCTCCATCCTCCCCTTAAGTGTGTGGCTGGAGTGGTGAACATGCAGAAATGCTTTATATGGGGGAGGGTTCATGCTTTGTACAGAAAGAGAAGATTTCTAATAATAAACACATTTTGTGTGGGTGTGTGGCGAGTTGTTTGTTTCCTTGGTTGTTCATGTGTTTTCTAAAGAAATTATTTGTGAAAAATCATAAGTATGTGTCCTCAGTGTACGCTGGTCACTGAATGCTAGAGATAAACTGTCCTACTGGTAGGAGTCAGTATTAAGGGCTCTCCCAGTGCCCAGAATTCTCTTTGCCATTACTTCGTGCAGAAATACATGACCATGCAGGCCAGGCGGCAGTGTGCCCTGAAGAGGAAGGTTGCCGAAGCAGGGGCTTGCAGAGAATGCCCTGGCTGCAGACTGCAATCTGTGGTGGACTCTTAGGGTCTGAGTCCCTAGCTGGGTAAAGCAGGCTGACTCTTCAACCTCTGCAACAGCTGCATCTGCAAGGCCACTTCTCTGTCCTGTTTTCACTTCAGGAACCCTTTCCTCCACTGCTTTGTCTCTTTATTTGCCTCCTGGGATGCCCTTGCGAGCATTTTGAACATGTCGTCATCTCTGGAGCCCTTCTTTTTCCTACGTAGATTGGACAAGTCTTTGCCTAACGACAATAGCAGCCCTGTCCTTAGTTGCCATGAGTTGTCAGCTGTTGGGGGGAAGGAGAAAATGAGCTATTGTAAGAATGATGCTTTCATGCCAACTGGAACAAAGAGCTTGGGTTGCTCCCGCTTGCCCCTTTGTTTTAGCTTTCTTGGCTTTTCCCAGTCTTGGAGACATTTTCAAAATCTTTTGCCTCTAAAGAATGGGGAGCATCAGTCTACCTTGAGGAGAGGAGTTCAGAAAAATTCAGTGCAAATCAGACTAATGTCTGCATCTGTTCTTACAGAGCGTGTTGTGGCAAGGGGAAAACAATGGTGCGTGCAGAAGCAAGGTGGTGTTTGTTTGCATGTTGGTACTGGCTGTCCTTACTTAAGCAGGTATCCCTTTTCCAAAAGGCGTCAGTCAATCGGAGCTGTTGCACTGGAGTGGAGGGACACTACTGGCTCTGAATGGTACCATCTGTTATGAGTCACTTTGAGAGAACTGCACTGCTGTGCAGTTCTCTTCCCTAAATTAGATTTCCTTAAGGTTGCTCTTATTTTTTGGTTCTCTTACCTTTCCCAACAACTGCAGTCAGCATGAATTGCACAACAGTTAAGTGACACAACAGTCCAGAAAGAGGTATGCGAAACCCTGGTCGTGCATTGAATCATTTGTATTTTTGCAATCTCTGGCTGCTTTTTTTTAATCCTCAGCTGCTGCTTTGCCACTACAGTTAGAGCTTGTATTTCTGTTCTGTTAATTGGTGCTCTGCTGCAATCTTCAGTTAGGTGACTGTGTAGGGTGGAGAGGAAGAAAGAGTGTTAAAAGGAAGAGGGTGTAAGCAGCCAGGTGGTACATGGCAGGAGTGAGCAAGCAAAGTTCTTGCTCATCATTAAGGGGAATCCAGAGAAGCCTGTACTTTTTCCAGCATGGCCTCTACCTGGAGTGAGTGAGAGATACTGCCTTTTGTTAAAAAAGAAGGTGGGGATAGTGTAGATGAATACAGCAGCCCTTGTAGGCTACCTGGAACCAGGCTGCCTTAATGATAACAACTGGAAGGGCAAGAGGAGCTCTGACACAGTAGAAACATTCCCATCTTCAGCTCTGTGGTGCGTCTTGTTTCACTCATCAGCACCATCGTCTTCAGACCATCTCTTCTCTGGCTGAACTTACTGAGGTTGAGGGTTTCAGTGTTAGGTTGGTTCTGTTTGGCTCCCTAAGCTCCTGCAGCAGGGACAGATTTCTTCTGTGACACCCACAAAGTGATGTGACGGGTTTTATTGGAAGCATATCCCAGTTCAGGGAGCATTAAGGTATGAGTTTCTGTGAGCGCTCAGGTCAGCTGGCGCTCTGTTCCATCCTGTTGGCCACTTTTGGCACTGTCATCTGGATATCTGCTTTTGTGCATTTGTTCCTCACAGTGGCTGCAGCTGAGATGTATGCTGCTGCCCACCTCTCCCAAAAGCAGGGAAACCAAAGGCCGGGCAGGGGCACGAGCCATGCTGCTTTGCCCTGGCAGGATGGGGAATGCAACATAGCAATCAGGAGATCCTCATGACTGGATCTGCAAAAAAGGTCCCAGCTGCCCATCGGCACTGTCTGTGAGGTGAGCTCTGGTTGGGATGATGGTGGCACTGTGACATGCCTGGCAAAAATTACACAGGCTGCTGTGAAACCCAGGGGGATGTGGGGTGGGACCAGCCTCCCGCTTCACTGGACAAAAATTGAACTCCCATCTCCCTCCTGCACAACTTGTAAGTAGCAGCAACAAAATCTGAATTCGCAAGCAACTTTTTGGGGTTTGGGATGTTTGTTATGTTTGTTTTGTTGTTGTTGAAGTGGAAAATTTTTCTGATCAATGCATGGTAAATTACAGCTACAGATAAGTCCTAAATGATAATACAGTGTAGATCATACAGTCTGCTGATAGAATTCAGGCATGGGGTTATATTGAGGGTTTGTCACAGACTGATCACAGTTTAGACTTTATCCACTATAGGTTTAGGTCTGATTCCTAAAACTGTAGTTTGTACATGTGATCCCTTCCCTCCCTGAAGCCTCGTTAAATGTATATTTTAGTAAATTGCTTTATGTTTCTAATACAATTGACTGACCCCTAGTGCTTAATGGAATTTCTTGTGACAGGAGTGTTGGAGCTGCAATGGGATGATAGATAGCATCAAACTGTAGGACAGCTTGCTAGATGCATCAAATGTGAAGTCAAAATGCGTGCATATATGAGGGAGAAGTAGCCTCCAGCAATAAAAATAGTTCCCTATTGCCATATGAGTTAGTATGTCACAAGAGCATTAATCAATAGGTTTATTCCAGGAATTATTCTAGGGCTGAAGGGCAATCTGATCATCATCAGAAGGATATTGGTGCTGCCAGAAACAAAGCTGCAAACAGCATAGGAATTTGAGAAAATGCATTCAGTGATGTATTTGTAACGGATTTACATATTTGTATAACTGCAAAATGAATTAATTATATTCCCACTGCTTACAATACAAGGAAATCTGAGAAGATAATATTTTCCACTGACGATGATAATAAATGTGACCTGTATTAAGTAGTTAAAAATTATTTGAGCCAAAATTCCATAAAAATTGGCAAATTATGTATGGGCAGGTTTTCCTGAAAACTGGCAAGAAAGTGAACAGACAGAGTGTTGCTGGAAATCTGTATGTTTAGCTCTACTTCTAATGCCGCTGGAAAAAGCGAGGAGATTTTATACTGGCTTATGCGAAAATACGCAAAACGATGAAACGCTACAGGAAACTGAAATTATTTCCCCACCACCTTTACATTGCTCAATGCAGCTGCTGTGTCAGCGACCTCGTATGGGGGCCGGGAGGCATGGCCGCTTTGTCAGCCCCCCCAGGTTTTTCTATGTCAGGGCTGGGCCAGGGGTGCTGTGGTCAGCAGGGCTGTGGTTGTCTCTGGTCTGCACCACCAGCCCCTGCTGCCTGGGAAATACCTCCTCAACAGCTCTGTTGGTGCTTTCGGGTTGGGGGGGCTGAGACGTTTCTTTCAGACTCCTGTGGGAGTTTTTGGTATTTCCAAAACAAGGTGGTTTTTTCCCCCATTGATTGAGAGGGGAAGCTTTCAAAATGAGAAGCTTTCAAAAACCTTAAGTGGATATATAAGATAAAGATATGTTTAGACCTGTATGTATCTGTAAAATAAAAATATCTCTAAACATCCGTATTTAGAGATGAGACTAAAGCCAAATCTACCTTTTAAGCCCCGGATTGCCCCTGTCCCTTTTCAGCCGGCAGACAGGCAGCAGAGCCTGCTGTAGAGATAAGAGTCAGCCTCCCTGCGGCAGAGTGTTTAAAACCTCCTGATCTGAACACCCTCAGACTCCCAGCACTTCTGATCCAGATCTGAGCTTGGTGGCACAAGCCTGTTTCTAGCACTAGTGCAGATAGCTGAACCACTACAGCAATCACGGCTGAGCACTGGCAAATGGAAGAAGTGAGTCACATGAGGGAGATGAAAGCCAAGGCTAAGTGCTGTGATTATTCTATCAAAACGACTGCTATAAACATGTCTTTAAAAAAAAAAAATAAAATCCTTAGCTAAACAATACCATCAGGTGATACTAACTGGTGACACTTTCTAATCTGGGATTGTGAACTAGCTGGCTTTGCGTACGCGTTGCTTTGCGGCAAACTGTCAGGAGCAGAGGGGTAGCTGCACTCGTCAGGCTGGAGGCCCGCTGGGGTACAGAACACCAGCGCTGGAGAGGGGCTAGCAGCCCTCGACCAGTTGTCACACAGAATTATTTGTGCCAGTACCACCCCGGAAACTGTTTTGCCAGTGCCCCAGCAAAGGGCAGGGGTGATGCGACGGGCCCGGCACAAGGAGTAACCAGGAGTTACTCCTCCTCGGGGCCCTGGGTGATCCTTGCCTGGGGGCAGCAGGGGCAAGAACACCACGCCATGGGGCTGCGGTGGGAGAGGACCAGGTGCCTAATGCCGCTCACCCCGTAAATGGGCTTAGCAGAGGTAGATTCAGATGCGGTCATGTAGTCTGACAAATTATTTGCTGCCAGAGCAGGAGACCTAACCTGTAATCCTGAGGGGAAGGGGAGGGTTGTAACGGTGCTTCCTGTACCTGTGCTAGGAGCCAGAGGTTCGCTGCAGCCTGTAAAACCTGACCAGAAAGCAGAGTGAATTTTTGGGACCCTGACTGGGATCATTTCTGTGTCATTGCTTCAGATGGTAGTTTGAAACTTGCTCGTGTGTCTCTCCACACACTGCATTTACATTGTTTGAGCTGCGCTGTCGATATAACAAAGCTACGCTTGGGCGAATTCAGAAGTCTGCAGTGGTTTGGTTCAACATCCGTGGCTTGCACAGTTACAGCTACTACAAAACCAACAAGTCCAATTATTTTAGTGCTTTGATGGGTGGATGAAACCCAGTATTTTGCTGCCGGTGGTTGCATTTGCAACTGCTGTCAGCAGCTCTCCTCACGCACTTTGCCAACAGGCTGTTTTCTGTAGCCCTCCTCAGCAGGAAAAGCCTCCCTGTCTGTAATCGGAGATGTTGACTGTCCCTTTCAAAGAATTGAAGAACAGGAGAGCATTTTCTCACACCACTGATTGTCTTCATGAGACGAGGAGAGTTAAACCCTAAAAAGTCCCTTTAAAATGTCAGGATGATGTAAGGTACCTGTGTCCCACCCTTCTTGGGTGTTCTTGGCTCCACTGTCCTTGACCTGAGTAATTTCAGTACTATTTGTTTTGAGTAATTTTGGTTTTGCTGCTGCATGTCCCTGTGAATTAGAAACAATGTTTCTATTGGCAGCAGTTAGTTCTCCATCCACCCATGTCTCCTAAAGCATGATAAAAGCGCAGAATGAACTCTCAGTCTCTGACCTTTCCAGCGTGTGTGTGCGTTTTGTCACCCAAGTGGACCGAGAGCAACATTTCATCCTTTAAATGTTCACGTGTCCATGCTAATGGGAGAAGTTACAAGATTTAGGTCTAGACTTTGAAGATACCTCAGTATTTGGATTTGGAGGTTTGGTTGATGCCACTTGTAAATCCCGCTCCAACTTCTGTAACTTGAGAACTGACTCTGTGAAATCACTGGGAGCTCTGCCATGCCTATTTGGGTGTTACAATTTCGTACTCATAATATCCTTGGTTTGAGATTCAGTGTTTCTATCTGAACCAACTTTAAGTAGGGAGAAGCAGATTATTAATAAGGTTAGCTCTCCAGGGATTTTTTTTTTTCCTTTGTATATCACATTTCTGGGAACTCCACACTGAAAAACTTTGGACCAAAGGTCTTCTCAGGTTTAAAAAAGCAAGAAGGTTCTTACAAGTCTGTGGGAGGCATCTCTTTGGCATCCGTATGCTCTTGGCTGCAGCCTTCAAGCCTACTGGGAAATGAGTGAGAATCCAGTCTTCTGCACATGGTGTAAGAATGCCTGCTAGTTTTAAAATTACATTTTTTAAAATGGTTAAAACGCTTTCCGTTTAAGAAGAGTTAATCTCCCAAGAAGTATGTCTGCTGCAAATGAGAGGACTGCAGTTCCCATAAGCTTCTCCAAAGCCTGATGGAAGTTCCCTGCTAGATCTGTTAGCACACCCTGTCAGGTTCTGAGTTATGGAAAGTATCTCTGTTGAGTTCAGATTTCATGACCATTTGTTCCTTGCGGAGACTGTAATTTGTTTATGCTTCACTGAAATGTTGAGTCACTAAATTCATAACATTTACTGATGCCAGTGGCTTCAAAAGGTAGAAGCTGTCACTTAGTAGGAGTGTTAATAGACATGTTGAATGACTTTGTGGGATGCCTAGCTTATTTTTGTTCTGCACTGCTACACAGCCATGGTTTTTATCTTGCTATATTCCTAGAACCAACAACAAGACCTGCTCTCGCATCTCCCCCACTCCTACTTTATGGCCTAGAAAGGAAAGTGTAATGCCGCTGCTGTTCATGGAGGTGCACAGCTCTGTGGTAACAGGGATGCATGGTGATGATGACTAAAGGTCCTTCCGTGACTGGGTATCTGCCCCATGGCATCTTCAACTCTAAGATCTGCTTTCCTTTTCCTAGATGGGATACTCCCAGTCTACACTAGAGTAGCTACTTCTTGATGTGTGACTGTGGCAAAATAATTCTCTTCTGATGTGAGATTCTTGCTTGTGCTGTGCCTAGGACATAGGTTATTATTATTTCGGAACAGAAAAGTATGTATATAGTATATACCTATACAGTATACATAAGAAGTATATACCTGAACAGAAAAGTGCTGATATTGCTTGCAAGTGAAATGAAGTGAGGCTGGAGTGGTTGTTTTGTTGTTGTATGCTCACCTGGGTCTTGTTTCCTTTTTTTCCTCCCCTTAAAAAGGCAGTAAGAGCCTATATTAGAGCAAAGAAATGCCTGAACTTTTTGTCAGGGTCACATAGTGGTTACATGATAAAAAAGGAATGTATATCCTTGAGCAGACCGTGGCTTACTTGACCTGGTGAAATGTTAGGGCCTGTGATCCCATGAGAATTAGACAAACTGTGAAGGGGAGTTTGGAATTTTTCCTATGCATCCATGTTATTTTGGTCAGAGGCTCCCTTCACAGCTCTGCTGCTTCTGTGCGACCCTGCACGAATCCCTAAACATCTCAGTTCTTCAGTCTTCTGCCCAGTGAAATACAGAAAATCTTGATTTATCCCTGCCTTACAGGGTTAACGTGTGGCTTGTTTGCACTGTGCTGTGTGATCCCCTGATGAAAGCTATCATGTAAACTCTGATAATCCAGCATGCCCGTACTGAAAAGCATGCAGTCTGAATAGTTAGACATGCTTTCTTCCCACTTTCAGAGAAGACAAGTCTTTCAACATGTTTTGGTTTCAGATTTTGATCTTTAACCTTGATACTTACGATGGTTGGAAAAGGGAGAGGGTTGGCAAGTGTGTTTCTGGTAGAGATTAACCAGACCAAGACCAGTGGAGCAGCTGGGGGGGATCCCGACTCTTTCCTGTACAGCACACCTAGCCCAAAAGTGAAGTCTGTGTCATGTCAGCAAAGAAGGATCTGCCTCCACTTGGCAACAAGTCTGTAATACTAAACTTGCTTTCTGGCTGTTCTTTCTCTCAGT
Organism: Burhinus oedicnemus; assembly: GCA_008921705.1. NCBI lineage: Eukaryota > Metazoa > Chordata > Aves > Charadriiformes > Burhinidae > Burhinus > Burhinus oedicnemus. Next base: position 1,601,506 of record VFFE01007088.1, read on the forward strand.
ATTGCTGGTATTTTCTTCACTTTCCTATGTCAGCTTTCTTCCCCAGGCACAAGGAGGGTCACCACTGTGTTCTCTTACCAAACTTGAGATGAGGAAGTAATGCTAAAAGTTAGTCTTTTAACAGCACTTAAGAATCCTTCTTTCCCCCTTGTGAGAGGGGAGAAGGTGATGTGGGGAAGTTTTAGGATTTTGTTTTGACTTTGATTTGCTGAGGTGTAGAAACTACATGAAGAAGCCTGGGGTTTTAGTTTCATTTGTTCTGTCCTCTGGTTTTGTCATTTTGGAAATGTAAATAATGCACAAAGCGTCTTGTTGCAACAGCTTCCAATAAGACCACTATAAAATTGGCTTGCTTATGTGACTGTTTTAAATCCCCGTTGCCCATAATATTCTTTCTGATTAAATAATTCAAAGGTATACATCCAAATCAAGATGTTCTTGATCTCTCTTGTTGCCGTAGTGGCTTCTAACGTAGAAAAGACTGTATGACTTGGCCCGCTTTCTGCAATGGTCAGTCTGCACTCCTGCAGCTTGGGTGTTAGTACAATATTTTGAAAGAGGCCTTTGTGACACTGTGTGAAGTGCTGCAGTGGTACTCTGCTCCTTGGGTTGCCCCAGGATATGGATAGGATGGAGGGGCAGGGTCTATACCTACTGGGCTAACTCCTGGATGTGCAGAGAAACGCTCACTGGGCATATTGTGAATGATTCACGCCTACATTCCCAAAATGTTCTTTCCTAGAGAGGTTTTGCATGCGTCTGAGCAACTTCCTGAACAAAGCCCTTTATTCGTAAATCTGATGCATTTGCTATACACCAATATGGTAATAAACAAGTGACAGTTCTCGCAATTAATGCCAGCACATGACTAGCCTCTTTCAGACTAAAATAAGCAATTCCATGATCTTGTGAGTGCAACTATGAGGAAAGAGATTCCAAAGTACTAAGTAGTTGAGGGGATTAGCAAAAAATGCAAACGTTTGTCTTTCAGGTTAATAGCCTGTGTGGATGCTGTCATTCTGCCCTCAGGACCTTGTGGGTTGGCATCAAGGCTGTCTCTGAGCATGTTGAGAGAAGTTAAAGTATTACTAATATGGGCCACATTCCACTGATGTGCAACTTCGAGGTGCTGAGGACGCCCTTGTTAAAATCTTGGTAGATGATCACAAGAATCTTCCATGCTTTTGGCCTGAGGGAGGTGTTCCTTCATGAGCTGCATTAGTCAGGAAAAAAGAGGAAGGTTTCAAAACAAAGCCAAAGTTCAAACTCAGGAAAAAAAATCCTTTTGCCTTTTTAAACTAGCATATGGTTCTGGGACATGCAGTTGCAGGCATGTGCAAAGCCACAGGACTTGTGAGGAAGGTGTAAGACTTGCTGAGAAGGGAGCTCTCAAGCTTTCTGCATGGTCTGACAAGTACTGACTCCTCCTTTAAAGATTTGCACTTTGCCAGGAAGTTTTCCAGCTTGAGTAGATATGTTCCTAGCAATGCGAAAAAACAGCTTACTGAACTTCAATGAACTTGCAGAAAATACATGAATTCTTACTGTAAAAACCTTTTCACCATGCAAGTGAACAGAATGCATAGGGCTTTATGACTAATGGCGAATACTTTAGAGCAAAATGAGGGTGTCATAAAGTCAAAGTCTGTTCCTTGGCACCAGGCCTGCCCAGGAGGCTGCTCAGGGGGCATCCTCTTTGGTTTGCCTTTTGCAGCTGCATGAGGAACATGTCGAGAAGTGATTAATATAATAGATACAGTTCTGCTTGCTGTTCAATAGGGAATCTCAATGGCTGGGTGAACCCACCAGGAGCAGTGTCCTGTGCAGTCTTACCCTACTAGTCCCTGTCCTTTAAGCATAGGTTACAGACAGATGCATGTTAATTCTCTGGAAAGAGAACAGACAGGATAGCAATTTAAAAAGCATTGTAGAAAAATAGAGAATTCCTATTATACTAAATTTTGTATCTGTTGTGCATTTACTTTGATCAAGAATGCTGGAAGCTGGTTTAAATAAGTGAGCATGCTTTAAGTTCCTCTCTGCTTTGTACGAAGTGTTTTCAACCCCAGCTCTCACATATAGATAGGTAAGTCCAAAGCAAATGTAATTATAGTATATAGTTAGCTTTTCTCCCCACCTCAAAGCTTGGAATCTGGACATTTTTACAGTTTGTCAAAATTCATAAAGTTGTCAGGCTTGGTGAAGCAATACTAACTTCTGTGTAGCTGAGGACCTTTATTTCCCACTGTATTCTTCACAGGAGGCAACTGCTGACCACTGTAAGGACTCAAGTGGTCCCTGGAGTGGTCACCAGTTCAGGCAGGGTTGTAGTTTTAATATTGCTGTGGTTTTTACGCCAAAACTTCTTGGTAAGTGGGACAGCAGCTGAACCTGCTGGTCTGCTCTGGTGTTGGTGATAGACCTGCTTCGAGCCGGAGGTTGGGCTGAGTAACATCCAGGGGTCCCTGCCGACACATGTTTTCTGGTGCTTTATGGTAGTACGTGGAGATGATGCTGAGGTTCAGTAACATGCAAAGCCAAGCAAGCAGGCAAGGTGCAGAAATAGAATTAATAATTACAACAGCATTAGGCCACAAAGGGGTGTTGAGGGATGGTAGGTAGTCGGGTTCACATGCCTGTACATATCCTGGGGTTTGCCTACTCCTACTGTATTAAGCTAGAAGTGAAAAAATGTAATTCTCCTTCTCAAGAGAGATCCAGCCTGCTTGAAATGTTTATAACAGTTAAAGTTTCTCTGTTCAGAACAGGCCAAAAAGATTGGTGTGCTTTGGATAAGTGTGTGTCTATTCATATTTCAAAAAATGCTTGCATCTTAAATTACCTTCTGCAGGCTGCTATGAAGAGTGAAGTGTCAGAGAAGGGCCTTTATACATTCATAAAATGATACATCATGCTGATGTTGTATTTGTCATCTGATTTTGAAAAAATTAGCACGAACAGAAAAGAGAATGTTTCCTATTTTAAATCTGTCCGATTACACTCTCTGTGAACAGTTTATGAATCCAGTTGGCCTGCTGTAAATCCGGGAGGGATTCTTTGGACAAAACACCTAGCGTATTTTGCACAGTTTTAGCTGAAAACAAGTGATCTTTTGAACTATCCACTTTGAAAGGATGTTCACTGGCTAAATTCAACAAGATTTTAAGTGCATGTTCGAGGGGTGTTAAGAGAAGTCTGAAAACAACAGTCTTTGCTGAAAGAGAAAACTTTCACCGGTGTGAAGAGAAAGTATTTGGGATTGATGTTGAACTGTGAGTTATTTCTGGAGGGCAAACAAAATAGGGAAAAATAAATTCTGCCCCATAGCTTATATTGGTAAGTAGGGGATAGTCATGCTCAGCTGCACAAAGAGAAACTACAAAAATTACTCTGGACTCCCTTGTTCTCTCTGATGCATTTGCAGGGGGACTTGGTGGTTCAGCAAGTGAAGTCTGAAAAGCTTGGTCATCATCACCGTTTTCTTCCCTATGGGGCCTTCAGGTGGACATAATGCTGTGCTCCCAACCATCGTCCTGCGCCCCACTAATAACATTCTGGGCTCCCCATCCTGGGGGAGGCAAGAGCTCTCCTGCGTGGGAAGCAGCACCTTATTTGCAACTTTCCAGCCTGCCAGAGAGAGCGCATTGGTGGCAGCAGGAAGCGTGTCCCCAGCAGCCGTGCTGGCTGCAACCCACCAGTTTGGCAGGGGAGGAAGCCACAGCCCAGCCAAGCCTGGCAGAAGGGAAGTGTCCGGCCTGCAGGGACGGAGAGCAATGGTGTGCTGAGGTGGCAGGAAGGTCTGCTGCAAGGAGGAGTTGTCCAAACAAGATGGTGTCCCACAGGAAACCTAGGGCATATTTAAAGTTGACTTGGTTCAACATCTGCCAAAGGCAGACCCAAGGCCCTCTCCTGGGGCCTTGTTGAGACAGTCAAACAGGGGTATGCTGGAGCAGAGCTAAGCCCAACAGCACACAGCTGTTTTACCATCGCAGAAAGTCTTATGTACAAAGAGGAATTTTTCCTTGTTGATTTGTATGATTTTCTTTGGAGAAGGATGGTCCTTTGGGCTCTCTGCTTTTTCACTCATCTGTTAAATAGCCCCATTTTGGGACATCCCAATTCTTCCAGCCAAGAAGAGTTGGATTCTGCTCCTGGCTTGCTCAGAAGTGGTTGCTCAAGAGCAAAATGAAGCATTCCTGTCAGGAATTGGATGCACAACATCCAATGTGCTCCTGGGGTCAGAGAAATAGGTCTTAGGCTCGAAGAGAAATCCTCCGCATGGCAGTACATTACGTCAATACAGAAATGGACTGTCCAATTTTGCATTCCGATATGAAACAAAGCAGCCAGGTGATATGTCCAGCAACATGCAAGTTTAATAAACTTCCTGTTCGACTTGCAGACAGAATAAATAGTTCCATGATGTCTGCTTAACAGAGCCAAATCACACACCTCTCTATATTGCAACTAGAACCACTACAGTTAAGGGACTATCAACATTTCCCATCTGGATGGATGATTTAGCTGCTTTGCTTCACGTGAGGGCTAACTTGGCATTTGACTTACCCAGTGCCGCTACAACATTTCTGGTTTTACTAAGTATAATTTGCATCCACTGGCTACGTCATTCTTGGGCTTGAAAAAGGAGTTTTAAGCAGCATCAGGGTAGAAGGAAAATGAATATTTAAACAAATAATTTTGCAAATCCCTGGAGAATGAGAAGAAACTTAGAGGCAGATGCACACAGAGTCTGGAGATGGCAAACATTCCCCCCTCCGTACTTGTAGTTTTAAAAAGGTCCATGGGATTGAACTATTACTCATTAGTGTCTGCCCCTCCAGCTTTCTGTTCCGTACCGGACGCGCAGTGTTTGTATAGAAAGCAAACTTATTGCACTGTGTAATAAGATTTGAATGCAAACATTTAATTAACTTTATCTGTTCAGAAGCATTCTTTAAACAAACGTTAACCTTTCTGTGCCAAAGCTGAATGAAACTTTGAAACTGAAGGTTAGTTTTTTTGTTCCTCTGACCAGTGTCATGGATTGATGTGCTGTTGATACAACCGCTTTCTCAGATTTCACGTATGGAAATCTATGATGGAGTAGTAACTTCATTAATTTGGCCCATACTGATTCAGCTGAATACTAATATTTTGACCTTATTCCCTAGGAAATATTCTTCCTGCTGCACAAACTTGGAAAGCATGGCCATCCCTGTGGTGTGAGCCACATTTATGACAGGCTTTCGGAAAGATAATATTTCACATGTAAATACATGACTGTTGGTTCTTAGCACTTTCTATATTATCAGAAAGAGGTATAGGACCTCATTGCCCTGTGTTTTTTGAGTGTTCCTTTCTTTGCCTTTTTTTAGTACCCTGAGATTTATATTTCTGCATGTGCTGTAACCCAGGAGGGACAAGGATGTGAGTCCTGTGTGCAGCTGGCCTCGCCTGAGCTGACACGGAGTTTTGAACCTTGAGCCCCAGCACAGAGGATAAGGATGCATATCTACAATAGTATTTAAGCAACCAACTCCCTTTAATGACTTTGTGCGTCTAAAGCCCTGTAGTGGATCCACCAGCCTCCACTAAGTAGGTGTGTGGAGAAGCTGGACGTAGGTTACCGATTGACTGACCCCCATAGTCTAACTCAGTAATCACTGAGGTGGAATCTGCCTGGTTATTTCAAGGAGGAGGAGGAAACTGGGTGAAGAATTATGTTTTGTGAAAATACAATACAAATTCCTAACCCAGTTTTCAGTCAGGAGAGCATGTTATTGTTGAACAATTGATACCATTTCATGGAAGCTTATTTTCTGTGCCTTAAGGGAAATTCAATTAAGTGAATTTCTATTTTAAAACATTGCTCTTTCCTGTCACTGATGAAGCAATAACAATTACGGAACATGGGATTTTCTGGGAGTGCTGGTTGTTTGTTCTCATTGATATTAATTTTGCTGCCTCTATTTGAATCTTATCTATAATACTGCCTGAGGCAGCCCACTAGAGACCTAACTGATTTCACTGGTGACTCCAGGCTGGTGTGTACTTGCTGCCCACTAAGCAAGAAGAAAGGCATGTCTCACAGCTGCAGGAGTTAGTGCTAGAGGTTCCATGGCCCCGATGAATAGGGCTGTACATGACAGTAGCTGAGGTTTATGGCATACTCTACCCATGGGCTGTTGCTGACATCCAGACGAGCTCGTTTCTCTACATAGAGAACTGCTGCTGTCACTAACCAGCCCAGAAACCAAAATGTTAACAAGTGGTGCAAGTCCATTGTCTAGTCCTTGCCTTTCCACACTCATTACAGCTCAGCAAATGCAGAGATCTGAATCTAACATGACAAGAAGTGTCAGAATTGGGGATTAATTCTCTGTGAAATAATTTCCATGATGGGATGCTGCCAGGAAGCTTGAGTCTGCATTCCTTGGACACCCCAGATTCCCACAAACGGCGAGGAGACAACTGTGTAGGCAAGGAATGCGGCATGAGCTTGTAATCTTTTAAGCTAGATAGAGGTATCTTAGCACATAAGTGGGATGCTCTCAAGAGTCTGCCGTGCCAAAAAAGTGACCCTTCTAGGACTGGGACTGTTTATAGTATGCTGATTTTTAGTGCAGAGCACGTTTTTATGACTGACTTCTATAAATGTTAAATACCAGGTCAATTAAGCTTGACAGTGCTGACAGAGTCTTAATTAAATCAGTGTGAACAATATCAGTCTTGCATAACTCTGTTTCCATCAAAAGCATCAGAAATTATGATTTTTTTTTCTTTGTCCCTTGTAAGAGATGAAGTTCTGACAGCTTGTTCCCATTTCCAGTCCTGCTGGTTCATTAATTTGTGTCCATAATTCTGAGCTTTCTACTCCACTCCTATCTCTCTTTGGTTCTCTGTTTTGCTTCCTTAGCATTGACATTTTGGCTTATTCCTTACAATGCTATACACTGGCTACAAAGAGTTCAAGTGTGCCTTTCCTGTAACCCTTCTGTCCCTCCATTTAACGGCAGAGGGTATAAACCTGCAGTCTTTCAACAAGGATGGATCTTGCAAAATGTTAACTACCAGGAGCTTGTATTTGGTGTTTATTGGAAAAAACCACTTCTGTCTTTTTGGAGACTGAGTCCCTAGGCAAAACTGTCATTTAAGCACAGTGGAAATTCAGCATGCAAGTAGATTGCTGAGCCAGGGCCGCTCTGGGATGTTGGCAATCCACGTGACTTCTGTGAAACGGGTGCCGATTAATTACTGGGTATGTAAGAGTTAAAGGTAATGTAATGTCTGGTCTTGCTGTCAGAGTCTCCTACCTGTCTGCCCATGCATCAAGGGGGACCGCTTGCATGCCAGCGTTTGACTCATGCAGCAAGACAAGGGCAGCCACACGTGCGAAAGAGCACAAGCTAAGGCAGAGTCCTCTGGTTTCTGCATAGATGAGGGGCAAAATCCTGGCAGGCCCCCTGGTAGTAGCTCACTTCTTTCTCTGGTTGTGGTACGTGCAATTGGATACCCACCAAAGCAACTGTTACCTGAGGCAAGGGCAGAAAATGCTTATGGGATTTTTGCAAATTCAGCTTGCTGAGCGCCTCCCCAGGGGTCCACAATGCTGAATGCTGGTTGTCCCCTCCTGATGCTGGATGACTGGGGAGCGCCTGCTTTGTCATCGGGGCGCAGACAGCAGGAATCTGGCTTCATCTGGCCTGATGCCACACATGGGTCCCTCCAGGAAAAGGAAATTCCCAGCTGCTCCCAAGGACAGCTTGAAATCCTCTCTTTTTCTGGAAACAGTGCGAGGGGAACTTAACCTGGACGTGATAGCTGGGATCTGGCCTGAAGTCTCCTCTTCAACTCAAGAAATAGTTTGCCTGTCTCTCTCTAAACACTTTTGGCTGTGTCCGCTTAAAAACTTTATGTAAGTTCACAAAACTACTCACGCGTCCAGCACTACAAAACAGATAAACAGGGAGAGGAGCTGAGTGTGTATAACAAGCTGGAATAGAACCAAAAAATACTTAAAGCCTGTGATCAACTTGGTAGCACACAGGGACCACCAGGGGTGGTCACAAGGGTTGACTTGAGTTCTGTTTGCACTCTCTTCTGCCTTCTTATCCCATTTACATCCATGGTCTCTGAGTTAATCATTCTGTGATGAGTTAGGCTTGATCAAACCTTCAGCTCTTGTGAGTAAATGTTGTTAGCGTCTTCAGGGAACACGTGGATCAAGTTTTCAGGGCCTTGAAAGTGCCACCATGACTTAAATCCCATTTCTTAGACTGCAGTTCATCTTCTTGTCTGTTCTCCATTTGATTTGCGTTCAGAATCAGACCACATGATGTAGAATGCAAATAAAGAGGTTTTGTGGAAGACTACTAGAAGATTGTAATCTTCTGGTCTTATCTGTCATTCCAGACATATCCTGAAATGACTTGTTCTTTCTTCTCTTTTTATTTCACAATGTAAGCATTTCACAGAGGAGGTGACATCTTTCAGTGCTTTAGCATTTCATCTCCCTGTGTCTTCACATTTTTTTCCACTTTCTCATCTGCATGTTACCAACTTAATTAAACTGCACAATGACTTTAAAAATACAAACTCTAACAAAGACTAATGAGGATGTTTCTTGGCAGTTGGTCATTGTTTTGCCTTGGGCCCATAGCTTTGCTTGCTGCTCTCCACTGGGCGCTGAACCCATGCTTGTGTTTAAAGATAACTGCTCTGAGCATGATTATATCACAGTTTCTGTGTATGCTTTCAGGAGGGTTTAATGTTGTATAATCTGCCCATTATAACCACATTTCCAGACAATAACAGGCTGCAGAATACAGTGCAATAAAGTGTTAGCTAATCTTGTTTCTGTTCATTCCCTGTCATTATATTTAGGTTCCAATGAGCTGGTTTAAGAGCACACAGGAAAAACAAACAAACAAAAACCAACCAACCAAACAAAAAACACCACCAAAACATGAGCTCAAAGCAATGGCTGCAAATGTAACCAGTTTTCTTAGTCCACAAGCAAAGATGACACGGCCTCTAGCCAAGGTACGTGATATTTTTCCATCTGAGTCTGTCTGCAAAAGCAGCATAAGCTTAAGTAAGACCTTTTTTATCTAATCATGCAGATTGACTAATCACGTTGATTTGACTGGACCAGCTTTCAATAAAGGCACTGGAGAATAACTGCAGCAGCTATCATCTTTCTCTGTGGGGTTTCAGGTAAATTTCTGCAGCTCAGTGTGTCTTGCAAGTATGAGCAAGCAGAGTCTGTTAAGAGCAGAGGAAGCTTCCCATTCTTATTGTCTTCTTATGATGTTTTCCACAAGCAACACCGCAATGCTAATTACTTTTGTAGCAGAGCAATTTGTCGTGATTTACTTATTTCTTCTATAAGCATAGTTAGTAGTTGAAGGAATCGAATTCCATTCAAGATTGAGTATAAGAGACTTTGCCTCAGTTTTCTGCTTGTTAAAGATACAGCTGGTGTTTAAAGAGTTGGCAAGTCATGTTCCTTGAAAGATCTGTTCCTTTGAACATCTTTAATTTCTGAGTGCCATGTGCCAGCAAAATCCTGAAACCATGCTGAAGGCGTGTTATTGCCACATAGGTCCGTGGGTCAGAACCATCTTTTGCAAGACTAGAAAAGACCTGATCTTGTCTCAAATTGTACTCCTGGTTCCTAGAAATACTCTTGCTAAAAGATAAGCAAAATGATGTAATCATGGATGTCCACTGGGTATTCTGGATTGAATGAAATCCTCCTTGTGTACCATGGGAATGGTCATAGAATAAAAATTCCAGATGGGCTAATCATAACACAAACATTTACCGAGGTTTCAAGCTGGGACATCTGGGAGAACAACTATGGAGCAAAATGCTAAAAAGAAAAGGTGTGTGCATCCTGACTGGGGAAGGCTCTTACCTCAGAGTGGCCAGGGCCCTTATTGAGGGGAAATGCCCTCTTCATTTGGCCAGCATTAATTAATGACAAGATTTCCCAGCCAGTCCACTCCTGGACTTGAAGGTGAGCTCTTGAAGCTACATATTGGGTGGGAGGAGGGGTCTGCTGGAGAGCCATGTCCCTGGGGAAGGGCATCATGGAAATCGCTGGTGCCTGGGTGAGTCTTTAGAGTGGTGTCTCCTGTTTGTTTTCATTAATGTTTAAATTTATTGTGTGGAGAATAGACCTGCCCTTGAGTTTGCTCTATATGCCATCTACAGGAATTGGGATGAGAGAGACTTCTTCTGCTGAAGCCGTCTTTATGCTTTGCATTTAATGTAAACAGTGTGTTTAGAAATGTATTGTCTGTGGCAGATCTGACATCACAACCAAATTCTTTAAAATAAAATGTTTAGGGGGAATCGTGTCAGCTGCCTAGCACTGAAATGTATGGAATGGCATTAAGCAAACCTTTTCTTAATTAAAAAATGAAAATGGATTCTGAACTTTATCTAAGGGTCACTTTGGGATGATTTCTAGACAGAAAAAATCTTGGCTTTCTGGCAGGACAGCTGTGAGGGAGTGTTCTATTCATTAGAACACAATTTGTCCAAGAAAATACGTTCCAAGTCCTAATCAATTTAGATGAAAACTTGCTGGACAGGGTTCAAGCAGGCCAGTTATGGAGTCTTATAAAGCCAAACCCACATGTCTCAGTGGGCAAGAGGCAAGATAATCTTAGCTTACAATGGAATGTATAAATTTATACAGCTAAGACACTGACACAGGCACAAGGGTTGGTTCTTTTGTGTTTTTTTTTTAACCAGAAACATGTGAAGAATTAGAATTTTTAAAGAGAAGGAATGTCCCTTTAAGTTATAATCACTCATGGTGAATGGAGTGTGGCCAGATTCATCCTTGCTTTAGCCTCTATAGAAAGATTTTTGGAAAAGACCAGCTTCCAAAGCACTAGAAACGTAGGTGTGCCTCCAAATGAAGTTCCTTGGCATCACAGGCTCTTGCAGAGTTTTATAATTCCCAGCTGTATAAGGATTTTTATTTTTTTTAATGAACTGCTTCAGCAGTGGAAATTCAGCAGTTTAGAGAAGCTGTTGCACAGTTAGCCCTTGGGAAGGTGACACCATGCACGGCATTGTTCAGCCGTTAAATGTACGCTCTTTATGATGACACATTGCTACTGAGCACAGAAAACCACAGGGTAACACATGCCCCCGCCTTCCTGGTGTTAATGGTCACTATTTTAGGGTTCGCTTTTCTGTCATTCAGTTAGTTTCTCCATTATTGCAGCTAGTGTTTCAGGCTGCAAAAGGGTACTTAAATAACTTTCAAACAATGCATTTGCAGATCCACGCTAAAAATTCCCATAGGGATGAGAGATAATCTGAGCAATTTTTAACCTGGGGAATATTTCATTTCTTAACTTGAAATGGTTTTCTAACTTGCAAAGTCTTATCCAAGATTAATCTCCACCACAAACATGAATCAAGCGTGTCTTTCACAGTAACTGTCAATGCTTGGTAGAAAGCCACAGCAACAAGTTGACCTCTGAAGTACCAGCTTACATCCTCCTCTTTGCTAGTGGAGCTGCTGCTCTCCTGCATCTGTCGCTGGGAAGTGACAAATATACCATTTCTCCCATCTCATTGTTCTCTTCTAGCACTTGAAGGCCTCCACTGACTTCAGAGAAAAAAAAAAAAAGAAAAAAATCTTTCTAGCTGCAACTGGGCCTGTCTACACCACAGGGCCATCCCTCAGCCCCTAACTTGTTACTCACCAGCCTTCTCCAGTCCAGGGACCAAGACCTGAGTCAGGAGCTGTCTTTTCTCATCATGACTCCAGTAATTTCAAGGGACAGTGAAACACCCCTCTGCTGGTCCTCTTCTCTCAAACGGCACCGTCCGCAACACCACACATGCACCTGCGTCCACCCTCTCGACTCAAAAGGGGATTTACCCACATGACCAGGGCTGGATGTGAAAGAAAAGGAGCGTACAGTATTGTTAAGCAACTTGTGGTTAAAGTCACAAACTCTGGAGACTCCTTGACTACTGTAAACGCCAGCGGTTCATTGTCCCACAGCCTCTTCCTTCCTTCACGCCCTGCTCTGCCAAGTCGGCCACCTGAGACTCTGCTCATTGCTCTTGTTTTCCCTGGCTCTTCTCACTTGTTTACTTAAAAATCTCTTTCCCTCCCCTGCCCTTCATTTGAATTTCTTGCAGGAGGGTCTTATAAGGACACCTACTTTAATCAGAATTTCCTGTGAGTTAATAGGCAGCTTTTGGGGAGTTTTGCATGATTTGAAATAAAAATGTAATCATTTCTTAAATGCCCCTTTCCCACAGTCTGCTTTAAAACATGCCCTTTTCTTACAGAGAATAATGGTTTTAAAGCCCCAGTTTAAAAGACAAACTCTGTACAGCGGAGGAGGGGTACTTTGGATGCAGCGGGACAGCCTGTCACCCAAGGGAAAAACGCCAACATGCTGCTGAAGCTGACTGCATATTTTCATTTTCAAAAAGCACTCAAGACTAAAACCACCTGTGAGCAAGTTTAGCCTCTCTGGCTGATTTAGTAGGGCCTAGTGCAGAGTGTCCTGTCAAAAGGCACACTTATTTTCACAAGGCAAATGAATCAGTTTTTATGTGGCAGGGCTACAGCTCGTTGGGATGAACTCATTAAAACTTTGTAAAACAAACTGCAAGCGAGAGGTGCAATATTTCATTATTCAAACCCAGAAAATAGACAGGCGTCCTATGGAAAAGTGAGTCATATTCTCTGTGGTACATTCTGTTCGTTCTGTTATAATAAACATGAGTGTTTGTTTGCTGAGCCCATTAGCATCCAGCTATAAACTTGATTAGGAGGATGAGTTCCTCGTCCCGCTGTTGGGTTAGCGTGTGCACTGCCGTTTGGTTGCTCTGTTGTATAACAACACCAGTCATGTCAGACTGCCATTCCAGAAGGAAATAACAGCACTTTACTCATTTCTTTCAAATCCATCCCAAATTTCTATTAAAGACATCAAAGCAATTACTCTAATACTTTCCATGCTTTCCAAATGACTCGCCTTTTAAAGAAACTGCTAGGAACTAAGGCACCGCCAAGGTTCCTTAATTTCAGGGTTTGGGACTTTTAAGAATCTCATGGAAAAAAGTCAAAACAAGAAGCCACAAACCCACCTTCTCATAAAACCCTTTTCCATATTTTATATATTAGTATTAATTTCTGTGCTACTAGTTTGAGTTGGTTTTACAAGCTACATGCCAGAAGATAAAACAGGTCATTAGTCTAGCTTTGTGATTGCAGAAGGTAAATTATCTGATCAAATGTATTTGTTGCTACCATTGTTGGAAGATGATGGCCTAGGGAACGACTTTTAAATAGGATGATGGTTGGCTGCATCTAGAACTAGTAGTGAAATAAGGGATTGTCTGCTGGAGACAAAGGGACTTCTGGGAAAGAAGTTTCTAGGCAGCATAAAAAGCATTTTGGAAATCTGACTCTTGCCCAGTTGTAAGAATGGGCAATGTCTCCAAATTTTTAAATGCTTGCTTTATATGACTGTAGATGGGGTGGGAGGGACTTCAGCGGGAAGACAGTTGGAAATCAGCCATGGGTTAGAAACTCATTGAGTTATAGCTTGAAGTGTTTCATCTATTTCCATAGAATCACTTGCTTATTAGAGATATTGACAAATAACTAATAGTTAATATAATAATAGTTAATAATAATAATAAAATATAAACTAATATAATAATAATATAAATATAATAATAGTTAATAATAGTCTAATAGTGCTGTGCTCTAGGAAGTGAGGTTACTCTCCTGCAATATCTGAAACGAAGGGCTAAGGATGATGAGTATCCATTGTCTGGCTCTGACAGGTACACATTCCCAGCTTTTGGGGTGCATGACAGTATCCTTAAGACTGTTCATTTTGCTGACTTTTTTCTTCCACCTTCTATCCACATATCAGAGGGGCAGTGGCATGCTGTTGCAGACTGTCTAGCGCAAGACAGAGCACGCACTGAAAAGCTGTGGAGTAACAGCATGAGACTGCAGCTAAAATGACTACTTCATTCCTCAAACTGAACCTACGTTGGGCCACTCAAGTAGGAAATAAGGAGTCTTTTGTCTTTTTACTATGGCAAATATCTGGTGATAGTTTTTGGGGTGCTTTCTGTCCTTGATAATTTTTTAAAATAAATTCTTCTTCAAGGTATCCAATTGCTAAAGTCTGTTCCTCCTTTTAAGTCCTATATTGCAGACGTTTTTAGCAGCCAAGGAAAACCCTGTATTGTCCCTCCTTAAAGTCTCTTCATGACATTCTTTGTTGAAGTGGCGAAATGCTTCAGAGCCATGTCAGGTGCTTTCAGCATGCAGCCGCATGGACAAGCCGGCCCCAGGAGCCAGTCCAGCTCCAGGTTCCCACCCAGCAAGATGTCTCCCATCACACGGCAAAGCAGCAGCCAAAGGCTGTCCTCACCCACTGCAGCGCCTCAGCTTACCCTGTGAGTCATGCATCGCGGGAGGGCATCTCTTAACCATAAATGGGACGTTTAATAAACCTGAGGGTTTTTAATCTTTAGGTGTTCATGGCTATTCACAAAAACTGAAATAGAGTCAAGCATGATCAGCTACACGCTGGGAAAAAAACACATAGCATTGAAGCATTGTACTTGACCAGGGCCAGGATCTCTCACTGGGTTCTCTGGCAGGAATGAGGAGGAACTTCTTTCCTTTGAGGGTGGCAGAGCACTGGAACAGGCTGCCCAGAGAGGTGGTGGAGTCTCCAACTCTGGAGACATTCCAAACTTGCCTGGACGCCATCCTGTGCAACCTGCTCTAGGTGAACCTGCTCTGGTTCCTCTCCAGAGGTCCCTTCCAACCCCTGTGATTCTGTGATTCTGTGAATTGAATGGTTGGCATCCTGTTTTTCTAGGTAAAGCACAAGAAGTTTATCTAGTAATATAGCCTGTTGAATTCAAAGCAGCCTTAAGTCTTGTAACACGCCCTGCACACACACGCCTGTGTTGCCAGTAGGAACGCCACATTTAAGAAATGGAGAATGACTTGATTTCTGCTATTTGTTCCTTACTTTTCTCTACCAGTAGCTGTCTTCTTCCCATCGTGGAAGTTGTCACCCTGTAGACACAGGATTGAAGTGATTTTTTTTTTTTTTTTTTTTTTTTTAAAATTTGTTCTCCCTGGAGAAAGGGATACTGTATGTGTGTGGGTGCTTAGACCAAAACAGGGGATGTTGGGAGCTGCAGGTCCTAATCTTGGTGGTGCTGGCTCCTGGTAAGGCGTGGATGCGTAAAGCTGTTTGGTATGTGCTGCTGCAAGAAATACATGTGCAAGCATGACGTGATATCTGTGGGTGCAGGAGCATCTCTTTGAGAACTCTAACATTTGGTTTGCTGACAGTATCGCTCCAGTGAAGCAGCTTTTATTTGCTTCTCACCTCAGTTTATCTGTAAAATGGGAATAGGAAACTTCCTAGAGAACCCAGAGCTAAATTTTTAATTATTCATAGCTTTTGCATACCCTTAAGGAGAGTATAAGGTGCAAATCTCTGAAGCTGCATACCAACATTTCTGTGGTTTGACCATCAGGGGAGCCCCTTTTCCAAAGACACTGCTGTATTCTCCTGGCTATATGTTTTGTGGCAAGCCTGTGTTCAGCCCTTGGCATGCAGCATCTCAGCACCTAGACCCCATGACCCCTTTCTGTGTGCAGACTCAGTATTTTTTCTCTGTGGAGCCTGTCCTGCTGGGGGCTGCAGGTTTGCTGTTGGAGCTAGGAATGTGCCTATTGAGTGTGCTGTGCTTCTGAGGTGCAGAAAGCAGCATCTAGCAGACTTGGACTCCATGGTCTGTCGGGAGGCAGGTAATGGCCCCCTCCCAGCATCGGCACTGCCCTTACCCAAGGCAGAGCCACACTCTGCACACAGGGCCATTCACCGCCGGGGCTGTGGGCATGCACAGTGCCTCCCAAACCAGCTGGAAGGTCAGTTGGGTCACCCCGTGCCTCTTGGTAACAGGCCCTGATGCTTTACCATCGGCTCCTGGGAGGCTGTGACATTTGAGCTTACGCTGGCTGCCCCAGCGGAGGGAGGTCAAACAAATTGAATTACTCTTCAAATTAACTGGATACAGCTTTGATCGCTGTCCATTTGAGACCTTGTGTGTTTTAGCTGGAAGAATGCACGCCACGTTCCAGCCATGTCCTCCAGCCAGGGGAGCGGTGATGCCACTGGCAAACGCGTGTGCTCGCAGAGCATTACTTAGCTGGAAAGTTATCGCTGAAGCGTGTCCTCTATCGAGAACGATCTCAGCTTCACTGGGCCTATCTCTTACAGATGTTAATTCCTTACTATTATCTTTACAAGTTCCAACAGAATAGTAAGCTGCAGTAAAGAGGGGATATGTTCAATTTAAGCAATGAGATTACTATGCTCTGAATAAAGCCACTTTTATTAATAATTACCTCTCTGCCGTGACTTTAAATTCAAACAGCTGGACAGCCTCTGCTCTTTATTAATTTCCTTGGATCCTTTGGCACAAAGCCCTCAATTCCTGTGATGTAATGGTATAAAAAGTTGGCTCCTGCCTGAGCTTCCACCCACAAGTTCTAAATTTGGAGCATGGCAAATTTCTGCAGATTCCAGAGACAGGCTATGCTCAAGACGTGCTGATGCCTTCAGTCTCATCCTATTGCACCAAACAACAAGCTTGTGTGCTTTTTATAACTGGGATCATAAATATGACTCAGATGCACATGTTGTCTATGTAAGCACTTGGGGCTGGCTATCACTTTATGGCACTGGGAAGAAGCCAAGCCAAATAAAAATTGTTTTGAGTAAATATTACATTTCTAGAGCATGAATAACTTTTCTCTGCAGCCAACGTGTCACTAATGGGAATAAGGAAGAAGACGGGGTGGGGGGAAAGCAGTAACTAAATCATCCCGCTAAACACAGACAGTCTGCAGCAAGACCTGTTGTTTCGACTCGTCTGGGGTGTAATATCCAAGATAATTCGTAGCAGGTCTCAGCAAGGCCACAAGTGATGGAAATAAAAATAACTATATACTTCAGCGCCATCCTGCTGTACAGCTCTCTCTTGGGTGGGATCTCCACCAGTGGTATGTAAAACAGGCGACCAAAGAACCAAGTGTCCTTTTCTCCCCCGCTCCCAAATGTGCAGAGGCTCGAGCGTGTGGATTGCTCTGCCGAGATCAGTGTTGCTACTCACATGCTCAACACTAAGCATGTGCATATGTCTGTTCAGGATCTGGGCCAAAAGGAAGGATGAGTTTTTCATCCTGTGACTTTGGGACCCTGGGGGATGTCTGCATTGCAGAACAGGGGGAAACAGAAAATGAGCCCACGTGGAGCTTTGCGCTGCTGCACCAGAAGGTGAAGTGGCTTATTGGCAGCCCTCTGGGACAGTGATATGCCATCCCACCACCAGCATGCACCACTGCAGGGCTGGTCAGCATGGCTGCTGGCTCTGCTCCAGCTCTTCCAGCAAGTTGATATGTCTCAGCCTCCCCCCACTCCCAAAAAACCCAGTTACTCCTGCCCTTGAGCAGTAGTCAGCAATCAGCTTACGAGGAGCTTCATCTACCTGAAATGCAAGGGGATAAGAGCAATGCTCTTTCTCTAAGAAATTATCAGGAAACATTCCCTGATAAAAGGAATCGTCAAGTCTCCCAAAAATAATAGCCAGATAGAAATAAGTGAGAGTCTAGCTTTCAAAATCATTAGTGGCTTTCCCATTTTCCTGATGGGCACGTAATCCGGAGCATTGTGCATTCCTTCATGTTGCACCTGTGAGCTTTTGCATATCAGATAAGTGCTTTCCTGAACTTTGCTGTCTTTTCCTTTTTTATAGGCTGCTTTGGCATAGCAGGAAGAAAACCTGGGTTTAAAAGAGGCATTCAGACAGGAAGCAGTGATGTTGCAGGAGGATTTTTGAGTGAAAGAGGAAAGCAACTGGCTTCTCAAAGTGCGTATTTCAGCGATTCCCTAAAACATGCTGCTGCACAGTTGGAGCAGGTGAGTGAGGAGGCGTCGAGAGCACTCAACATTCTCATGTCCCAGCCATCCCTATCAGAAGCGTTTGAAGAGCTTTTCTGTGCAGTGGGCTGGACTAGGGCTTGCAGATAAAATGTTTCAACGGCTGGGAGCCCTGCAATAACAGCCTTGACGTCAGCAGACCTCTACCTCCAGGGACTAGTGCTGAGAAATCAGTGTCGATTTGCCCGGCTAAGGCAGCTTTGACTCTGTTTCCAGGATCTGGGCGATAAGTCTTTTTTCCATGCCTTGCAAGCTGCCAGTGGTCATTTTCTGCCAGGAGAGCAGCCCGAGCAGTGTACAAGACACTGACTCCCTCCCCTTTGTAATGCGTTTTACAATTCAGAGAAACTTTTGTAACACAAGAAAGTGTTTTTACATGTTAGAGCTTCTAAATTGTTAGAACAGTTGGAAAATCCTAATTGCCTTTAGTAGACAAGAAAAAAACATTGAAGAAAACATTTTGGATTGCAGAATTCGCAAAACTGGGAGCTGAAGATCAGTTTCCAAGACCAAAAACATATTTAGGGAGTTGCGTTGTACTTGCAAGTTAAACACAATACTCAAGCCTTCCACAAGTGATTTGCATCTACCTGCAAAACCTGTTGCTCTGCGTTGCAGAGCTTAAGCTCTGAAAACTGTCCAGAGATGCAGTGTCCAGGTCAGTCATGTTTAGATTTACCCTAGGATGTTTCTGGGGCTCCACGTGCGCAAGGGAGGGGAAGACCTACCTGGGATTGATTCAGCAGCCTGAATTAGAGATGATGAAAGAGGGCTTGGCTGGAGGACAGTGTGACTTTATGACTACTGGCTTCGTTTTCCTGACACTTTGGGGGTAGCTACGTGGTGACTTAGCTCCAGTTAATTAGAGAGCTAAAGGCTGCTTCAGTTTGCAGTTGTTACCCAAGAGCTCAGAGGAGGTTTTCTGGCCGCCAGGGATCATGCATAAAGGTGGAGGAGCTGGAGGTGCCCCTGCGAGGGGCTGGCAGGGATGGTGCCATGGGCGCCCTGGTCATGCAGGGGTTGCTCTGGTATATATGGCCTTTTCCAAGGCCTCACGCAGCAATCTCTGATGGGCACTTTGGGGACACAGTTTCAGTTTATCATGGTGTCACTTAAAGAGCTCTTTTTTTAGGGACAGCTGAGTATTTTGCAGATGTGTGCTTTTTTAATGGGTAAGTATCTCACGTTTCATCAATGGGCAACTGAGGCATAAGGAGGTTAAGGGACCTGACGAAGGTGATAGCAAGTCAAATTGTTTGGAATTTTGTAGCTCTGGAATATCATCTTTCTAAAACAGGAAACCCTCTCAGGAGTAGTAGGTTTTCATTAAAACAACAGTTCAAACCTGTCGATCTTGATATATCAGGAAAAAAAGGAATGTAGAAAATGTGAGAGTTAGCTTAGTCTCTCTTAAACTAAACCACCAGGTTCACGTTCCTATGGAGAAACAAATACCCTGCAGGCATCATGGTGTCTGATTTATTTTTGGAAGCTGAAAACTACTCCTTTTGGTGTCTAAGCTAAGAAAAAAACCAAGGATTTTGTGGGCCGACAAAAAGTTTCTGGAGGAAAAAACCTCCAGTCCCACTTCCCAAGAGTTTATGACATGAGCAGTTAAGCTAATGTAATCCAACTTAGCCTCCCCTACATTTCAAAATTGGATTAAAGTTCGTAAGTCTTTGAGGGAAAATGTTACCCAACAGACTAACTGTACGACTCAAATTAGCATCAGGCCTTTGCAGCTGTGGGTGCAGACCCTGGGTTCAGTTACGTGAATAAATCAGGGTAGCCGGTGTGCCCAGAGCACACGAGGGGGTGAGCTGCATCACTGCTGCTCAGCCTTTGCAGTTAGGTGGAAGCCCACCAAGCTGTGATGACGGGGTATGCTAACAGCCTTGTCGTTCGTATCTGCCTGGTCCTCGCCCTTTTTACTTTTCTTTGGTGAGATAAGTCATCCAAACCCTTAGAAAAGGTTTTGGTTTGGTGTTACATGTGCTTTCCTTGCAAAGGAAGAGTGGGTTTTTCCTCCTGCAGTAGCAGTGTGTTGCTGCACGTACACGAGTGACGCAGCTCCAAGTGTGCTACCAACTCAGCTGTAAAAAACCCGTGTAGTACCGCATCTGTGTGAATCTGCCTTTCAAAACAGGATCCGCAGATGTGATTAATTACAAGCCTGCTGAGGAGAGGCTTTGCTCCCGTGAGCGGTTTCGGAGGGCCGTGTGGCGGTGTCTGGCTGCCATCTGGCGTCGGGGGCCGCGACGGGACAGGGCCCCACGATGCACCCCCCAAGTCACCCCGGCCCGGTGACAGGGTGGTTGAAGTGGCAACCTCTGGTCTACGTCCAAGCCGTGAGCAAATCCTGCCCAGACTCACTAGGGCCCCCCGCCACGGTATCTCCCGCATTCCTGCGGCAGATCTGGTATTTCTTATTGTTCTCCCTGTCTCTGGGGGAGCAGCTGCTGCTGCCTGGCCGGCCTGCCGGGGCAGGAGCTGGCGGAGGCCTGTGCTGCGGGTCCCAGAACTAGCCGGGGGCTTTGGAAAAATCGTGTCAGTCTTCTCGCCCTGCTTCGGCACGTAGGGAGTGGGGGCTCATCAGGAGGGGCGCGATAAAAATGAGAAAAGAATGGAAAACTGGGAGAGCAGTGAGTGGTCATGCAGCACCACTCGCCTGGAGGTGGTGCGGGCTCGGAGCGCCCTGCTCTGGGCCCAGCGCTTGCCCGGGAGCTTTCTACTAAAATAGCTGCGCTGGTCTGCAGCAACAGAGCACGTCTGAGTTGCCGGGTGGTAAATGCCTGCTAACTGGTACACTCTCAGCTGGGTTGCAGGGACACCAGTAGGAGTGAGTGACTGGTCATAGAAGGGTGAGGAGGGGAGGCAGAGACAGAGCTCTCTTCGAAGCTTTGCAGGACCAGTCCATGCTCTGCAGAGACGGCAGAAATGCTGGGGACCGGCCTGGCCCAGCCTGCCGAGGGTGTTTGGCACCCAGTGTGGTTTTCTTTTTCCCTTTTCCTTTGGTGCACTGTTCTGCCAAGCTGGTTCTCATACCGTGCCCCATGCCTGCGCCCAGCCCTTGGCTGCTCATCCCTTGGAAATACGATTTCAAGGAATATATACTCTGGATTTTCTCCTGACAGTGGGGAGGATTTGCTGGCCAGAGGTGGCCTGAGAACAGTTGTGGGTTTTGCTCTTGCCATCTGTAATGGTGACAGTGAAGGGAGCATGCAGAAGCATGGGCAGGCAAGTTTCTTTTGCAAGTGGGGCCATGTACAGCTTGGGATGATGGTTGTTTCTGGCCAGCCATCTCACCAGGATGCTCCATGGGCCAGCAGCAACCCCCTTGGGCATTGTGCAACCCTCACAGGCAGGCAATGGCCACGCTAAAGCAAAACGGCGAACACAGAACACAGCAGCCCCACACTGAGTGCCTGGGCCCCAGCACACCACTCAGCTTTTTTTGGGGGACCTGTGTGTGAGCAGGCCATGCCCCCCATCATTTCCCACCTTCTCTCATAAAAAAACCAGCCCAGGGCCAACATGGTCTTTCTGGCAGGGAGGAAAGCCTGGCTGTGAAATGGGGCATGCTCCTTCCTCACAGGCAGACATGGTGGTTGACTTCACCGTTTGGGAAAGAGCAAAACAGCCCAATGTATCGCTGGCAAAGGAAATGGTTGGGAAAACACAACTTCAGGCTGCTCCAAATGCAAAATTTCAGTCCCAGCTATGCCATGAGAGGGACTTTCTACAGGTGTCTGAGTCTGACCTTAAATATTTTTTTAAGTGGTTTTTTTTTTTTCCTTTTTTAGTCAGGACCGAGGAGCCAACACCCCAGAGGACCTGGGCTTCCCCAGCACTTGCACAGTGTAGGAGCTGAGCTGCACAAGCCTTTTCGGAGTGGAAAGAGAAATCCCCATGCTCTGGTAGGCATTGAAACAGCTAATAAATATCAACACCGAGGAAGCTCAGGCAGCTTTTGAAACTGTCTCATGTCAATGCTTGAGTTTTTAATCCCATCTAAGATAATAATGTGTTCAAATTAGACTTGTTGGTCAAGTTAGGTGAAAGGACATGGGCGCCTTGGGCAACTGTGGGCAAGAGCAGCCAACACAGACCTGCGTGAATCGTGCTCAAACATCCTCATAAACACCATGGTAGGTTCCCCGTGCTGAAATCAGCATTGCCTGAGCAAATAGCTGTCATGTGCTCAGAAAATAGGCGACAACAGGAATAACAGCAGGTGAGTGTTTGCACAAAGACATTAGGCCTGAATCCTGTAAAAGCTGTTTGTGTGCTGTAGCTGTGACAAATTGCTCTATTGTTACCAATGATGCTAATAACAGTGGGTAAATCTGGTGCTAGAGCAGGCTCTAGTAGGCAGAAGAGTGATGTGAGCAATGAACACACTGACTAGGGTAGAAAGGGTTATTTTTTTTGTGCTTGTTTTGTTTATTAAGGAATTTAAAATAATGGCCGATGGGGAAAAGTGAGTGCAATTGTTCTGGGCTTTGCGATTTTTTTTTCTTTCTTTCCCCCCCCCCCCCCCCCCCCTTTTTGTCAACATTCTGCCCAGTCTGTCATGGGCTTTCCTCCAGCCAGCTGCTCGTATCCTTTTACATTACCTCTGTCAATTAGGCTAAAATATCAGAAAGAAGGGGGGAGAAGGGTTCTCGTCAAACAATCTTTCCAGGATTGTGCTTGTAGATGTTGAACTGCCTCATTAAATCTCCCTCTCAAAACTTTTCAGGATCTTTTTATGTTTTGGTTTGCATCATACTGTTCCAATTTTATTTTCTTTTGGATGTGAGAAGCAGCTACCTTGTTCCAAACCTTTTCTTTTCATCTCAAGTGTTAAAACAACCCTGGCCTTGCCATTTTTTGAAGGATGTGTTCTTTTGAGATACACAGAAAGCCAGTTCATAAAACGGTGCTTTTCTGCACTTTCACTTCCCTGGCATTTCCCAGTACTTGAAGTTCACAGTGAGACTCAATGTATGAAAGTCATGATAGTCTCTAAATTTACGTAGTGTCACAAACTTTCTGTTTGCATTTTATTTTGAAACTCACATTAGCAGTAACAGGAGTCCTCGCGACATGATGTCTGTATGGCTGCTCACCCTGCCTGGTGGGGAGCTGTAAAGTATTTCAAACCACAGGCTGGGTTTTTTGGGTTTTTTTCCCTCTTTTCTTTCCCCACCACCTCTCACCCCCCTTGTAACTTGAAGGGATGAGTTTGAGTCCGGCTCCCAAAAGGGGAGTACGTGTGAGCTGGCACATTGCACATCCTTCTCTCAGCCCCACTCCTGCAGCCTCGGGGCTTTTTTATCCTGCAAGTCAATGAGCACCTTTCAGTTGGAGGAGGGAGAACGGGATGGGGGTGAAGGATAAACGAGGCATGTACATGAGGCACCTGGGAAAACACTATTTACAGGTAATTAACCCTCCTTACACATACATTTTTCCTTACCATGCTTCACTCTCATTAGGCAAGCTGTATGGCAGCCCAGGCTTTGCACTGCAGCTGAGAGCTTGCTGGGTGATGTATCTGACTGTACACATTGACCTTCTGTGGTGTGGTGGGTTGGTTTGGGGTTTTTTTGTTTGTTTTTTTTGTTCTGTTTTGTTTTAAATATGCCAGAATTAGCGTCAAGGCTCAGAGCGTAAATTTATCCTAGGCCGGTGGTAACACTCATGTTGTAAAATCCTTTTTCCTAGGCTCACGGGACGTCTCTGGGACCAGATACACTGCGCTAACAGAAAGTCTCATGAACTCGAGGACGACAACGTGCTACAATGACGGCAGTGAGGTAATCGTAATGCAGCAGGAGTCCTGGTTCATTTTAACATTTTTCCAGCTTTTTTTACATCTTGTTGTTCTTCTCTCTTGTAAGCGGCTGCTGCAGTTGTTGAAGGGGAATGAAGGTGAAGGGTGGTTTTCATTGTCTCGGGACACGTTCATAGGGTAAAATCCGTTCATAGCACCAGCTGGGGCGCTTAAGGCCGGAGCCACCACCAGGTGGCAGCTGGAGCCCAGATATGAGACAGGCCCCAAGCCCAGCTTTTGTTCCTGCCTCTGCAGCCCACCCGCCCCGGACCAAGGTCCAGCGGGTGCAGCCGGGCGGGGAGAGGCTGGGGGAGGGGAGTGGGACATTCCCACTGCCACAAGAAAAGATATTTTTAAAAAAGAGCCACAATTACCAAATAACGAGCATAGGGCAGGCAGAGTTGGAAAGTCCCTAATTGATGAGTGGGGAAACTAGAATCTTGCTAGTGGTGCAGGAGATTTTTCATTCTATCAGAGATGACAGCTTTATGGCACATTATTCATTCCTCACTTCTGTGCCCTTTACTTTACAAACAAATTATGACCTCTGTCCCGAAGCAGCTAAAAGACCTTATGGAGATCCCCTTTCCTGGCCGTGCACTGGTTTGCTCAAAAATTGTTTACTTAACTGCTTCACGTATTTGAGATAAAAATCAGAGCAGTTATTTTTCAGTTCACTTTTACTGAAATGGATGGTGTGGCTACTGTTGTTCCCCCTCCCTGCCCTGCCCCAGGATACAGATCTTGTCCTCATATGCTGTTGCTTTCCGATACGGGCTTTGCTTTTGTGGCTGTTAATGCAGGACAGTTAAGCAGTGGTAGGAGTTGCTGGAAACCAGCCTGTTACAGTTTGGGAATGTGACTAAGTGTGCAAGTCTCATAAATCACCTCCATAAAATGGTCTCATGGCCAAAATCCTCCTGTTTTAGGAGAAAAAAAACATGGTACTGTGCTGTTCGTTTGCAGGCCTGTTCCGCCATCAGCAGCAGGTAAACCTCAATCAGACTAAGCTCTCCTGTGCATCTTACTGAAGGTTCAAGAACAGCAGATGCAGCTTTCCACTGGCCTCTGCGTAGGTAAGCCTGGCGTGTATTTAAGGCACCATGATGTTGCAAGGCTTTTTGGGGCAGAACCGAGACAGCCATAGCATCAGGTTTCATTGAGGATACCCTCACCATTAGCAGTCTCGTTGGTTTCTTGGAATAAGAGTGCTGTAACCTTTGGGCTCACTGGAAATGATACCACAGCAGGGATGCAGTTTTCCATGCTGCGCTGTTTCATGAGATGTGGTGACTCTGACTCATGCTGTGTTCAGTGTAGCTTTAATGGATTTACTCTAAAGTGGTACTTTTTTTTCTCAAAATGTAGTTGGTTGTTAATTTTTAAACCAACCTCCTCCCCCTCTTTTACTGTGCAACAGTTCACACAAAGCTTTCTTAATTTGTCAGAGCAAGCAGGGACAACAAAGCTAAAAGGAGACTTGTCTCATTTCCTCTTCTAATAGTGACTAAGAAATAAATAACTCAAGACAGACGTATGCGGATGACATTTTAATGAAGGGCAGTTTTGCCTGCAGAGGCACACATCTGTATGTGCCAAGATACCTGCACTCCGCAGAGGTGTTCCCCCATTAGCTCACTGATAAGATCAGGTCTGCCCTCATCCAGGCTAGCATGCTAAGCGTTGATGCGCTACTGTAGCTGCAACTGCTGTACCAATTCATTTCCCAGCTGGCATGCTTTTGTGTTTCAGAAAACAGCTAAATTGCACCCTCTAAATACTGTTACTGAGCAATGCTGTTTGTAATAGCTGTGAGCATCATTATACTGTATCAAGGTGTACTGACTACAAACATGTAAGAGCAGTGGTGCTGTTAAGACACATTATATTGTATTTATTTTCTGTGTGACCACTGCCTTTATTATTGCTTTAATCCAAATCCTATTAATCAGAGCATTGAGTGTATTTCTTCCATCACGGTAATACTTCCACACAACGGTTACTGGATTCTGAACTCCAGTAACTCAAAAGAAACCCACACAAAAAGATACCAATTAATTCAGAAATGTAAGTGACTTTGTATTACTTTATTAAATAGCCAATTCTAAAGAACAGTAAAAAATATGAAAAAATGTGTCATTTGGTGTTCTTAAAAAAACATTTGTCCAAAATAAAGACTGTTAGAAAAATTAAACAAGTTTAGCTCCAGTACACCTTCTGCTTGCCACATAAAAGATGTTTGGTAGTTATAAATACTGTTCCATCTCCTATAGCAAAGTTTAACAATGTATACATTAGTATTTCTATTACAGTTTTTTTTCACATTTCTTCTGTAAACATATCAATTTTAAAAATGCCTTGTTAGCAAGCTTAAGGAACTACTGCTTTCCTGTACAGTAAATACAAATAGGAAGATCCTGGATTTTCCTGCCATTCTAATCAGCACTCCATTTACTGAAACATTAAAGATTTCAATTAGTACAAAAATATAATCAGAGAATAAATGTCTGAGAAGATTCAGTATTTGAATGAGTCTTAGTTAACAGGCAAATAAAATGCTATTGACTTCCAAATCTGAAGATCACTTCTATACAGCTTCTACTCTTCTGAGATCCAGGTATCACAATGCTGTACACAAACGCACCGGTTACCCGTGGGAAACATTCACTTCTTACTTACTACAAATAATTTAACATTTAGCTGCACTAAAAAGCAGGTGCTAAGAGATGGATGTCCATGTTCAGTGTACATACAAAGGTCAAAGCTGACTAAACAAGCCACACCAATGGGCACCTGCTCTTCAGGAAGTGGGACTCAGTTCTCAAAATGCCTGTACAATTAGTAAAAATACTATTTTACTTAGCAACAGACTGACTTCTTGTCTGGTGTGGGAGATCTACAAAGCAGAATCACAGACTTGTTCCTTTTCCCTACAGAAACAGAAATAACTGGCTTTGTCCCTAGAGAGAATTTTGAGGCAGAGCAGTAGGCTTTTTGGGAAGTCTTGTTACTAGAAATGTTGAAAATATTTTACTGATGGGAATTACTTTCTTCTAAAGGAGTACTGCTACACATTTATCATTTTTATCTAAAATAAAAAGGTCAAATTTAGTTTTCCTCTTGAATTTTTTTTAATATGGCCTCCAATTAAGAATAAGACAAAAGTGCTGCATCTAAAACAGCGGTATGTTATAATCAGATTTCTTGCACAAACATAGCCTTGATGCAGGTGATATTTGGCCTGTATGTGCTATCATGTTCCATTCATCTGTTCCAGAAACCTGTAAATCAAAACTGTGCAACTTTTAAATTATGAGAACTCTCAAGGGTTTTTTATCACTTCTCAAGTATGAGACAGTACAAAAAAGATCTTCCATGACTACTTTTTCCAAATGTTTTACAGCAGTGCTTTGTACATGCCTATTTCCAGTTCTTTTGTTTGGATTCCTGCAAACAGAGGAAAACAGGACACAAAATCCAACCAGCCAGCAGGTACCCAGTGATGCCAGTCCACCCTCGCTACAGAAGAACGTATCTGAGCCCTAAGCAGCGTGCGAAGAGCGCAACAGACAGACAAAGCAAAAATAAAAGGAGACTCAATGGAAGGAAAGGTAATGCTTTATCTCAGAGTTGGACAGAACCTCCAGGATCGATTTATCCTGGGTTCAAATTATAATAACTGAAACCAATGAAACAATTGCTTCCCTCACTTTTCGGAATGAAAGTGATGCTGCTTGATTGGTTAGATGCTGTCAGATTGTTACAGGCTAGCATGGAAACAACTCTGTCACAAGCTACATTTAAATCAAAATCTTCAGTTGAGAAGTTTTGTATAAAAGAACAGGATTTCTGGAAACGTGAGGGAGAACAGCAAGTACTGTCAGACACCACATATTGTAATTAATGAGCTCTGAGTAGACACTCCTATGTGGTAAACAGTATTTCCTTCGTAGAAAGGCCCAACCTGCTGAGCAAACTAAGATCTTTATAAGCGAGAAGCTGCTCTGTGCAAAGCAGAATGAACAAAGGTGGGCTTCTAGTCACGAATGATACGTCAGCTCATTACTCAGAAGTGCCTTTTTTCCCTTTCCAGCTCTTTTGTCTTTGCTCAAGTTCAGCTTCAGTGAAGGCGGCCGGGCCCCAGTTTGTGATTAAATGAGGATTCTTGGAGCCTGGAAGACAGAGTGCAAGACTTGAAACAGGCATTTCTGACAGGGACATCGCTCACCCACCATCAGTGGGACAGGCCGAGTGTCGCCACAGGATAATTTGGGAAGTGCTATCTCCTCTATGACTGGAAACCCTCTCAAAGGTGACCCGAGGACCTGCCTAACCAAGGAGGAAGGAGTGCCTGGGACACCGTCAGTGAAGGTGCTTAATGTTGAGAAGTTGTCAACTGCTGCAGTCTTTTGCATCCTTACCTCCCAACTTCCCCCCACAGCCCACGTAGTTGTATCTTAGTGAACTCCTCTCCTTCTTGCCTTCAGAGGTGTCCTTGGAGGAGAGTAATCCCTCCAGCACTGCATTACAAAGTCACTTTCCTATGGGCTGGCACCCTGTTAATTAAGCTAGGAAATTAAACTTTTCCCCCAAATCAAGTATTTTAGCTATCTTTACTTCATGTTTTTGGCAATTAGCATTTATGCTAACTGCATTAAACACCCAAACCATTCAATGTTCAGGTCGATCCTTGATCTGTTTTAAATAAATAAACAAACTACTACTAATAATAATAGTTATAGTAGGGCAGTAAAGGTAAAGACTCGGAAGTTACCATCAGCAGTTCTCACAAATGTGATATTCATAGGCTGCCGTGAAACCAATAAGCTACAGGAAAAGGTAGACTTCAGTAAATTGCTAGGTGATCTAAGTATATGAGACAGAATGAATACGTATTTTTTGTAACTTTTCTGTTAATAACTTACCTGGCTCTATTAGTCGAATTAATCCCTCATGATGAGCTACTTTATCTTTCCAGCTCTTGGTGTTATTAGCTGCCGTTTCCAACTTTTTCTTAACCTCCTGAAATAAGATACAGCTCACTTGAAAACAAGAACAACTTTACTCTGTTCATATAAAAAGAAAAAACACACTAATTCAGCCAGCACTCCATTTAGTGTAGCAAGAGAACTTCATTTCTAACCACCTTAAGTAATTTAATCATTGCTAGCTGCAAAAAGAGTAAGTTGTCAAACCAGAATCCAAAAATAACTAGGTTTTATAAGATTCTGTAGCTGCCTAAGTAGGGCTAGTCTTCATGAAGACTGAAAGCATAAACTGTAGTTTCAAAACAGAAAGATGCTTTTTCTGTTCCAAACTAAGACCAGCTAGTGAGTGTCTCTCACTATCAGAAATCATAAAATGTAAGCTAAGAAAAAGACTGCTGCTGTTACACCCAAGCAAGACAGAGGTATTCTTCAGTCTAAACTAGTCTTTTGGTCAATTCCAAATGGAAGGTCAGAATGTTTTAATTACTTCTAAAACAATGAGTCAACTGTTGCAGTGACCTCCTCCATCATTTGTTTTGTGGATTTTTTTTGTTTGATTGGTTTTTTTGTTTGGGGTTTTTATATGTCTGTTGGATTCAACAATTCCTTTGGACTAGTAAATGATGTTTCATATACAAAAAGCCTGAGATGTGATCTAAAGAAAAAAAGTCAAGCATGAGCCAAAAGCAATCGAATGATGGTGTTAGATGTAACACCAACATGTGAGTTGTAAAGTAGCCAGAACTACCCCACCTGGGCCCTTGCTTGCAGTCACTGCAGCATTTGTATTCTGTGCCAGCTGAGACAGCTCACTAGCTTGTCCTTCACAGAGCTAACCTCAACGGCACAGAGACAGCATAAACACACTCCCTAGCTAAACAGAAATCCAGTCATGTTTTGTTTCCTGACCTAAATACACACAGGATCAACACCTCCCTAGCCCCAGAAAGTATGCAGCACTTCAGACTCAGTACTCACTGGGCTCCGACTCTTAGTTCTTCCATGAATACAGCTACTGGCCTTCACCAAAAGCACTCAGCAGAACAGAGAACAGGCCTGGCATTTGGGACGTGAGGCACTGCTACACGTTGAGAATCTGAGCTAATTCCTAGCTCTCCTTGACATCAGTTCAGTGCTTAAATACCTTTTTGAGGAGCAAGGGCCTACAGTAGCACATTGATTTTTCATCTGTAGAAGACAATATTGCCCCATGACATCATCAAAACATTAAAAGATTATCTAATTCAAGAGCATAGGGCATTTAGTTATGAGAGCAATGGGACTGCCTAAGCAGTTAGTCTACAGTAGAAGACAAATGTATACAGAGTGTTTCAGGATATGACTGAGCTGGCTTGCATGCGAATTGGGACAAAAGAAGAAAGGAGGTGGTGTGTCTGAAACAAGTCCTCTTCTTCAAACAGATCTACTGGTCTAGGCCAAAAACCCAGCACATAACTGTCTTACCTGTTAGTGTAATTTTTGTGCCATACTAATCCTTAAAGAAGCACGATATCGATGAACTTCAAAATCAGTTAAACTACTGAATACCTGGCTAAGTATGAGAGGTTCACAAACAGAACAACTCACCTCATATTGCTCAAGGGCCTCCTTCCTTTCCAGTTCAAGTTGTTCCAGTTGCTGCATAGCAACCTGAAGAGCCTGTTCCTTTATCATTCTCTGGTTTTCTAGCTCTTGCTTCTCTGCTTCTGTCACCTGAATGGTCTGTTGCTGCTGCAAGTGCCATTTTTCCAGTTCAGCTCTCTTTGCTGACTCCTCTTCCAGTAATCTGCAATGGGGATTACAATGCTAACTGCACTTTAAAGTAAGCTGTATCCATTATGTAGCATACATGTAGGGAAGCCAAGCTAATTATTTTCTTTCCTTTTTTTTTTTTTAAAAAAAAAAAAAAGCTTGGGAAGCAGGGAAAAAGTTATTGCTTGTTGGCTTATCTTCAGTGTAAAGCTGAAAATCATGCCAGCAGTGCAAGCAGTCTGACTGCTACAAAGGGCTATTCAGAAAATTTAGTCAATAATGCAAATACACAACCCTGAAAACCACAGAAGAAACAAGCATGCATAAGTTTTCTTAATTGTCTTAGGAGGACTGAATATATGAAGAAACAAACCACACTAACAAAGGTCCATATGAGTAAGAGGAGACTTAACCCTATATCAATTACAGTTTAAACCTGTGATAAAATACAACAAAAAGTCATATTTACAGTTACTGCTTTATAAAATACACAATTGAAATGTCTCTACAGAGTGATGTCAGTTTTTCAAGTGTTGACATGCACAGTACCTGATGGAAAAATAAATGTACCTGCTTTTCTGAAATTGCGCTCCCACTGCTAAGGGCTAATCGAACATATGAAAAAATCATAAATACCAGCTTTAGCCTTTGTAGCTTAAGAAAAAAAAAAAAAAAAAAAAAAAAATCCCTGGT
>VFFE01007088.1:1634270-1656146 GCA_008921705.1 Burhinus oedicnemus
TTTTTTTTTTTTTTTAATGTCTGAGGCTATTCTCAATCTCCAAATATGATTTTTAATCTTGTTATTTGCAAGACAATTTTAAATTCACCAAAAAGTCAGTTACCAGACTTCCTCCAAGTTTCATTTGAGTCCTGCTGTGCACAACTGATAGAAATCACTATATTTCCTTCTCTGTCTCATATGGGATAGAAAACTATTAATTATGGAAAACCACATCCCCAGGCAGGACTGCACAGGAGTTCCAACAGCGAAAGCATGCCAGCATGCATAGAGTTCATACAGAAACAGAAGTGAGAAACACTAAAATTGCCATGGGAAAGCAGAAGTGCTGCAAACTTTGACTATAACAAGTGATTGTACTATTGTGAATCACATCCCTTTAACATCCCCTAAATTGCCATGTAAGGTAAACAAAATTCTAGTCGATAATCATCGCTTGAAATTAGGGGAAAAATTAGCCTAGTCAGAGCTAAAGCCTAGAAACAGCTTCTGGTACCTTCATGCCTTTGTGCAACTTATTTAACTTTTTTATTTGCATCTTGATTTCACAAATAAAGATAGTCATCACAGTTTTTCCTTTCATCAGAATTTCGATAGCATGTATTTTTAGAATGCATGGAAGGTTAGAAATGTGCAAATACCAGCCAAAACTTTACCAATACTGAAAACAAAATAATTATTTCACAGACTTTTCCTAAGAAACTTATCTGATGCTTCAGAGGAAACATAAAGCAAGCATGTAATATGCTAGGCTGATGAAACTGCTTCCACAGACCTTCAGTAAGAGTGGGACACCCACCTTTAGTATTTTTGGAAGGTACCACATTTAAACCATCTTCCCTCACACAACCTAGATGAACTGAGATGCCTGAATGATTAAAACTGCCAAGCTAAAACTTCCATTCCTTTACGTGCTTGTGATATCACTCTGATCTGAAATAGATGGGAAGGAGAAGGCTCCTATAGTTTCTGTTTTTAAGCTGTAGAAGATAGTAAAGAATTGCTCTCCTTTGAAAGGCTTAAATGATACCAGTCTTTTAGAAGTAGTGTTCCTCCTCTGCCAGAACGTTTAAAAGCATGTAATTGTAGTCAAATCCAAGATGCCTATTTAAGTGAAATTTTCTTTTGATTTCTTTCCCCACTTTGAAATGAAACAAAGACTGCCAATGCTGAGCTGAGAGGGCGAACGTGCAGTCACAGGCAAGGGTGGGTGCTAGGCCAGAGAGCTCAACAAGAAAATACATTGTTTGTCCACTCTTTATCAGCAACTTCCTGCCTCATTCATGTCAGAGGACATCAATTCCTGGCAGGTAAGGTTACTGCCAACAATTATGCAGTTTAGGGAGAAGTCCCAAATGTTGGAGGCAGGGAGGGAGGGGGGAATCAACAGGAACATACCATTCCAGCAGAATGTCCAGGTAGCACAGAATCTCTGAACCCCATGCAAAACCCCAAATTGAAACAGAAAGGGTGCACAAGCCTTGTGCATGCTCTCTTGATAAGAAAACTTACCTTTCAGTCTGTTCAGTGCGTGTATCTCAAAATTCCATTAAAAATATGAAAAAATCTGTTTTAGACAAAGACTCTGATTCTTCTGACGTTTTCTACTGCAAGAGCTATCAAAATACAAACCAGTCTCAGAGGGCACTTTGGCAGATGCTGCGTTAAGTGGTGGCTCACTGCCATCAGGAGCAAATCTAACTCTAAGCTTTCCAGAACAATTCAGTTTCCTGAACCATTTACAAAGCTTTTTCTTTGAAGAGCATTTTTCTCAAACGCTTTAAGTTCCTCCAACACAGTACCTCCCCACTAATTCCACTTAGTCAAAGTGCAGTAGTTCATGTCAGAGACTAAACTAACTGCTTTCCTTGAGAAGTCATTTTAATCCAGTCCGCTTCAGAAGATGCTTCTTGCCACAACTCTCTTTAGTTTACCCACTGTGATTTCTACAAAACTCCCTGGAGCCTGTCAACATCCTACTGCTCCTTTGGGGTTGCTCTCATGTTATCTTACCCCCTAGCTTTTTCTCCATAAAGTAAACTCAACACAGAAATCCAGTCCTAGGATTTCTGTTAACAGGTACATTACTTACCAGTAACTTGCAGGTAACACAGGCTATCCTTTAAAGCATATTTTGCACTCTGAATCTTAAACACATGCTAGAATATAGGTGCTAAAATTAAATCAAAAAATGGTTTTCCACTGTCAGACTCCATTTAAGGCAAAGTGAATAATACCCACATCAGTACTGTCAGTACAAGGTTAATTAAAAAAAAGACAAATTTCTCCTCTCCACAAATAGTGACTTTATGACGAGACTTTTAAAAAGATACATTTTGGATGATTTTATTTGCTTTCTAGACGTGGCACATTTAACATGCTCTCATTATATTTATAGTTCCCTGTCCCCCCCCACCGCAACGATCATAAAAGTTTTTTCTAACTGAGGGCTAAAATTAGTTAGTATTTTTCATTTATGAAAAACTTAAGCAATGATGCAGACTTGTCCTAAATGGGAATGCAAAAAATAAAATTAATTTAGGAAGGTAGTGAACAAAAGACTCTTTAGACTAAGCACAGAGCAAAGATCCGGACTGCTCTAGCAGCAGGGACTTAGCAGCCAAAACGTTAGGCAGCAGCGAGGAGGAAGGCATTTGATGGCCTTCTAAGCTATTACCAAGGCACACTCCTCATTAAAAGATATCGCGGTAATAAAAGCCATAGAAACTCCTTTTGCAAGTCTTTAAAAAGAAAGATAGAAAGTATATCTGGATATTAATCAAGTTTTTGTGGAGAACTAGTGCAGAGGTATCAGTTGTTCCAAAGTACAAAGATTCATCAGCATGTTCAATCTACTGTTAAGAGTGTGCAGCCACAGCAAAGGCACCTCGGTGTCTCCTGCTAGCCATTAGACTAAAAAGCTGTCTACAAGGAAAATAATGTATTCGGCAAGTCTCCTGCTAATACTCAGAGATTTCTAGTCCAGTTCTCAGGCTTTTAGAAGTCAATCCAGCATCTACAAGGAACATGCATTTAAACAGTTTATAAATGGTTGCTATTTGTCTCAGCTCTATAAATCTCTCCTGAACTACACTAATAAAATTACACCTATACATACTCACAAAAATCACTTTGCATCTTTGGAATCTTTGTAAATTAAATTTACATATCTGGAAACTCCATCTATGTGAAGAGAAGAGTTCCCCCACACATACAATTCACATAACATAGCTCTGGAAAACTATATAAGAAAATCTTAATGGAAAGCCCTAAGTCTGACAGACGTGTCTGACAGAAAAGAAAAACAAAAAAACCACAAGTAACTGAAAATGCTAGACTCTCCAGTCCCCTAACACCATCCACACAGCTGGGGCTTTCTTCTACACTAGCTTCACAACACCCTTGCAAGGGGACGGGGCTGGCCTGCGTGAGTTACCCGAGCCTGCTGAACAGTCCTTAGGAGGTGCTGCAGTCAATGCTGAAGGCTTTACTGCAGGCTCAACCAGCAGATCTACTTGCTTAGGGGGCTGATGCTGACACAAGCTCACCTCCTCTGGAGGAGTTTGCTCAATGTGTCTGAACACCTGAACAGGAAACAGATGCCTAATTATACTTCAAGAAGCTCAGCTCAACCACAGAGATTGAGCTTTAAGCTTGAAGGTCAGCAGCTCCCACTCCCACCTTTCGCACAGTCTCCAGTTCCTTCTGCTTGTTCTCGTTGGCCGTTTGCAGTTCTTTCATCTGCCGCTCCAGCTCTTCTTGCTCAGCTAACAGCTTCTGGCGCAATTCTTTTCGTTTTTGGCGTGCTTCTTTGTGGGGTGGAGGGCTCCCCGCTCTCAGCAGGTTTACAGTGGTCTGTATGGCTGGAAAGGAGCGTGCAAGACAAAGGGAGAGGAAGAGAACACCAGTGAAGGGAAATGCTAAACTTTCTGGATAGCCTTAGTGAATAATTACTTGTGGTGGTGTGTTGTTTGTTGGGGTCTTTTTTAATGTACTCTTAAATCAGAAATAACTGTTGTCAGTCCTTCTAATTCTCATCAGGCTAGCTGTCAAGACAAACCAAAAGTGAAAGACACTTGGCTTTCAGTATTGGCTGTGTGCCACAAGGATAAGGTCTGGCAATTCCAATGCGTTATGTCAATTTTAATATTGACTTCTAACAGGCCGTGGACACACAAGTCACTTGTATGCCTAGCTGCAAAACGCCGCCTCCCAACACTTCAAGATTTCTTACTACCTAGATTCAGTGACTCTAATCAAGCACTAAGATGTTATTTAACATATACATCACTTAATTCCCTAGAACCAACCTTAAATATTTTACTCTTACTGATACTCCAATAGAAAACTTTCTCCCAGTGAGACAGTAGCTCTCATTCACTTACATTCAGTGAGGAAATATTCAGAGAGCAAAGCTAAGGAGTGGCAGATGATTTTTATATTTTATTCACCTACTACAACTGTGAAAAAAGCTATCCTTTTGGAACCAAGCAATCATTCCTCATACATCTGACTTTGGTGCAATTACACACATGCTTTAGGTAAAGCGGGAAGTGCAAGTGAAAACACATAGCTCCAAACATTTAAATGCTGTACCTACTTCAATAGCATTGGTAACAGTGCCTTTCCAAGGGCTTCACCTCACTCCACGAAAGATGCATATAACTATCACTCAGCACATATCTGGGAAGGTCTCACAGGAGTACCTTCACCATGGGAATAGAAAAGAAAGCCCCAATTCCTAGCTTTATCCTCAGCTCATCAAACCATACTACCTCAAGCAAAACTGTAAAAACAAAGCCAGTATTTTATGGTGCTGAAATGAACAAGCTTTCCCTTTCTCCCCAAAAGCAACAACTTACAGTGTATTCTCCCTTCCCTTCCCCATCCCTAGAAGTACCGCCAACATAGAAAAAGAAAACAACAATAATATCCATTTCATTTTGGTTATGGCTGCCTCAGTTTAGAGGCACCCAAATGACAGAAACCAATTCCCCTTCCATGGATCCTTAGTTCTTCCTGCATCTCAGGCTCCTTAAGGATCCCTTCCATGCATCCAAAACAGAGACAAAAATCACAAGACCAAGAATTTCAAATTTGAATAAAGCACAGCTGTAAGACTTCAGCTTACCTTAACTTTGACGTAACTAAGATTTTTGAAACCTCACCTTGAATCCACTCCTGCTTCTTCTTTTTATCAGAGGCACTGATCTCAAAGCTTTTATCAAAACACTTAATGAGAAAAAGGCATTTCTTTCCATCTTTGTCAGGCAAGGCCTAGAATGGGTAACAAAAGGATTAGCCTTGCAAACACTGAAATCTAAGTTATATTGTCAAGCCTCACCTATGCAGTTATCTGTTACAGAGCTACAAATACCAGCACTAAGAACCTTTATTAAAAGGGCATTTATAAACTGTTTTTATATAATAAAGTAAAAAAAGCTCTGTTAACCAAAGATATCAGGAGTCTATCCTGCACACAAAACAGGATTAATTCTTATGTTTAGAGACATTCATAGGTTTTGGTGGCTTTTTTTTTTTTTTACCTCTACACAACAGTTGCCATCCAGTATGATGTCTCCCTTCTTGTCCTTTAAATCTTCACTTACATAGTAGGAAATAATATTGGGTTTTAGCACAAACCATCGTTCCGTCCAATTTTTCCTTTTGTGACCTTTTTTCAACATATAGCCCTGTAAAAAGCAAGAAATCAGCTGAAATGCCCGGCCTCTGTTGAACTACCTGGTCTTTCAATTATGCGGCTTAAAGGCCCAATAGAGCACACAGAAAAGTTAGCTCAAGGCCCTAAATACTTCACCTACACACTTCCGTTCCTAACACCAGCACACTGCTAATTGTTTAGCCCATGAGAAACTAATTCCTGTTCTTGTGTCCAGTTTTTAAGTAACTGGGTTACCTGAAGAACTGAACAATTATTATTATGTCATTACCAAGCCATTATTATGACTTTTCAATCCTCTTTGATGACCTTTACTATCTAATTTTATTCGGTCAAGCAGAGACATTTGCCATCACTAAGACTCACCTGTAATACTTTAATGTCAGCCGTTATTAAAAATCAGGCCTGTGTGCATCTGCACACTGTAAATCCAGCCTGTTACGGGATATTCCCAGGGACAAAGCAGAAGCACCTCTGTCCTGGGAGTGGCTCTCCCCTGCCAACACACTCACGTAGCTTCAGCCCATTGAAGAAGTGATCCCATATAGGATACTTCAATGAGAAACTGACAACAAAACCACGCTCCTGGCATCTTTATCGGATGGGATATGGGAACACTGGTGAAGCCTGGATTTTCCCTTAAAGGAACAGAGTTGTACCTTGATTTAAACAATGCCAAGATTTCACTCACGGTATTTTATTTTCCTTGAAAGGTGATCCACTCAACTTCCTACATCAGAAAAACATTTGCAAGCCTTAACAAGACTATTTCAAAAGCAGGAAGAGAAGCCCATACTTTGCCACTGAGCTTTATACAAATAAAAGAATAAAAATTATAATCTTCTGTAATGGCAATAAATAGTGCTGGTATCATGATCAAATCATCCAAGTTTGCCTCTATTGAATATTAAGATATCTAAAATATAAGCAGCAATACTAAGTGCAGTTATACTAGTAACCCTGTTATAAATTATCCGGTGTGGCTATGGCAATTCACAAATAATCTCAGGGAAAAGGGTGCACAGAGAGTGACATAATAATTGGTCATTCTTTCAGGTGTTTGATTTTTAGTGATCTTATCAGGGGCACTGCTGTAACCTAGTCAGTTTTTAATTTAGAGTTTCAAAGTTTGCCTGTATTTCAGCTATACCTGCCATTTCTGAAACCACATTCCCTACTTACTTATTTACTTTTGTCTGACTTCTAACTTCATAAAAAAGTCAAATCACAGATGAAACTGAAACACCTACATCAATAGAGCTATGAACAAGCCATACAGAAAGCACTGTGCTCAAAGTATTCCAGATTAAGAGGATGGAAAAGTTGGAAAGGAGACCAAGGAACATTTTTTCTGTACTGGCTTTTAGCTATAGCAATTTTGCATACAAGCAAACAAATAAATATGCTGTAGTATATTTAAGTCAAAGGTGTCTTTCTGTACAGGTCTGAGGGGAAGAAAAATTCAGGACAGTTGGAGAAGCTCTTTTGCTTAAAAAACAAAAGAAACCAAACAAAAAAGAAACAATCCCCCTACACATACAGCTTATCTGTGCTCAGCTTTTCTAGCCAGATAAACGCGGCCAGAGCCAAGGCCGTACCTATTCCCCTGTGCCATCCCACCCCCTTGCTCTTAAACAGGAATGCGCAGAGAAACAGCTTTGTTTGCCGCCTCCATCCTCGGGTCTGAGGTCTGGGTGGTCACAAGGGTGTGTGAAGGGCTCCCGCAGCTTCACTCTTTCATGCCTTGCACGGTGTAAGTCATAACCAGGTGTTTTTCCCCTTCCTGACATCCCAAGTTTGCTTTCAAAGACAAGTAGGACTGATATTTTCCCCTCAAATTTCTGCAAAAATCTTTATTTATTATTTCAGTGCATCAGCTGCTTCTCATCTTCCAAGAGCCCACTGACAGCTCCTGGGGATCTTTTCACACCAACCAGCATACGAAGGACAGGTCTTTCAGAAAACTAAATATCACAAATTTAATTATCACTGCTACCCACCACAAGCTTTGGAGATTCAGGATAAGTGCACAATAAAAAGGGCAGTATGACACTTGGGTACAATACGGTATGTCATTAATAGCTTGAAGTAATCATATACTGCAATAAACAGGACAAACAAATAAACAGGTATCAGGGTACAAGCTGTGACCGAACCAGACGTCTCTAAGACATACAAGGAACTCCATTCTCCATTAGGCCAGTGACTGTCCAGGAGGCGCTGGGCCAAATCTTGACACAAACTATTTTTAAGTGTCAAGGAACCATTCAAAGGCATTCAGACATCCTTGAGAAAGAGGCCCAGCCACCAAGAGAGGAAAGAATGGAGACAGTAAAAAAAAAAAAAAAAAAAAAAAAAAAAAAAAGGGAGGAAGAAAGTGGATGTGAGACACTGACGCAACTAATTACTATTTTTAGTTACTAAATCATGATTTTTTTTTTTATTTTGGTCCTGTGTTGTAAGCTAATTTCTGTTAGAATAGTGGTTTGCAAATACTATTCTTTATCTTTTAGGGCAAATTTTTAACAACTTCCCATTATCTCATTATCTGTTTACTACCTTTTCTTGAGCAGAAAGTGATACTGCTAATCACTTTTTCCAAAAATTAGACCGATACAGAAATTCTCATGTGTAGATATCTAGGATTTCAGAAAATAAAAGCCATACTTTGGCATAGAAAAGCTGTGGAAGGTACTTTAAGTGAAACAACACTTCAAGAAAAACTGCATCTTGATTAACTGAGAATAATACTTGTTAATGTGTGCTACTAAATTGCTAATATAAGCCTTCAGCATGAAGTCAGTGATGTTCTGGACTTCTCCCTGCTGTAGCTTTACAGTAATTAGATAAAGGAAATAGATAAAACTGAGCACTTAACTGCTGTGTTGAAGGTTACATGAGATGCACTGAAGTTAAAGCCATTGTTTTGCCATTATTGTTAAACCTCTAAATTTGTCCTCCAACTTGTTATACCCTTACAGCTTGATGCCGTAGGACTGCGCAGAGTGGTTTGTATGTGTTGCATCTAGATGGCTTTAAAGAGCACCGAGGTTTCTGTGTCTGTGCGGGTATTGGGTATTTCATGCTGACAGAAGCTTTGCACTATAACCCTGGATAAGTATTTTGCTGTATATGAATGTACATGTACCGCAGAAGGTCTGTGTTGCACAAATTCTTACTTGCCACCGGTATTTATTTATTTTTTTATTTTAAGAGACAATATTTCCAAATTGTTCTGCAATTGAGTGAAATGTATCTAATGCCAAAAATGGTTTGGTTTTGTTTTGTTTTTTTTCTTGGTTGTACATTGGACTGATGTGGTGGGGAACATGGGGGAAAGCATTTACGCTTAGGGTGTACTCATGTTAGTGCACAGCGCTGGGTAGGTCTCAGAAGGTGTGAAGGCATTTCTGACTGCTGCTTTGTCTTTAGCTTTCACAAAAAGGCGCAGATGTGGATCCTGACTGCACTGAATTTGGAGGTGGTCTTGCCGTTTGTTCCGTTGGCAGCAGATTAAAGCCTTGGGCGTTTTGGATTTTGTTTTTAAATGGCCTACTAGTAGTTCAGAAGAGAACGAGTGACTTGGAACATAATTTTGAACAAAGGTAAACACTGTAAAAAGCATAGTTTATGTGATGAGGCCAGCTGTGTGTATATCGTAGCAGTTAGCGTTAGGAGTTACGTCTTGTGAGTTATGTTTGTGCTCCTACAAAGAGCAGGAATCCGCAATGTCCCAGAGAGATCTGCTTTGTATCAGTAGGCAAGCGTTATAAATGCAGTATGGAAGAAAATTGTGATTAGGTTTTCAAATCGGCATTCTTAGAAGTCGGTAACTGTTCATAGTATAAATATCTTTAATAAAAAAGCAAGTACGGGGAGTTTAGTATCTGGGATTCTTCTTGTCGGTAGATTTGAGCAGTAAGTTATAGACATAGTAGTGCTTTTGGAATGACAGCAACAGGCACAATGTGGTGAATGTATTTTAAGGGTGTAATAACTATTGCTGTTTTTAAACTGCTGCTACTGTTGTTTTCCTACTGTATTTGAACTGTTTGATATATTTATACTGTTCCGTTTGTGGAACTGCTCCTTTATCTCCTCCCTCTGATCTTGCTTCCCTTACTTCTGTTACTGTGAAGGACTGTAATTCTCTTATTTCATTGCCCTGTAACTTCGTTATACATCGGGTTAGAGTTTGTTGGGCTTGTGCACAACCTGCTTCAGTTGTCAGCTGTTCTTTACTACTTTTCAGATAAGAACAAAGGCTTTTTCAGACTTGAGTAGGAAGCAGGTAATAGATCAAAGTACGCTGTGGATGTTGTTTACTAGGCGCTTCCAGTTAAAATTGGCCTTTTCAAAGGTTGGTCTACAGCAAGCCGTTGGCTTAAACTGTAATCATACAGCCAATGATCTGGGTTTAGCATTTTATAAAATTAGGAGGGCTCGTTTTTGTCATTTCCCTTTTTGATGTGACAGGCGTAATCTCTGTCTCACTCAAATAGGTGGTAAACTTGTGTTTCCCTGGGCCTGGGGTAGGACCTTTAAAAGTACAGGAGACTCGCCAGCCGAGGCTGAATGTCTGCGATACAGAGCTTGTAGCTGAATTTCTTATTCTAGTTGTGGTATTGCGTCCAGTCTGTGGTTTAAATAGCTTCAAGTGCTATTCACATCTCTACTCCTGCACCTCTAAAGGGTGCTTCCTGCCACGGC
Organism: Burhinus oedicnemus; assembly: GCA_008921705.1. Classification (NCBI taxonomy): domain Eukaryota; kingdom Metazoa; phylum Chordata; class Aves; order Charadriiformes; family Burhinidae; genus Burhinus; species Burhinus oedicnemus. Next base: position 1,644,661 of record VFFE01007088.1, read on the forward strand.
ACAAGTGAACCTTGAGTGGAGGAGAAGGAGGGAGCGTGTTTAACACAGGACAGTTTGACTGGGAGCTCCAAGCACAGCTCTAGCTATACGCAAGGTAGCGTAGCCCCTGCTTTGTGTCTGCTGTTGGCACCGTGTGCTGTCCGGGTGGCGCGGCAGTTCTGCTTCACCTGCCCTGCCCTTGCCATCCCAGCAGGATGCAGCTCGGAGGAGCCAGGTTTCCCTTGGCCTGCAGGAGAACTGGGATCTTGCCGGAGTAGGTCTCTAATTTCCTTAATTTTAAACACCCAGCTCTTCTTTCGAAGGAGGGGAAATGCTTATTTGTGTCCCCCACAGAGTGAATTAAGAATTAAAATTCTATGCGTTTCTGTTTCAGACGTTGAGGTGAGTTACGACATGCAGCACACGCTGCCTGGGGCTCCTGTACCTGCCTTGGGCAGCTCCTGACCGATCTCTGGCTGTTGCCGTATCGCTGGTTGGAGGATACCGGCATGTTGAAATTTCTGGCATTATTCCCTGATTTAGCAGTACCCGGGTAGCACTTTGTGTCCGCTCTTCGGCTCCCAAAGCGTTAGGGGTTTCAGTTTCTGTTTTATTGAAGGAGGTGTGTTTGAGTGAAACTCTCAGAGTATTGAGGGAGAAGCCACAAGGTGAAATGATGGTTTCCATCATTTGGGGCAGGGTGGAACGTGTGGTCTGCTTTAGGAAACACTTGGATATTCTCTTTAACTTTAAAACTAATATTGCCGTCACTTCATTTTATCTTTCCCCCTGTTTTTGCCCTCTTCTCTCCCCGAGTAAGAGAGGGGGGCTCTTTGCATGGTGACGCCTGGATGGTTAGGGTCCGTCTTGATACCCAGGCCATTTGCCACCCTCCCCTGCCCTTTGCCTGCTCAAGAGTAGCTTTGTACAAGGTGATTGAAGTATCTGAAGTGGCATCGTTCTCCTTGTCTAGAATCCCGGGGAGTTCTGGATCTGTACTCTTGTTTACCCAGTGTCTGTTCTTCTGTAAAACTAGGGCATATTACAAATACAGAGTGAGAATTTGCACTTTTCTGAAGTATTTCTGTGTGTATTGCTATGTGGATTTAGCTGAATGAAGTGTTACGAGTAATAAAATATTCTCTTCGTAGTAGCAATCCGTCGTGTTTCTTTGGTCTTCTTTAGTCAAACACTATTGCCCCAAAAACTGAGCTGGTGGATAACTGTTCCTGACTTGATGCAGGAGGAATATTGACCGTGTGCCATGCGGGTACCTAAAACTCCGGGAACAACAGCGTTTCCCGAAGAACCTGTTCAGAGGCTCGTCCTTCTGGTGATGCTAAAGGAGATCTCTCCTGTGACGCCGTTTCCGAAGGGCTCAGCACTGAAGGTGTCCCAGGGCAGAGCACCGAGGACTGACGGGGCTGGTCGTGACCTCAAGTCACCACCGATGTCCCCACGGAGCAGGGGGGAAGAGAGTTGGATGTTTGGGGCCGTAGGAGAGGTGGGTGTGAGGAATGAGGAGGGGCTGGTCTTTTCGGGGTGAAGTTGCTTCAGGAAGAGCAACAGCCTAAAAGGGAGTGGGTGAGGGGAGCGAGGGGGTGTTGGTGAGGGGACCGGGGCAGGTTTAGGCTGGACATTAGGAAAAGATTTTTCCCTGAAAGTGTTATTAATCATTGGAACAGGCTGCCCAGGGAGGTAGTGGAGTCACCATCCCTAGATGGGTTTAAGAGTCGTGTAGATGTGGTGCTTAGAGACATGGTTTAGTGGTGGACCTGGTAGAGTAGGGTCAATGGTTGGACTGGATGATCTTAAAGGTCTTTTCCAACCTCAACAATTCTATGAGTGGTGGCTGCTGCCGGCGAGCTGGGGTGGGCACTGCAGGTGAGAGAGCGGGTGCAAGCCAGGGGTGGCATTCACCCTGAAGAACGGTGTCAGCTCCGTAGAGTCCCACCAGGAAAGCTGCTGGGGCAGAGGGACCACCCTCTCGCTGGTCCCTCTGTCCTCAGATCAGCCTGCGCTGGGGTTTTTATGGGGTTGTTATGCTCACTGTTAAACTCCGAGACAAGACTTGATGTCACCCCAGGTTGGCTTTAATATTTTAAAGCTACTTTAAAGCATCGTCAGGGTTAACAGAAGATGGTTCCCGGTGGCAGCGTGTCCGGGAAGGTTCCCGCATCCCTTCAGTGCTGGCTGCAGACTTCATCCCGGGGGGGTCTGCATATGAATTGTCATTTTTTTTTTTCTCCACATCAGGGCTGCTGTCCTCCTCCCAGCTCACCCAAATTAGCTCCCAGTTATCCCCCGTGCCACATTGACACGGATGGTGCTTTCCAGGGAGAGACTTAACCGTTCCTCTGAAGCCTTCAGAGGGGCTGTTACATGAGAAAACAGGAGGACCTGGAGCTGGAGGGGTTTATTTGGGGTGGGGTGGGGGGACAGCAGCGGTGTCACCCACGGACACAGCAGGACAGGGACCGGGGGGGGGGGACAGGGACCCGTCGGGTGAGCGGTGGCTGAGCCTCCGCGGGCTCCGCTGCTCTGTAATTGCGGGAACCGGCGCTGGATGTCACCACCAGCCCGTGCGGAGGGACACAGCCCCCGCTGGCCTCCTGCCCCTCTCGAGGTGTGGGGACAACCAAGGGACAGGCCGGGCACCCCCAGGGTTTGGGGCTGGGGTGCAGAGCAGCGGGGTGTCCTTCAGCAGGGAGGGGAGGACCCTGGGGGCTGCTGCCGTTACCCCTGCTGAACGGGGACATCTCTTCCAGGACCAGCAGGATGCAGCCTCCTCCACGGCACGTCTTGAGTGGTTTGGGGGACCGGAGCATGGCGTGGAGGTCCCGAGGTCCACCCGTGCCGCTGGGGACCGGAGCATGGCGTGGAGGTCCCGAGGTCCACCCGTGCCGCTGGGGACCGGAGCATGGCGTGGAGGTCCCGAGGTCCACCCGTGCCGCTGGGGACCGGAGCATGGCGTGGAGGTCCCGAGGTCCACCCGTGCCGCTGGGGACCGGAGCATGGCGTGGAGGTGCCGAGGTCCATCCATGCCGCTGGGGACCGGAGCATGGCGTGGAGGTCCCGAGGTCCACCCGTGCCGCTGGGGACCGGAGCATGGCGTGGAGGTGCCGAGGTCCATCCATGCCGCTGGGGACCGGAGCATGGCGTGGAGGTCCCGAGGTCCACCCGTGCCGCTGGGGACCGGAGCATGGCGTGGAGGTCCCGAGGTCCACCCGTGCCGCTGGCCAAGCACCAGGACCCGGGGACATCAGGCTGGAAGCAGCCGTGGTCGCTGGAGGCTGGTGAGTCCTGGCAGACAGCAGTGCCTGGCTTTGCATTCAGGTCTCGTCAATTTAAATGTTAATTTACTAACCAAATTAATTACCTGCGTGGCCTGTCCCTTGGGCTCAGCTCTCTGGGGGACTCGTGAGACATCTCTGGAGCCTGTGTCTCATGGTTTCATCCTGCTGGTTGGCTCCATCTCACCATGGGAGGACAGGGCTGGTGCTGCGGCGCTGGTGGGGGCCCCGGGCTGGTGTCCGTGTCAGGGCAGCAGGAAGCGATGAGGGTCGCTTCCTCCCATCGCATTATGGGGGGAAAAAAGCTAAGGAGTGATTTCTACGCGCGTGCAGCAACGTATGGAGCATGCTACAGCACCTGAAGTCCCTTCAAAGGGCTTGGGGTCAGAGCAGCTCCCAAAACCCCGTCCCTGGTGTCAAGGAGAGGCCCTCAACCGTGCTGCTCCCTGAAAGGGAAACTGAGGCACGGAGCAAGGGAGAAACACCACCCAAAAGCCCAGCGTTACAGCCGAATTCAGCCTACATCCCCCGAGCACTGCCTCTGGTCCATGGGGGATGGACCTCGCTTGTGGGGCACCCACCAGTGGGACACGTGGTCCTTGGTAAGGGGGTGGCAGGGATGTTTCTCCTTTGGTGCCACCGCTGTGCTGGGCACGGGCAGCCTGGGCAGCTCTTGCTCCTGCCAAGCCCTGGGCAGAGAAGCCACAGGCATGGTGCAGGGACAGGGCAGGAGCCGAATCCACCGGGACCATGACTGCAACCTTGGATCCCCGCAGCCTTCAGGCTGCTTTACTCCAATGGCACAATGTCACCTAGTGACTGCTGCACTGCAGGGATGTCCCCTTGTTCTGCAAGGGACAGGGAGCTGGGCTGGGCCAAGCCGAGCTCCTGGGGTGCTTGTGGTCCCCAGTTCCTCTTGTCTGCCCAGCCTGAGCTGCAAATGGGGTATGGAAAGCCACCTCTGATGGCGCAAGTTTGGGCCATCCCGAAGCGAAGGGCTGCCCTTCAGGTCTGGAAACCTGTCCCATGGGGATGGAAAGGGGTTGATCCTGCCCATGCAGAGCAGCATCCCCATGGGCTGGGGGCACAGGGGTCCATCCTGCTCATGCAGAGCAGTATCTCTATGGGTTTTGGGGCTCAGGGGCCCACCGTGCCCATGCAGAGCAGTGTCTCCATGGGTTTGGGGCTCAGGGGCCCATCGTGCCCATGCAGAGCAGTGTCTCCATGGGTTTGGGGGCCCACTGTGCCCATGCAGAGCAGTGTCTCCATGGGTTTGGGGGCCCACTGTGCCCATGCAGAGGAACATCTCCATGGGTTTGGGGCTCAGGGGCCCATCGTGCCCATGCAGAGCAGTGTCTCCATGGGTTTGGGGGCCCACTGTACCCATGCAGAGGAGCATCTCCATGGGTTTGGGGCTCAGGGACCCATCGTGCCCATGCAGAGCAGTGTCTCCATGGGTTCGGGGTGCAGGTTCTCTGCTTGCGCATTACAGAGATGATCTTGGCTCCTCTTTGTGAATAACGTGAAAACGTCCCCAAAAGGGCATCATGGAAAGGTGCTTCTCAGGGGCTTCCTTTGAAGCAGGAAGGTTTGTGCAAATGGTACCATGGTGGGGAGGGAACGAAGCTGTGAGCAGCTGTAACGTGGCGGCATTGCCAAGGGCTGGGGCCAGTGGCACCAGTGTAAAACCCCAGGAGGGGGAAGGACCTGCAGAAGGGAGACTGGTTTTGTCTCCATCCAAGCTGAGGATGTGCCCTCTGAGGCTGGGGAGCCTGAACAATTAGAAGCGATGAAGATCATCTAAAAATAGGTATTTGTAAATGTCAGGCGGGCGAGTGCTTGGGAAACGTGCTGGGAGGACGGAGCGGCTCTGCGGGGTTATCTGTGCCGGTGTGTCCTTATGCAGGATGAGGGACCGATACTGATCTGTCCTGGGTGGATCCTGCTCAGCTTGGCTCTCTGAGAGACCTCCAAGCCCCCAGAAACTGGCTGTCATGGATCATCCCGGACATCCACGGCCATAGGCAGTTTCTGTGCCGTGTTATCCTGATGGGAGCTGCAGAAGCAGGTGGGGTGGGGAGAGATGGCTTCGGGGCTGACACCAGTCCCTCGATGTAAACTATTTCTCAGTGGCTTTTGATAGGGGAAAACTTCGGTGAAGCCCCCCCCTTGCCCACAGTGAGCACCACGGGATGATCCCAGCCCCGCCAGTTTGGTGACGCGCTGCCAAAACCCACCTCAAAGGTGCTCTGGTCCCCACTGTCCGAGCAAACGCTGGGAGCCTGGTGGCACGGGGACACCCATCGAACATGTTATCCCCTCCGTCACCTCCACCCCTGCCAGCTTCTCCCCCATCCCCAGAATCCCACCTGGCCCCAGCGTGCCAAAAACTTGCTTAAAACAGCTGGGAAAGCAGGTTTATTTTGAAAAATAATCCAGATCGGGGCAGATTAGTGGAAACGCGTCCTTCCCCATCTGCCTGGGCTGTGCGGTGCCAGACTCGCGTGAAAACACACACCAGGGTGGGAAACCACCTTGGGGAGGATGAGGTGACCCCACGCTGGGGACCCGTGTGGCAGGGAGGGCACGAGGCTGTGGGGCTGCAGCCTCTGGGGGTTCCGTGGGGGGAACTGATGGGGTTCAGACCCCTTTTGGGGGGGGTGTGGGGAGGTACCTCCCCTCCAGCCCAGCTCTGATCAGTCCCAGGTGCCCCTGCCTGGCTTGTCCCTGCCTGTCCCTCCGTGTCCTACGTGTCCCTGCCTCCGCATCCTTGCCCTGCCTAGCTCTGTCCATCCAAGCCCTGCCTGTCCCTGCCACCCCAGGACAGGCTGTGGGTAAGGGGGGGGTCACACCGCTGTTCCCCCCAGCCCCTCTCCCCCAGGACAGGTCCCCAACCCCACGGTGCCGCCACCTCCAGCCTCCTCCTTGCTGCCAGGGGGCTCATCGCTGTGCTGAGCGGGTCAGTGCTCAGCCGCATCAGGAGCCCCCGTCCCCCAGCGTTATCCCAGCTTGGCTAATTAGAAGCATTCACAGAGAAATAGGTGGGATCCTATTTAATCCCAATTTCTTTGGCAGGGCGCAGGGGCCACCTTTGAGCCGGAGGAAGGACAAACAGAGCGGGGACTGTCCTGGGCTTGCCTGTCCCAAAGCTGCCCCGAGTTTTAAGTGAACCCTGCTGAGGTTTGAAATCCATTTCTGGGTTTTTGCTGCCCAAACCCTTCCTTGCTGTCAGGAATTCTGCCCCGCTTTGTTTGTGCCTCAGTTTCCCCAATGCACGAGGGTAACAGCTCCCACTTGCTCCTCCTAAAGGAATAAATGAAAAGCAGAGATTTTTTTTTTTTTTTTCCCCTCCCTCTGTAGGTTTGGAAGGGTAACGGAGGAGGAGGAGGATGAAGGGTGAAGCTTCTCAGGGGTGAAGCTGCTTGGGGAGAATTAATTGTTATTAATTCCGTGTATTTTTGGAAGGGGGAGGCAGCCAGTGGCTGATTTTCTTCCCTGCCCAAGTGCCGGGGCGTTGCAGCCCTGCGCTCGGTGGGGACAAGGACTGGCTCCGGTCCAGTTATTTCCTTATTAAAAAAATAAATCAAGCAGCACCCGCCACCCCAGTATTTTTGGCCTCTTCTGGGCTAAATGACACCGTGCACGGCATCTCTCCTACGGCCACGGAGCAACTTCCACCAAACTTGGGCAAAAATGCTTCTCAAAACACACCCCAGACCCCCTGGTCCAGCCACACGAGCACCTAAACCCCCCCAGGATGGGTGCGGGGGGAGGGTGGGTGCAGGCAGGGCTGCCTGGCCCGGCTGCACCCACATCCACCTCCTCGCCTAAACCTCACCGCTTGCCTCTTGGCCGCATCGGGCCAAGAAACGGCTGAGCACTTTGGGAAATAAGGAAGGAAAAGCCGAACCGGTAGCTTATAAGCATCTCATACGCAGGGCATATAAACAGCCCTTTTTAGGTTTTTCCCCTGTTTTTCGCTAACGAGCCAGCCCAGAGGGCTCTGAGCATCCTCCGCTTGGTTTGTATCACAGATGCTGGATTTCATTCGGCTCAAGGAGCTGTCGGGATAACTTTCCGCCCGGGCAGCAGCTCGCTGACGAAGGCTCGGGGCGCGGGGAGGTTCATGTCCCCCTCGCCGAGCCCTTCGTGGGAAGGGACCGCACGGAAACACGATGGCGGCTGGGTTTCTCTAAACACGCGGCCGTCTTTGGGAACCCGAAAAGCACATTTTTTGAGTCCGGGCTCGGTGACAAGTCTTGGTTTCGCTAATCCAGAGGTTCCCTAATCCTGCTGACTGGTCATGCGTGGGGAATGCGCTGTACGGAATAATATTAACATTAAGGGGCCACAAGAATTACGCTCCTATGGCTCGTTAGCCACCCACCCACCCACCGCTCGCACGTCACCTTCCCTGGGCTGACGGGGCTTTGCCTCCCCGGGACGGGGGGGTCGGCACGTGCACCCCGGGGTCTCGGTGCACCGGGCGAGGATGGGGAGCGCGATGCTCCGAACCTCCCGCTGCTCGGTGCCGAAAAGGAGGAGTGTCCTCATCCCTGGGGACCAAAAGCCACCGCATCCCTCCCTTTGGCCTCAGGGAAAGCCGGAGCAACCAGCTGCCCATGCGGCCACCCCCTTTGCCAAAGGGCTTCGGGGCCAGGATGTGTGTGGCCACTGCTCTGTCTGCCCGGAGGCGATTTCCTTCGTGGATGCTCCGTTCCCTGGTCCAAAACCCACCCACCTGCCCGCGAAGCTCTCCGGGCGCTTCTCCTTCTCCTCACTGTAAGATGTTAAATCTCGCCAGGGCTTCCCAGCACCGTCCCCAGGAATCGATGCTGCTCCGCTGGAATCGCAGCCCCAGGGTGACCCACGATGTGCAAATCCACCCCATCGCCCTTTTTCTGGCTCCGGGGCTGGGTTTTGGCTGCAGGGGGGTGGGAAACCGAGGGAGGAGGTGGGAAAGCAGATGAGGGGGAGGGGCAGGCTGAGATTTTCCCCCCCCCCAAACCTACCCGGTAATTTATTGCATGGGGTGGTGAGGTGGGGCCGGAGCCCACAAACTCCCAGAATGAGGAGAAAACCTCAGGAAAAGGTCCGCGAAATGCAACAAGTTTCTGCCGGAGCAACTCGTCTCTAATGATGAGTCTGGGGGTCTCTGGGGCTTCCCTGGGAACCGGGACAGAGCCGGGACCTGGTTCCAGTGGGGAACCAGCTCCTTGCTCAGCAGGACCAGCCCAGAGCACCCAGGAAACTCATTTTGACTCCCAGTGCCGTATTCCTACCTGGATACAGCCCAGACGCGTGGCTCTGCACCACCTCCCCTTTCCCGGCTTGCCCACCTCCATACCGGACTTACAAGGGGAGGAAATGCAAAGGGGGAAAATGGAATGGGAGAAATGGAACGGGGGAAAAAGCAAAGGGATAAAATGCAAAGGACCCTGCACCAGGTCGCATCCTTCCCGGACACGCCTGGGATGGAAGTAACTGTGCGTTCCCCCAGCAGAGCTTTCCGCCCGGCAGCTGAATCCACACGCACGCAGGCTCGGGGACCATAAATCCCACAAAACTCTCACTTACAAACCCGACACGCCGGGTACCCGCTGCTCCCCACATCCAGGATCCCAAAGCACCCAGCAAACACCGGCGCTGGCCCCGGCATGGCTGCTGGGCAGCGAGGATGCAGCCCCCCGTCCTCATCCCTACCCGGCTCACCCCTATCAGAATCCCGGGACGGAGAAAAGCAAAACACAGATGTATCGAAATGCAACACACACGTTTTCAGCCCGGCACCAAAATTCAGCATTTTAAGATGCCACATCGCAAAACAGCTTCATTTCGGGAAATGCTGTGAGTCGCAGCCCCGCGCTGCCTCTCCCTCCTTCCGTAGGTGCTCAGCGCTCCGCTGGCTCATGAATTAGGTACCAAACCACCCAGGAGGAGACAAAAACTGCTTCAGAAACCCATTCCCTGGATAATTTTCCCCAGTCCCTGCCTCGCTAGCGGGGAAGAATCAGGACGGGCAGAGCCTGAGCTCTGCGCGGGAGCTGTGCAAAACCTTTCCGCATCCCTGGCTGCCAAACCAGCCCGGGAAAAGAAGTTTCTGAGCACCGGCAAAACTACAGAGGATCCCACAGCTGCCTTCCTCCGGCCAAGCGACCGCGAGAACATCGCCTCAGCCAGCGGAATATTCGGAAATCATTGCGAGGAGCTTCATAGAAAATAGACGATAGGGTGGGTGCAGCTTTCAATATATTTGCTGGAGGATATAGTAACAGGCACGGTTTTAAAGCAAACACGGGCGGGTGAACTAGGTCGAGAGCTTTTTTGCCTCGCTCGTTTTAAATTACCAAGTGCCGAGACAGCCTAGTCTAGGATATATTTGAGAGTCAGAAAAGGGCTGCCCCCGCGCGCCCTGGGGAACATGCACGCAGCCGGCGGGGGCGTTTCCGACACAGCTGCATCGTTTTGTGCCTGGAAAGAGCTGGAAACGTCATCGAACAAACCCGAATGGATAAACGGGCTCGGAAAAGCATATCGCTTCTCGGGGGGAGCGGCTGGACGGTGAGTTTTCCTCTGTGTTTGGAGGAAAAAAAAAAAAGAAAAAAAAGAAAAAAAAATCAAGTTAAGTTTTGCATCTGTCCGATAGAAATCTAATAGGAAAGAGAGTCAAAGTCAAGTCCAGGCTCCAGGAACATCCAGGAGGACAGTTTCAGGTATTGCCCGCTGCTTCCCGGGATGTTTCAAGCAAACACTCACGTGCGTGTGGTGCCGAAGAAACCCGCCGCTGGAGAGGAGACATGGGAAGCAGCTTGTAATCCTCCCGGGAGCACCGGGGCTGTGCGTGCTGGCATCCCGTGGGATGGATCTGGATGTGCTTCCCCCTGCCCACAGGCACTGGGATGGGGAGGACGGATCCAGCCCGGTCCTCTGCGGGAATCTGTTCTACGGGGTTGAGTAGGGCAGGAGCAGGGAGAGCCGGTCCGGAGCCCCCCAGGGAGGGTGCTCCCCACTCCGACGCACCCCAGCACCCATCCCCGAGGCTGGCTCATCCTCAGAAACTAATTTTCGGTGGTGCCACGGCAAGAGGATGGGAATGGGGATGGGGCGAGGCGGATGCCGGGAGCGGAGGCATCGAGGGGTGGCATGACGGATGGATGCCGGAGGGGCGAGGGTGGGGATGTCGGGGGTGCCGTCAGAGGCCGGGGGTTCCGATGGTGCTGGTACGGTGGGGATCGGCGTCCTGCTCGTAGCGGTAGTGGTAGCCCTCCATCTGGTCGCGACAAGCCTCGCGGAGGTTGTGGAGCCAACGCTTGATGCCACGGCGGTTCAGGTAGAGCACCATGAGGAAGACGATGCCGATGAGGGCCAACACGATGCCGAAGAAGACGTAAGAGGCCGTCTCCAGCCGACCGGGCTCGCCGCCCTCGGCGGCCGTGCACGCCAACCCTTCGGGCCGCAGGCGCAGCAGGGTGGCCCCGCGTAGCGGCGGCGGTCCGGCACAGCGCAGGTTGCGGGCGTCGGGCACGCGGGCGCCGGCGGCACGCAGCCAGGCGAGGAACGGGCGCAGGGCGCAGTCGCAACTCAGCGGGTTGGCCCCCAAGGTGAGCCGCAGGCCCCGCAACCCCGGCGCTTCCAGGCTCCGCAGCTCGGCGGCCGTCAGCCGCTGCAGCGAGTTGTTCCGCAGGTCCAGCTCCTCCAGGCCGGCGGGCAGCAGGGCGGCCGGCAGCGCCCGCAGCGCGTTGCCCGCCAACTCCAAGCGCCGCAGGCTGAGGTTGCGCAGGGCCAAGGCGAGCTGCTCTTCCAACGGGGCGGCCAACAGCGCCTGGTTCAGCTGCAGCGTACGCAGCAGCGGCACGCCGGCGAAAGCGCCGGCGGCCACCCAGAGCAGCGGGTTGTGGCTCAGGTCGAGGGTGCGTAGGGCGGGCAACCCTTGCAGAGCCATGTCCTCGACGGTTTGGACGTTGTCGTGGCGCAAGCGGAGCAGGCGAAGGTCTGGCAGCGGGCGGGCGGCGAAGGCGGCGGGGCGCAGCACGCTGAGGTTGCTGCCGACGATGCTGAGGTTCTGCACGGTGACCGGTAGCTCCTTCGGCGGTTCCTCCAACCTCTCGTACCGGCACTGCACCAACTCCGGGGTGGCCACGCAGTAGCAGGCGGACGGGCAACCCCCGGGGGCGGCGGGGGACACGGCCAGCGGCAGCAAGGCGAGCCCTAGCC
>VFFE01007090.1:0-15698 GCA_008921705.1 Burhinus oedicnemus
TGACACCAGACTGGGAGGAGTGGGTGACACACCAGAGGGTCGTGCTGCCATCCAGAGGGACCTCAACAGTCTGGAAAAATGGGCTGATGGGAACCTCATGAAGTTCAACAAGGGGAAGTGCAAAGTCCTGCACCTGGGGAGGAACAACCCGAGGCATCAGAACATGCTTGGGACTGCCCAAATAGAAAGCAGCTCAGCAGAAAAGCCCTTAGGGGTCCTGGTGGACACCAAGTTGAACGTGAGCCAGAAACGTGCCCTTGTGCCAAAGAAGGTGAATGGTATCTGGGACTGCATTAGGAGTGTTTTCAGCAGGCCGAGAGAGGTGATCCTTCCCCTCTGCTCAGCACTGGTGAGGCCACCCCTGGAGTTCTGGGTCCAGTTCTGGGCTCACCAGTGCAAGAGAGACATGGGCACACTGGTGGGAGTCCAACAAAGGGCTATGAAGATGATGAAAGGCTTTCTCATGCTCATGCCATGCGGCAGCCGATGAGTCATGGGGAGATTGCCTCACCTGGCACCAGTGACAACCCTTCCCTGCCATTTTCGCTTTTCTTCTCACACCCAGGACCTCCCATGCACCTGGGATTTTTTTGCTCCAAGCAAGTTTGAGTTGCTCCAGCTCACTGGGCCACATGAATCCGAGGAGGGGGCTCCATTGTCACCAGCTGCACCACATTCCCTGCTCGGGGCTGGGACCTGCCGGGCCTGGAGCGATGACTACAGCGGGTCCCCAGTGCGGTGCAGAGCCCGCTGGGCACAATGTGGCATCCCCAGCCAGTGCTGACTTTGGGGGACCCTCCACTGTCGTAGCAGGAGCTGGCACTAGTGTGGTTTGGAGAAGCCGTGCTGAATGCAGCCGGGCTTTGCTGACCAGGCTGGGGACCACGGTATGATGGAGTGTGGCATTACCGTGCGAGACTCTTGCTGGCATGCCGATGCCCAGGATGATGAGACCACATCCCCTCAGGGAACGAGCCCTTGCTGCTGCTCAGCCAGGCACCAGTGGGCTTGGCTATGGCTGGTGGTGAGTGAGGCACCAACATCTGAGCAAGGCACCCAGGAGATCTTCAAGCCTTCATCACAGCCGCCCTAAGTGCATGGCATAGGAGAGCTGGGGCTGTTCAGCCTGGAGGAGAGGATGGCTCAGGGACTTTTGGTGGTGCCTGCTGATAGCAGAGCAGACAATGGGCACAACCTGAAATACCTCAAAGTCCATCTGACTGCAAGAAAACACTTTTTTACTGTGAGGGTGGTCATACACTGGAACAGATTGACCAGAGAGGCTGTGGAGTCTCCATCCTTGGAGACAGTCAAAACTGGACAACGTCCTGGGCAACCTCCTCCAGCCGACCCTGCTCGAGCAGGGGTTGGACTGGACAATATCCAGAGGTCCCAGCCCACCTCCACCACTCGGTGGATATTTGTGCAATAACTTCTCTTGTTTGCTTGGACTCCTTGAAGTCAGCAGTTTATTTCCAAATATGAACATTAAAAATTGGGTCCTTCTGGAGCAGTGTTCTTCTATGGCCACCATGTGAGGCACTGCAAAGTGCATTTATGCCTGTTGCTGCCTTACTGTGTATTTGCTTTTTACAGGTGTTGTCCTAATTCTCTATATTTAATGCTTGATGAATGCATGAAACTAAGAGCACAGCAATGATGGCTTCATGTCGCAGGAGGTTACCACGGGGGAAGGACGGATTCTGCTGAATGGGGCACCGTTCCAGCTGTCAGCGGAGAGATGTCAGTACATGATATTTGCGTTTCCAGGCTAAACAGGGAGGAAACCCCAGCCAGCTCCAGCAGCTGGTGGGGGTGGCAGACCCGCTTACCTCCGGCAGCTTCCCTGCACAATACTACATCCCACCTGGAAAATGCTAGGTGGAAGTGCTTCTGCTTTCACCCTTTTTCCTGCTTTTGTAGTGAGTCTGGTCCCTGAAGATAATACATACCTAAAAATCATGCCCCCAGCCTGCTCTGAGCAGTGCCTGTGCCCGGCTGCTTCTTTCGCCCCCTCCCTGCCACAGCCATTGCGCTGCACTTCCTGTGGGGAAACTGAGGCAGGAACTGCTGCCGCTCAGGAGACACTGAAACCCTCTCGGCCACCCCGAGCCCACTGTCCCCGTGCGGGTGCGTACATGGCGTTCTCCTGCAGCTTTCGGTGCGGTGCCGGGCTGGGTGGTGCCCAGGCTTCCCCGCACTTGCTGGCATCTCTGTGCCGCTCGACATGGCAAGCAGGGTCCCCTGGCCGGCTCCCTTGGAGAGGCGCACGCCGAAGGCAGCCCGAGCATCCCCCTGCATCCCCGGGGCGCTGGTGCGCTCGCCCCGTTGAGGTGGGCGGCAGGGCAAGCGGCGGGGCCGGCAGCGGGGCTGGCAGCGGGGCTGGCAGCGGGAGGCGGGTGCTGCCCGCACCTGCCGCACCTGCGGCAGCGGGTTTCCCTCCGCTGCTGCTTTCACTTTCCTCTTTCCAGAGCTGCCAGGCCGCGGATTTTCCTGTCAACCTGAAAGCGCAATCATGCCGGGCAGGCGGCATAAAAGCCGGGGAGATGGGGCAGCGAGGCAACCACGGCAAGGGAGACGAAGCAGAGAAGCCACCAGCCCAGCAGCCGAACAAGCCACCTGCAGCAACACCGTCAGGCATCAGAGATTTAGCGAATCCACCCCAGAGCACTCCAGTTCATCGTGTCTGGCTTCTTGCACCACAGCCCCCTCGCCCCACCATAACCCATGCACTGTCGCGCTCTCATGGACAAAATGCCGCACCTTGGATTCATCCCACTGCTTGCACTGCTGCTGGCAGCCAGCCTCGGGACTGCCTTCCCCCAGCACGCCCTGAAGAAGAGCTGCAGCCTGTTCAAGTACCAGTTCCTCGTGCCCCACGAGCTGAAGGCCATGCAGAAGATGAAGGAGCACTTTGTGAGTACCACTGGCAATTGGGGACTATGGGCTGGCAGGGGGGCAAGGCAGAGCGGATGCCAAATTTGAGACCCTGAGTGACAAGGTGAAAGTTTTCTGGGGCAAGGAGGACATTTCTGGGGATAAGGAGGATGTTTTCCAAGGAGTCTGGGGACAAGAAGGATGCTGGGCCAAATCTCATCCTGGTTTCAAACCCCTCAAGGCTGACTGGGGTTGCACAACACCGCCAAAAGTCAAGATGACAGTTTTTCAACCTCTCTTGGTTTATGCCTGCAGGAAGACATCATGCTGCTGTCGGACCGCAAATGCAACACCAGGCTATTCCATCGGAAATGGAGCCCGGCAGAGCTGTCGGTAAGAGCGAGGTGACACTGTAAAAAGGGGGTACACCCGCCCCTCGAGCTAGGACCTCACATCAGCCTGTCCCACCTCCATCCGCACCCCTGGGCAGGTCTTGGGGGCAGGTCTTTGAGATGCCCATCCTCCAGCCCACGGCCAGCCCTGGCACTTTGGGTCTCTAACCAGTATGATTCCACCTGCAGGTGCCTGACCGAGTGATGCTGGTGGAAGCCGAGCTGGATCTCACCACCGACGTGCTGGGGCTCCCCGCTGACCCCAGCTTCACCGAGATGCGTCAGCAGCCCCTGGCCTTCCTCACCCAAGCCCGGGAGGACCTGCGAGGCTGTGTGAGTGGCCCCCCCAAGAACTCCCCGGCCCCGTGCCGGCTCAGTGGCGCCGGTGCTGGTGGCAGCGCCATGGGGCACTGCTGATCCTTACACAGCTGCTCTCTTTGTAGATGGCCACGGAGGCTCCTTCACATCAGCCCTCCAGGAAACTGAGGCACTGGCTGCAGAAGCTGCAGATGGCCAAGAAAACAGTAAGTCAGGCCAACAGGGTGAGGGGGTTTCGGGGTGTTAGAGACCGCACGGCTGTGCAGGGTGTGCTGCACCCCGTTTCTGGTGCTAACCTGCCCCTTTTCCCCGCCGCAGGAGACAGCTGGCTGCCTGGAGGCCTCCGCCATCCTCCACCTCTTCCAAGTGCTGAACGACCTGCGGTGCGCGGCCCTCCGGGAGCAGTGCACTTAGCCCCTGCTGGCAGCGTGGCCGGCACGGCACTCACTGGCCCCTAAGGATGCCCCAAGGACTGGGAAAAATGACTTTTATTGCATCACTGGATTGTATTTCTTATTTAAGCATTTTTTTATTTATGTGAATTCAGGGAGCAATTTTTTTGACAGTTTTTTAAGTTATTGGGCTTTATTATGTATTTATAAATGACAGTTTTTTAAGTTATTGGGGTTTATTATGTATTTATAAATGACAGTTTTTTAAGTTATTGGGATTTATTGTGTATTTATAAATGGCTTGGGGGGATGTAAAGAAATGCCATTCCTGAAAGATGCTGTTCAATGGAGATGAATGTATTTATTGGATATCTTTGTTTTGTTGGTTTTCAAAACACTGACTGTTTTTAAGGAAATACAATTTTTTACCTGCTATTTATTACAGAGTGTATGATGTATATTTGCTTGCATAAATTATTTTTTATGTGCTATTTAATATGAAAAATAAAACAGATATCATAAACAGAAAAGCTGCCATCATATGTTTTTGATACATTTTGTTATAATGTCATCCCTTCAGGAAAGCCAGTTGGGGGGGGGGGAGTGAGGGAGGACATCACGGCGAATTTTGAGCATTTGAAAATTAGCAAACCTTTGGTACTCATGTTCATCCCCAGTTGTCTGGGGGTGTACCCTGACCGCCCCCCTGGGGTTCGCCCTCGGGGACAGATGGATGCTGTTGTGGCTGAGGGTGTCCCTGCCTGCTCACAGACTGGAGACGGTTGGCCATCTGTTTCCAGGATGGAAGCCCATGTTGGGTGGTGCACACCAGGGCATAAAGCCTGGAGCAGCCCACAGCCTAATGCTTACATCCCAGTACGGGCTGGGCAAGCCTCCAGGTTTGGCCATCCTGGGAGCTCTCAGAAGATCCCTGAATGATTGAATCACCAAACTGGAGGTCAGGATGAGCGACGAGTTGGGGAAGCCAGGCACCCAGTGGGGAGAGGAGGAAAAGGACCTGTGAGCAGACCCAGCCCTCATTCAATCTCCATTTTCTCAGGTCAGGGAGATAGTTCTTTGGACACAGGTCGCCAGGGGAAGGCAACCAGCAATGGTGGCTGCATGTACATGTGATGACCACACCTGGAGTGAACAATTACCTGAACCTGGGGACCACCCAAGGCCTGGGGACCCAAAAGGTGCAGGTTTTGGTGGCAGGAATGAGAGGAGCATAGGGGAGCTGTTGGGTGCTTGAGGCTTGGGTAATTTTATAGGTACTGCTTTTAGGTTGCAGGGTTGGGGACTGAGCTGCCAGTGGCCAAGCCACAGCACAGCCCTGGAATCCCGCAAAGATACAGCCAGGAATGTGAGCCACAAATGCTTGTCACAAAGTGTGTCCCAGGTATTGCCTGCTCATTCTGCTCAGGCTTTGCAAGGACACTGCCAAAATGAAACCTTTTCTCTGACAGGGAGTGAAAAAAGCTTTAGTTTCCCTTCTGTTTCCAAATTATGCTTAATACTAAGGTAGCCGGGCACTAAAGCAGGGAAATGCTGCGGTCCTTGTCTTTTGCAGCTGGACGCAACCTGCTTCTGCAGGAGTGATGGGCTCTGGCCACTTGAGACACCCCCAAGCACGTGCCTTCAAGCAGACGCCTGCGTGCTTAGGCCTTATCGACTTCAAGGGGGGAGGAAATCACACCCTGAGGGGCGAGGGAAGCCTGTCCTGCTGCAAGCACGCCAAAGCACGCCACCCTGGAACCAGAAACCCCCAGGCAAGAGGCATTTCCACACTATATGGAGCAGCTTCGCTGGGACAGAGAGAAACCAGAGAGCCCTGGCGGTGTGTCTGGTGTTGCACATTGACTCCTGGTTTTGGTTAAAACAAGGCACAGCTCATCTCTCAAAAAACAGGCGGCAGCAATACTTTGCCTGTCTGGCCACACACTCCCAGGAAACGGCAGATGCCATCAGTGCCTGCTTCGGAGGGGTCCGCCCCAGAGTGCCATCCTCCCAGCCCCGCTCACTGTTATACCCCTCAGATTTTTTTGCAAGAAATCCCTCTCTATGGGGCCTCCACATAGCCAGCATTTAGAGGGGGAGGTTGTTTTTAAAATGTTTTTGGACGAAAGTGCTATGCTGCAATATCCAAATGAGACACAGATCTGGAGAGGAAAGCCTAATGAGGACAAAAGGTGTTTATTCATCCCCCCAAACAGATGTACTTAGATTATCCTGCTCTCACTAAGGTATCTACCAGGTCATTGTGAAATGCAGCTTCTGCAAAATGGCATGTGATACCACTGCACCTGGGAGGAAGGCGCAGGGCTGCCTGTGCATCCGTCTCCAGGTAAGGAAATCAGCTCTATTCCCTGAGCAGCAGCAGGGTCGCAGCACAGCTCTCCTGAGCAAAAGGCAAGGGCAGAAATCACTCCTGGGAAACAGCAGTCCCTCTTTATCTCTCTGCTGGGTTCACAAGGCACCATGTCCGATGTGGTGCTCCTTGTTTTGCATGTCCTGCAAGGGCAGGAAATAAAACATGTGCAGATACCCGCTCTGCTCCTCCTGCACCGCTGCCTTTGGCAGGTCAACCTCCCGGTACCTCCCATGCAAAGCATAGTTCACTGCAAATTAAGGCTGAGGAGGCTATTTTTGTTCCATTGCCACATGGCCCAGGCTTCAGCAACAGGGCAGCCAGGCTCCTCGAGGTGATGGGCGCAGGGCTGATGGGGCTGGGGATGGAGCTGCAAGTGCCACAGCCTCCTGGAGGGTGCTCGCAGGTGGGCAAAAAGTGCTTTAGCTTTCCCCGTGGGTTCAGATGAAGGGTGCTGGGAGGGCAGTGCTGGGGAGTCGGAGCCTTTCCGAACATCACTGAGCACTTGGCTTGTTAATGCAGAGGGATGTTAATGGCAGTCTCCCAGCCTCCCCAGGGACACGGAGAGAGGCGTGCTCTTCCCTGCGTTAGTTTCAGTTCAGACACAGAAACAGCAGACGGAATGGCAGGAAGCCTTGTTTTTGCAGTGTCTCCGTATGGCCCCAGCGTTTGGGAGGCATCTACTGTAGTTCCCATGTGGACTCCGATCTCTGGCCCCAAGGGCAAAATTTACCGGAAAGAAACCCAAAGGGGTGGGTAGACGGATGCATGTTTAACCTGCAGCGGAGGGGAGCTTTTGGTGCAAAGCTCTGCTGGAAAATGATCAGGAAAGCATCGAGGTAGACCAAGTGTTGGAAAAAGAGGATGAGGGCAAGGATGCAACTCCTGGAAAGGTCACCCCAAGCCAGCTGCTTATTTGTGATTTGTAGCATCATGGGGAAAATACTGGTGTCATGGAAGGGACTGAACCGTTGGAGGGTGAAACATAAAGGCAATCATGAGAAGACAGCTCTGTGGTTGAAGAGCACAAAACACCTTGTGGCAGCGGTGATCATGGCCCCCCACTAGTGATCGACAGGCAGAAGGTGTGAAAAGCTTATTTGCATTAATCTCTGCCCTTGTTGCCTCCAGCATGGGCACCTAAGCTGGCTTAGGCAACCTCCTGGAATCCTGCAGGATGTAAATAAAATAGGATAAGGTCCTTTGGAATTTGGCAGGTGTGTGGCTAAGGTAAGGCAGTAACAAACCAACCTGATTGCTGCTCCTTTCTGCTGAAGTTTCTGTGCCACTTTCAACATCATCTAAAAATCCTGGTCCCGCAATGAGCGACATGGCTAAGGTACTGGCGAGACCTGTTTCATTTTCTCCCTCCAAGAACTGTTTATGCAGTGGAGTTTTATTTTGGTAGCGTTGTTTTTATTTCATGTATACACACAGCTTTCTGCTTTTATTGAATAAGCAGAATAAAGGGCTACCAAATTACAGAAAAGGTAGTGGAGTTTGGGAGTTTTTCAGTTCAGCCTTCTTCACCCTGATCCCAAGTGGCAAAAACTCTGCAGCTTCACAGGGAGTGTTGCCTAACATGCTGCAGGTCACATTTCTGCAGGCAAATCAAGAAAACCGACAGCCAGATTTTATTGATGGATCATGTTATACGCTCCTGGGTCAAAAACTTCTTCCGCTCCAAACCCTCTGACCAGAATCCAGGTTGATAATATGTAAGGAATGTGTGCTCTCACCTGTTAGTGACAGCATTTTTCGGGGATGCTTGGCGCTCTGAGGAACAGGAAAATGAGTTGCTGCTGGTGTTATGGGAACATACTGTTTTCTAGTATGCTAGATACTGGTGCTCTTGATGTTTTAATTTCTCCCCCCATTTGGTGCTGTTCATAATTCAAAATAATAATTCCTGTCTCTCAGCAATCATACTGGGAATCATTTTGTGATGTTCCCTTGTTGCCATCTGGGGAGAGAGTGCTCAGTGAGATCCGCCTGCTTTTGATTTGCTCTGACAAAAAAGGTTATTTGAAAAAGAACCTTCACTTTAAACTGCAGATGGCTTCATCTGCACATGTATGAGTGGCTGATGGGTTACTCATTTTAATGGAAAAAACAGGACTGTGGACTAGAGGGACAGGCCAAAAGATAGCTGTTGAAGGCTCCTGGGACTCCACACTGCTGCCTGAATTAGCAATGATTTGTTTCCTCCGCACTCCAGAAGTCTCATTTTGGCTGTCACCTCTGTAGCTGTGATTGAACCATTTCCTCCATCTCTGGAGAATTTCCCCCAGCAACCCATGTCCTCTGATTCTCCCTTTGCACTCGTGCTCTGACAGAAGTGCTTGCAGCCTGGGCTGGGACAACTTTTCTGGCTCCAGGGAAGACACTCCTGTCCCAGGGTATTCTTCACTTTCTTTGTTATTAAACAAATCTGTTTGATTTCTATGTTCTTCTCAGAAAGCTGCTCCTTACTGCCCTGAGACTGCTGGCAGGGGGTGGCAGGCGTGCATGGTTCTGTGTACATGATCACTCCTTCCACTGCACAAACCCCTTTGTCTCCAGTTGCTTCAGATAAAAGTCTGAAACCTTTGGGCCCAGCACTGACAGACTTGACAGATAAATGTAATAGCCTTTGAGAAGGAAAAACTGTAGAGTGCAAGACAGAGATTTATGCTAAACCTGCCAGAAATGGGAGAAGGTGTGTCAGGAAAATACAGTGATTGAAATACCTTTGGTGCAGGCATTTAAAGGCTCAGGTTTTAAGAAATGGCCTCTTGCATCTGCTAGGGTATGACTATGAGCTGTCAAAGTAATAAGGGAATTCCAGCTGGTTTACAGGAAAGCTCTGAGAAAAGGCATTGGCCTTCATAAGACCAAGACAACGGTCCCATGCCTCAATGCTGGAATGAAAAAAGATGAAGGAGAAAAGTTCAGATATGCTTCATAAATATTTCTCTAAGTCATTTCTGGTTCCTAGTTTACCTCATGGTCTCTTACTTGAGAGGATGTGTCTGGATTGGGGTAGAGGGCTGTGACTGTGCTTTCTTGATGCTGCTTCAAGTGCAATTTCCACAAGGAACCATTTTACTTAGCAAAAGAGGGATCCACAACCCATCACAGCAAAGGGGCTCTCAGTCCTTAAATTTCTAAAGGCTCTTTCTATCCCTAAAAGCTGATGAGCTGGGGGCTTCCCAGATTGCGGTCTGTTGTAGTGTAGCTTTGTAGGTGCAAGAACGAGTCTGGGTTAATCCCAAACACCCTGTTTGCACGCCAGTGCTACTGGGTATGCCTGTCCACTCAAATTACTTGGCTTTCCATCCCTGCAAAATGCTGCCTAAAACTTGCCTTAGTTACTGTCATCTCAATAGACTGCAGTGTCAGTCACCTGTTTTGACCACCCTAACTGATTCGTGGCTGTAGGCAATGCGTCACACCATGTCTGCACGTAGATAGGGGCCATAAGGATGTTTATGGGTAACAGATTAGGGGATGCTTCACAGAGGAGCAGGTACCCAGGCTCTGGTAGTGTTACTGGCAGGCGTGCCCTGCTAAAAACAAACCAGAATCTCTTTTTAAAGGAGCAAAAAAGGTTCTGGGTTAATCATCATGCGAACCAGAAGCTGAAAATGTAACACCTTGTCATGGTGCCATGCTAGCTCCGTCATAGTTTAACTCCAGCTCCAAAGTCCAGGTTGTCACTGGGGGCTGTGACCACCATGGACATCAAGTCCTGCAAGCAGACTATGCTTCAGGAGGTGGAAAGAGAAGATTATTCTGTTCAAGAAAAAAAAGTCACAATTAAGACTGTCTAGGCAAGAAACCCAAACTTTCAAAAAAACAAACAAAATCAGTGTGGGGCTTTTGGCTTTTTTTTTTTCCTAGACCTTCAGGTGAAACCTAGCTTCTAATCTGATTCTAATCTTGCTCTGGTGTTTTGTTCTCTGGTGCCCAGGGGAAGCAGCAGCTGAATTCCAGGTCAATGCAGTCTCTGACAGGTATCAGCAGTCAAACATGTACACTGATTTTAATCGGAGGGCTGCATGATTGTTTGTTATAATGTACATATCAAACCTGAGCCGCTTGGTAATTATGAGACAGAGCCTATGGGGCTGTTTTGCTCTTCTCTTGGCATGTTTCTCCTTCAGTGCTCTGCTTACAAACTGTCCACCATGACGCACAGTTATTGACTAATGGGAAGCCAGCTGTTACTGCAAGAACTCTCGAGATCCTCTTTTCATATGACTTTAATAAAGCTGTGTGTGGAAAAAAGCTCCGCTATTGCCATCGCGACCACAATGAAATTATAGTGATCTGCTCTTCTTCCAAACGGCTTGCAGCAGACGGGAGTCGAAGTGTGCGGGAGGCAAAGCACTACACGTGGCAATGATCTCACATGCCTTTTTACTTTTTCTTGGCTACATGGATATGAACTAGCAGCTGTGTTGCTGCAAGTGCCATTGTCATAGTTAGTGTCGCACAACATCCTCTTCTTTCTGGTATGCCAAAGCCAGTTTCAGGTCTGGTGTGACAGGTCAGTCTCTAACGATTTCACTCTTAAAAGTGGAATGCTCTTGTTTGAGAGAGGGAGGGGAGAAAGCCAACACAGGTTAAACCCAAAGAAGCAAACAAGGTTGTGGAAAGCAAAGACTGTTAGTGACCACATTTTCTGCCACACCAGAAAGTCCTCCTTGCTCACTGGCTTCCTTCACTATTTAAACCCTGCAAATTGTGTGGCACCACATTGCTGTTATCTTTGTACTTAAAATCAGATCCCTTATCTAAAAAGGGTCTTAAAAAACAGATAGATCTTTAACCTGCCCCTGTTTCAAGGCCTAAAACCATGTGGCCTTCTACATTAAGGTCTTCTCTCCTGCCTTTCTGTAGGCAAAATGTGCGATTCCAGCTGTCCTGGCTTGCTGAGCACTTGAGTAGAAACGCAGAATTAGCATCTCTTCGGAGATCACAAACTCTGGGACCAAACCACAAGCAGCAGGGTCTTCTACTTTCTTTTTCAGCAGATGGAATGTGTCTGGATATAGAGCTAGTGCTTTTAAAGTAAGAGCATAGAAAAGCTGTGTTTAGAGAACCCATGAGGGATTTAGAATAATGGTTGGTTCTCTTTGTTCCTGACAATATGAGAACTTCCACAATTGCTCATTAAGGTGGGAGCTGATACTTTAACAAGAAGCAGACTTCCTCTGTTTCATCACCAGCAGAGACATACGTGTTAAATAAAAGCATGAAAAAAGGACACAAGAAGACACAAATACTCTTTAAATGGTGGCATAGTTTAAATGTAAGATGCTTGTTTCTCCTTCTCTAGCTTTAAAAACAGTCACAGTTGGGTAATGGAAAGCAGTTGGGTAATAGCCTGAAATCCAACAAAGAAGAAATCTTGGTTTTGTTTGCCGCACCAGGTGATGCCTGCAACTGCTCAAATTCTTGGTATATGAAACATGAAATACTTGCCAGGTCACAGACAGAGTGATGGGAGAACAAAATACTCCATCATGTGTGCATCAACTGAAGGTGTGTTTTAACTATTAACGATTTTCAACCAGTCATTGGTGTTTTTAAGTACTAACTGATACAGAGGAACAGACAAAACACTATGAAATTACTTTATGAACTACTCTTGCCAGTGGTTATTTCCTTAGGTGCTGATCCTATGAGACTCTTGCACCTCTGGAAATATCTCGCTTTGATGCCTCAAATATGCAATGCTGTGCCTGATTTGGGGTATTCACCAGGAAAGTTTTCACCGGAGCTCTTTGACTGAATTTGCCCCAGATCAGCTGCTGGTTGTGAAAACCAAGGCTCTCTGTAAGCAAATAGTATTTCTCAAGATCCTGGTCTCCTCACTCTTGAGCGATTGAGAGATCAGCTTCAGGAGTAGCTTACACTACACTCCTTGAGCCAAAGTGATAAAAGGAGGTAAGAGAATGAGAAAAACATCTTGTCAAGCACAGAAGAATGAATAAACATGAGTTGAGAAAACATGGCAGTGGGAAGCGTGCGCTTGTGCCATGTATCCCTTACATATTTTGTGTATATACAACATGTTCATTTCATTTTTCCCAGACTAGACATTGTGTGGGTAGAGAAGGATCACAGTAAAAATAGAAGACTCTTGCTTCCAGTAAACAGCACTACCGTCTCTCTGTCTAGACTTACAACACCACTGTTTGAAGAAAAAGAGTAACTGGGCCATGGGTTTAGATTAATCTGATTTTCAAAGACTTTTCTTCACGCCATTGTAAATTGAAATTCTTAAGTAGTTCCAGAAGGTCACTGAACATCAGATGCTGAATTTCACTCATCACTAATAAAAGGAACTGGCAGAGGGTGCAAGGACTCCTGGCACTGTTACAGCCTGTGCTGGTCAGTATTGGCTTGGCTTTAATTAGTCTTTAGAGGAGGCAGCAGTTTGTTGACAGCACCTTTATGAACTGGCTCATAAAAACATTTTATTAATCCCAGCACAGGTCACAGTGACCAGATATTAAATGAACTGGTGTACCACAGAAAAGGGAAGGACAGCTGGCAATACCTGAACATAAAATAGAAGCAGATTTCTTGACTTTTCTAAAGAGCACCTTAGCTGTTGTTAAGGTAGGGCATTTTAAGCCTAACTAATAATGCTGCTGTTGTGACTCTGGCCTGTTCATTGAATTTCAGACTGGCAGTGCCCTTCAGGAGAGAAAAAAATATCAGTAAAAGCAGAAGATGCATCAGTATCTTGAATATTCAAACTTGTATTTCCAGGATGTTGCTATTAAAAGGCAAATGAGCCAGGAAATACCAGTGCTGAGGCTGTCTTTGCAACCTTTGTTTGCCCCCGTACGCCCTAGCAGGCTTTATAATGGGATCATGAAACCGTTGTAGGGTCCGTAGTCCACTGCAGAGTGTGGAACGGCTTCAGCTTATTGCTGTTGAAAGTACAGCTATGTTGCACATGGAGTGATGCACTGCACTTGTAAGAGAGAAGTAGCAATATATTTATTGATATAAAACAGCAATTTAACAAAGTTTGATAGTAAATGCAGTGGTTTAACAAGATTCGATGGCAAGGCATATTTGGTTATTTACTGCATAGAGGATGGGGTCAAACAAAACTGTTAGGGAGACCCTCCACTTCAGAGAGGACTCCCTTGCTTTCTAAACCCCTTCTCAGAGAGGAGTCTAGGTGCCGCTGGATCCAATCCTAGTCCCAGACGTGGTCAGTGGTTTGTCTAAAGGATTATATGTGCACAATCAAAGATACAACCTTAGTGAAGCTTCGAAGTTTAGCATGCTATTAGTCACTTACTGAGGATCTGTTGCAGCAAGGCAATCTCCCAACCTGGAGGAGTAACCTTGAGTGGCACTCCTGCTCAAGGGGAGATACTGGAGTGCAGCCTGCTGCCATGCAGGAGAGCTCCAAGGGCTGTTGGGCTGTTGACTATTTATTGGGGTAAGATGGTTGACTTATAGTCATTATAACCTTATTAACCACAATATCAGTATTATAGTTAGGTGGGCATGTTGATCAAGTTAGCTCTTGGCTGTTGTGGTGTTACCTGTCTCCCGGGAATCCACTTTGAGCCAGATGCAGCCATCATGACCAGACCCACCCATTATGACCACCAGGGGTGGTTATTGCTTGGCAGGGTTAAGGGACATAAAGGTCAGGGTGGGGGGCAGGGGGAGCATACTGTCACAAGCTGTCCTTGGGCCATCTTCTTGGTTACTAGCTGCACCAGCATGGGAATCTAGAAGCCAAATCACAGAGGCTTTTCTAAGACACTTGGTGTCCAAGCTGCTCACAAACATAGTCCCCATCCTCCCGGCAAAGGACCCGCTGCCATGGCACAGCCAGGGAGGAGGCAGGCAGCGAGGTCTGAACAGATGTACCTTCCAGTGCAAGGTGCCCCATTAGGGTCCTGGCCATCTCCTGTATCTCTACAGCTAGCTGGTGGGCTCATTTTCAATCAATTTGCACTTCGATTAATCTGTAATCAGAAACACACACACCCCCACCCCCCAAGGATTTAGTGTTTTGGATAATTTTTGAGAGTACGTTCCTCTCAAAGCTGGCAATTTTTAAACATCCCAGCTGGTGTATCTGTGCGGCATAACTATGGAGCCAGGGCAGGAAAAGGAGGACTGCCATGTGCACCGTTTCTAGCCATCACTGGCATATATACACACATTGGGTTTGTTTTTTAATTCCCCTCTTGCCTTCTACCCTGCTGAAGCCAGAGAGCAGAGAGCAGGTTTTTCTACACACATACTTTGTTCACCTTCCCGTTACAGATCTTTCCAGCTAGAAAGCAAAGCATGAGCAACTGGAAGTGGACAGGCTGTTACTAAAAATTGTGGAAAAGCTGATTCAACTGGCTGCTCATCTTTTGCATTAATAGAATAGAATAGAATAGAATAGAATAGAATAGAATAGAATAGAATAATTTCAGTTGGCCAGGACCTACAACAATCATCTAGTCCAACTACTGTGAAAGGGTTAAGATAAAGCCTCCAAGTTGCGGTTCTGCGCTGGGTTACCCAGATTTGACTAAGATAAATTCAAATTTTTTTTTTAGTGAATGGGAAGTGATACCATTCCAATGAATGTTTAGGATGCAGTGAATATTTCAACAGTTGTTTACCAAACTTTCCTTGTGTCTGTTCTCTAGCTTTGCTTCAAGCCTTCTAACCTGGATACTTCTCTAATTGCTTAATTGTGGTTCCCTTATTTATTAGAAGCAACTGAATGGAAGAATTTGTTAAGTTTATGCACATATTCCAGTTTTAAAGGTCAATGGCCTGAGCTAACCTAATTGTGAAAACTTCTAAAGATTCACGGAATCATGGAATTTTTAGAGTTGGAAGGGATCTCCAGAGATCATCTAGTCCAACTTCCCTGCTGATGCAGGAATGCCTAGAGCACATTACTCAGGACTGCATCCAGGCGGGTCTTGAAAATCTCCAGAGAAGGGGACTCCACAACCTCCCTGGGCAGCCTGTTCCGGTGCTCGGTCACCCTCAGTTTTTTCTTAGGTTTGAATGGAACTTCCTAGGTTCCAGCTTGTGCCTGTTGCCCCTCGTCCTGTCACTGGGAACCACTGAAAAGAGTCTGGCTCCATCCTCCTGCAACCCACCCTTTAGATACTTAGAAGCAAGAATAAGGTCTCCCCTCAGCCTTCTCTTCTCCAGGCTAAAGAGTCCCAGCTCTCTCAGCCTTTCCTCATAAGGGAGGTGTTCCAATCCCCCAGTCATCTTTGTTGCCCTACGCTGGACTCTCTCCAGTAGTTCCCTGTCCTGCTTGAGCTGGGGAGCCCAGAACTGGACACAATATTCCAGTTGTGGCCT